>BSBM01001798.1:0-549271 GCA_027924585.1 Larix kaempferi | reverse complement strand
TAACAAAGACAGTGAGCAGAATTCTGAGAAAAACAGTGAGCATAATGTTGGAAAAAACAGTGAAAAGATTGCAAGTCTGGAAAATGAGGTTGAAGGTTTGTGAAATATGGACTTTGATGGTTCTGTTGGAAAAGAAGGAGCTAGTGCAGGCATCTGGATCATTCCCCTGGATCCGAGAAACAAATGTGCTAGGAATCATTATTTTAAATTGGTTTTTGAGTGCACAAACAATGTTGTTGAATATGAATCCTTACTTTTAGAATTGAACATACTCAAAGATATAAAGGCTAAAAGAATAGCCATCCATGGTGACTCAGAATTGGTGATTCATCAGTTAAATGGGATTTATGAAGTGAAGCATCCTAGAATGAGGGATTATAGAAACACATTTTGGGACATTTTTTATAATTTTTTCACATAACACAGCATCTCAGTCCTTCCAATAGAAAAAAATATGATAGTTGATTCTTTAGCCATTGTTATACCTCAAATTGTCACACTATTTACCATTGAGAGTCTTCATGTCATATCACCATGAGAAACATGATTTTTTATGCCTCATAAGGGTGTTAGAACCCTTTGTCATCATGTTGGTCCCTTCCCTAGTCATACTTGGAAGAAAATCCAACAACTCAGGGGTCGAAAACCACTTGACCTAACCCATTTATGGGCCTCCGAGAGATATTTTCGCGCCCTGCTAGTGGTGCAAGGCGCGAAAATTCCTTATTTTCGCATTTTGCATGCCTATGGGGGCAAGCAAATTACAACATTTTTGCGCTTTTCTCACTTATGGGGGCATGAAAATACTTGAATAGCCATTTTCCCTAAATTTTGGACCTTGGATCTCGAGGATATTTTCATGGGATGAGGTACCCCTTTGTATCCCATCTCACATTTCCTCCTTGGCATGTTTCATATCCTTGATCCACATCTTCCTCAGATCCACAATATCCTCTTAGTGGTTGGCCTCCCAAATCCTATAAGAAGAAGGCCATCCATGAGCTATGGGGGGGTGATCTTGGAAGCACCAAACCTATGATCCTTTGAGTCTTGCAAGGGTGATGTTGGAGAGCTTGGAAGGAGGTGCTGCTACTTTGGACATCAAGGTATAACATTGTAATCAACTTCTTTTGGCTTTCTTTTCATTAATATAACTTAGTCTATTCCTCCCATTTTCATGTCTTTAATGATGAACGCATGAAATTGTGTATGTTTTTATAGTTAGATTTTTTTATACATATATTGCTTTGGAGAAGGTGAAAGATAGGTTCATAATTCCGATAATCAAATGTTTGTGTAGTATGAATGGGTATGATTTTTTTTAAATCACAAGTCAAAATGAATGATGAGAAAGAATGCATTGAACATTTTTATTGGGTCATGATTAAAATGTCGAGAAAGAATAAATTGAACAATTTGACAATCATGAATTTCATGAATTTTTTGTGTGGAGAGTTTGGAACATATCTTTGAATTGTAAAGGGAATTAATGCCAATCACTCAACAATTTGACTTTATATGTAAATTTAATGGATCATGATAAACTTTCATAACTCTTTTTCAATGGCTTTATATGTAAATTTAATGGATCGTGATAAACTTTCATAACTCTTTTTCAATGGTTAATTATGATATTCATTGGACTAAATCATTAAAATAAATATTTTTTTTGAGGTTTTTTATTGTTATTTTTAATAGTGTAGATAAAAAAAATTGATTATATCTACACTTAAGAAAAATTAGTTTCTTCTTTAAATTATGGTTTTTGAATTTAACTTTGTAAATATAGTTATTTCTATAACCTTAGTTTGAGTGCAATTATCAAATATACCAATTCACTTATGGAACATTGTTGTTTTTTTAAGAGATCAATATATTTTTAATTTCTTAAAATTAACTCTAATTAGATTGTAACATATCATTTCAATGATAATTAGTTTTGTGGAGGTTTGACTTGAGTGAAGGTATTCTAGATCATGTCATGGTACATTGTGGAGGTCATCAATGTCCAGGTATTAATGATTATGATAGCACACCATTTCACAATATATTTTTTCACAGGTATATACCATTTGAGGGACCCTTATCCAATATCCCTAGCACTTAGCTCTCTCCATGATAAGGGTTTTTAGTGATATATTTTAGTCTATGTTTTATTTCATATGATATATTAGTCTCATATTTTTATTGGTATGGTGGTGATTATTATTTTTATTATGTCTTTTGTTTGACCTAGCTTTTAGGTTCCTATCTCAAGGAGTAGATGAGATTATATCCTATCCTCATGGAGAAGTTGGGATGTTATCCCTATCTCTTAGTTCTATTATTGGATTTAGTTGCTTGTTTCTAGGATCTAGTGAGTTGTTACCTCCATGTTTATTGAGTTCATTTTCCTCGTGTATATCTGTAAAATCGTGTTATTTCTTAATAAAATCTAGTCACAAATTTTGTTTTTCACACCTTTGGTGTAGAACTTTGCTCATGTTGTGGTTTTTCCCCACATGACTCCAAGGGATAAAAAATTAAAAAAAATTAAGTATGGAGGATGATGATTAATGGAGAAGAAACCTTTAGATGCAATTTAAAAAATGGATACCAACGGATGTGACCTTTTGCGATGATACAGGTGCCAACCCCTCTCTCTATGGGTTGTGATTTTTGTATGGATTCAACGTCTCCCTCTTCTACAAAAATAATTTAGTTGATAACCCATCAAGTAGGTTAAAAGGGCATATTAATATACCAATTAGATATGCAAAGCGAGATAGTTCCTTCACCCAATGCGATGGTGCAAGGAATATGAAGCCAATAAAAATACATCAATTACATATTATCTATGGTTTGGAAATAAATCTAAAAGACACATGGAAAATGTTAACCTTTAGGGTTACTTTGAAAGTGTTTACACCATGCTTAGGGGTTCTTCATGAGATGTGGAGTGCATGGTGTGATGCCAATCATTGGTTGTATATCTATGGACATACACATTAAGATAACCTATTAATGGATTTTTATACCTTGACTTGATGCTTGTATCACACACTTCCTTAGGAGGTTAGAATCCTATTAACATGGTGAAATTATTCATGAGGTGCACACGGGGGGCCTGGTTGCTTGCTTAGGAGAACCTATTTGGAGGAGTGTCGAGTCATTTAGGAGGAAAAGCGTTGATTGCTAGGTAGCATGGGATCACTTGGTTACTTACATGGAGACTTGTGCTTGACTTGTGGATGCTTGGTTTGATGAACATGAAGGTGTAGTGGACCTAAAGGAGCACATGAATTAAGAGGAAACATTGGAGCATTGGAGGAAAGCGTTACTTGATGGGCATTGGAGAACTCACCTTGGGACCATTACTTGATGGACATGCTTACCTTGGAGCCTGACATGTGTCGCCATAGATGTAAAGCACTTCACATGTGGACCTATCTGTTAATTAGTTAGGTTGCCGGAGATAGTTGTTTGTATAACTTGTCCACTTTATTATTGTCAATCTCCATCACATTTTCTATATATAAGGGAGTAGAGAGTCTTTAATTTCATTTGTCACATTCACATCATTCCTGTCTTAGAGATGTGAGTGAACTTGGATTTTTCATTTGTAGTTCTTCTTCATTGTACATCATGGTCTTGTGCATTACGGTTTTTGCGTTGATGTCCATATCAATTGATTGCTTACATGGAGGTTTGTGCTTGAATTGAGGATGTTTGGGTTTAGAAACATTCATGAAGTGTGGTGTAAATTATGAAGCACATGGATTAATTAGAAGAAACGTGTAGAGGGATTTGAGTAGAGCATTGGAACTTGTCTTATGGAGCACTCACCTTGATACCCTTGCTTGATGGACATGCTTACCTTGGATGTTGATATGTGTCAACATAGGTTGAAGTGTTTCACATGTAGACCTATATATTGATAAATTAGGTTGGTTAAGGTAGATTTTTTATAGACCTTGTCCACTTTACTATTGTTGACCTCCCTCACCTTTTTACTATATAAAGGGAGGAGAGAGTACTTATTTTCATTCATCACATTCACATCATTCTTGTCTTAGAGATGTTGTCATGTCCCCGGTCTCCTTGGTTCCATTCAAAGGCGATGGGAGACAACTGATATATATTTTTCCAACAATTCTCTCTGTTTTTACACGAAGCCGCAATGGCCTCCGATCCACAATCCACAATCTACATTGCTGCAATCCGCACGTGGAACTCGGATTGCCAAATTTACCCTTTCGAATAAATTGTGTTCCCGACTTCCGCAATCAGCAATGTGAAAGTCGTAATCCGGAAGTCAAATTCACAACCTCAAAAATTACTCGTCCGACTTCCGTAATCCGCAATCTGTATGCAGAACTCGGAAGTTGGAACCTCAAATTATCGTCCCGGGAAATTTACTCCTCCGACTTTTGCAATCCTCAACCCGCATTGTGGAAGTAAAAAATCGGAAACCTCATTGCGTAACCGGGGGAAGGACAACCTTCCGACTTCTACAATCCACAATCCGCTTTTTGGATGTGGAAAGTCAGAAATCCAATGCACCAACCCCATGGAAATCGCCCTTATGACTTCCGTAGTCCGCAATCCGCTTTGCGGATGCAAAAAGTTAGAAATCCCACGCGCTATCTCCATGGAAATCACCCTTCCGACTTTCGCAATCCGCTTTGCGGATGCAGAAATTTAGAATTCTAATCGCGCAATTCCAAGGTTCGGTCCCTGACCTACGCAATCCTCAATCCGCATTGCGGATGCGGAAATTCAGGATCACATACCCCTGCACCTGCAAACTTCTGGGGCTGATAACTCTTTCATCCTTGGACCAAATTGGACAAGTCCAATATCGTTGGAAAGATCTTGGAGAGCTCTGTACATTGGTGTGATCCCCTACCACACCCGAGTACTCTGAATTGGCCATATTTCCAACTGAAGTCTTGCCTAAATTCCCTCAATGCCCCTTTTTACCCTTCTGCAAGGAGTTATAACTGCCTTCTACCATGAATTCCCCTTTCAACCTGATCCACAGAGGGGTCATGAAACACAATAGGCTATCTAATTCTTCCCAATTCTAGGTGATGCCATGCATCCCATCTAATAGTGTATGCAATGCATAACAAAACACCCATAATGAAACTAAAGCTAATCAATGCATCTACAACCTACAAGGTTAGCATCATATTAAGCTCAAGAAAATAGTGAAGTGTTCAAACATGAAATCAACCTCATACGCAAGCCTGTACATGGGCTTCATATTGGTCAATTTCATGCAATCATTCATTAAAATAACTTGAACATAACAAGTAGACATAACATAGGAAAACTAGCATCATTTAACACCATAGAAACTACCCAAGAAACTGGCTAAGTTATTTCTAAGAAACTGGCTAAGTGAGAAAAACATTCCACCCAACCATAGGTCTCTGTCCAGCCTATACCCTTTTAGCTGAGAGAACACCCCCAAGTTGGGCTGTATATCCACTAAGGAGGGCTAAATAGGCTCTCTCATAGTCATGGATTCTCCCAAACACACATGCTAAGCCAACACTCACAGTTGGGTTTATCAAGCATTCAAGGAAAAGTAGAGGAGGATGCTTAATCTAGTGAGCTCAACCTTAGAGCTGTAGGCCTCTCAATTCACACTCATACAGTCTTAGCACCCACAATACCTACCACACCCAACACAAGGAAGTATTCCCTTCACTGTATATAATCCCTCAAGACATACCTTCCCTCCAGTGCTCTTCAGGGTGGGGATAGAAAGGTACAAACTACTGGATCCTTGAGACTCTATCCTTCACTGGGTTCATCAAGCCACCCTACCTTTGGTCCTATCCCTTCTCTATCCTTTCCACTTAGGTTTTCATTTCACTTATATGGCCAAACAACTCTACCCGCAGCTGGGTTCTTGGCCACCAAGCCAGGGTTTTCTTCACGGTTTTATGAGCATTTCACACACTACAAATTTCCCTAGGGTTCATACTGACAGATCCCCTACTAGATCAAGCTTCCACACCCATTTCTAAGCGGGTTTGACACTCAAAAATCAGGTTTCTCAGAAATCGCCATTCCCTTCTTTCTCCCTGTTCGACTCTCTATTCCATGCGTTCAAATCCTGTTGCTTCTGCCTAATCAAATGGGGATCACGGAATACGAATTCCCAGGATAGAGTGGCATGCGGGTCAAGGAAAAACAAAGCATACCTTTCCATACGGGTTGCAGGGATTCTCCATACTCTATTAACCTCCCAGACAGGTTTTCTCAACCACCTTCTTACTACAGAATTAAATGTCAATATAGGGAGTCAAATGAGTTCACAAAATGACATGTGGCAACATGGGTTCCAATCCCACAACTCCCTCACCTCTCCCTAGTGGATTAATATGTCCCCCTCTTATTGGTTGCCTCCTTATCCAATTTTCTTGGTATTTTATTGCAATATTTAATATTTACATCATTTACAATACCTCATGTCTTAATAACACATGGATAATCAGAATGTCAAATACTTTCCTTTTAAATAAAATATGAGCATCCTCTAGTGGGGCGTTGTCCTTGAGCTCCACACTAGGGAAAACACACATTGCATGTATACAATATTTACATTTGAAGCCAATAAACCCTAAGGGTCAAAATGGGGATGTTACAATCCCCCTCCTAGAATAACACTATCCCCGGTGTTCTCAAAACTGAACAAAAATGGAAATGCCTCTCTCATGGAATCCTCCAGCTCCCATGTAGCCTCTTCGAGACTAAGGTGCTTCCATTGCACCTTCACCTGTCTGATGGCTCTGTTCCGGAGCAAAGTGACCTTCTTGTCGAGGATGCGCATAGGCTCCACTTGGAAACTCTCCCTCATGTTCCACCTGTATTCACATGCCAATCAATTATGTGATTAGGATCATGTACATATTTCTTAAGCAAAGAGGACATGGAAAACATTATGAGCTCTCATGTTAGCAGGAAATGTGATCCTATATGCAATTGGCCCTATCCTATCAAGGACTTTAAATGGCCACAATATCTTGGTGCCATCTTGGCACAAATCCCCTAATTCAGGGAAAGTTTCCTTGCCTTCACTCTTAAGTAAACATGGTCTCCAATCTGAAACTCCCTTATGCACTCTTTTCAAATCTGCATAACTCTTCTTCTGTCCTGTGCTACCTTCAAATTATTCCTTATCTTAACAATATCTTGGTCCATTTCCTTGATCATCTATGGTCCAAACACTACCTTATTCACTAGGTTGTCCAATTCATTGGAGTTCTACATCCTTTGCCATACAATACTTCAAAAGGACTCATTTCCAATGATGCTTGATATCCATTGTTGTATGCAAATTATACCAAGTGTAGGTAGTCCTCCCACTTGGATGGTTTATCCATCACATACATCCTTAGCATGTCTTCAAGAATCTGGTTCACCCTCTCAGTAGGACCATCTGTTTGAGGATGATATGTCATACTAAACTTCAGTTGAGTCCCCAATTCCTGGAATAATCTTGTCCAAAAATTGGATGTGAACTTTGTATCACGATCTGAAATTATTTCCTTGGGCAATCTATGCAATCTGAATATATCCTTCATGAATATATTTTCTATGTCATTGGTCTTATGAGTGGACTTGACTGGAATAAAGTGAGCTACCTTTGATAGCGTGTCCACCACTACCATAATTGAAGCAAGCTTCCTCACTGTAATTGGAAAACCTGTTATAAAATCCATTGAAATTACTTCCCACTTCCATTCTGGAATGGGAAAAGGATACAACAATCATGCTGGGGTGTTGATGTTCTTCCTTGACTTGTTGGCACTTTTGACACCTAGCAATGTACTCTGATATGTCCTTCTTCATCCCATGCCAAAAGTACTGCTTTCTTGCTGCTGTTATAGTCTTCTAATATCCTGGATGTCCAAAGTATGTCTTTTGATGTATCTCATGCATCACTAGCCTCTTCAAATATGTATTATTTGGAATATACAATCTGGTACCCTGATAAATGAGAGCATCATCTTCACCAAGCTGATATCCTGCACATGTTTCATCCACACTTCCCGCTTCAATTTTTCTTTGATTTGAAGGTAAGGTTCATCATTGGTTTGAGCTTCGAGAACTCTTGCCTTCAAATCTGATTTACACATACTCACTGCTGCAACATGAAATTTTCTGCTAAGAGGCATCTGCAACCTTATTCTCCTTACCTTTTACATGCTTAATTTTAAAATCAAATTCACAAAGAAATTCCATCCATCTAGTTTTCCTAGCATTCAGATTTGGCTGGTCAAACAAATATTTCAAGCTCACATGGTCTGGTCTGAGCTCAAATATTCTTCCCAACATATAATGTATCCATCTCTTGAGAGCATGAACTATGGATGCTAGCTCTAATCAATGTGTGGTATAGTTCTTTTCATGCTCTTTCAATTTCCTTGACTCATAGAAAATTACAAATCCTTCTTTCATGAGTACTCCACCTATACCTTCAATGCAAGCATCAATGCACACTACAATATATTTATTTGGATTTGCAATCTTCAAAACATGAGCGAAGGTAAGCAATTCCTTTAACTGCTGAAATCTTTTCTCACATTTTTTAGACCATACAAACTTGATATTCTTCCTTTGCAATGATGTAATTGGATGAGCTATTTTGGAGAACCCTTCAATGAACCTTTTGTAATAGCCTGCAAGACCCATAAAATATCGAACATATGCAACATTCTTTGGATTATGCCAATCCATTATGCCTTCAATATTTTCTGGATCCACTACAATTCCTTCTTCTTAGATGACATGACCCAAATACTGTACCTTTTGATGATAGAAATCACACTTGCTCAACTTTGCATACAGTTGGTGTTCTCTAAGGACTATGTGGATCTCCATTGTTTCTGCACTGCATGCATGTTCTGCACTGCATGCATATTCTGCACTGCATGCATATTCTGCATTGGTGATTCTGCACTAGTGATTCTGTACTGGTGATTCTGCACTAGTAGATTCGATTTGAACAACATCAACTATGTATCTAGAAGGAGTTCCTTCTCTCACTCCATTCAACTATGATGAGTGGAAACCAAATATGACATGGTCTTTTTGATGTGTGTACTGGTATTAAGAAATATTTTTCTTCCGATGGAGAGAAAGAAGATTGGCTTGATGCTTGTGACAGAGCCTCAGGAATCATATGTATTACTATGTTTTCCAATGTGGAATACCTCATTGATCTTGATGAACATCCAAGTGATCTATGGACTAGATTGAACATATTATTTGGAAATCAGGAGGAAGAGGTTGATGCTAACCATTTGAAAACAATCCAGTGATACTTCCTCCAGTGCTCTCTCTATTCATGATTCGACCTCCATCATCTTCATGATGAAGTTGTTCAAGATAAAGTCGAAATACAACACATGGTTTCAGTTGATCCATCTTCTAATCTGAATTCTGAGCAAAAGATGTCAGTTACTACTCTAGAAGTTGAAGATATCTCACAATCTCTACTTACCATGAGCCTGTTGATCTACAAGATGATGACCTACTGATCATTTTGGATATTTGGGAGGAACTGCATTCTCCTCCTTGATCAAAATATTCCTATGGACTCCTATTTTTTCATTGGCACATGTTTTCAGAATTTCACTGAAGATGGAAGATTGTATCATTTGCTTGAGTTCAAGTCTCATGCATATCCTTGTGATTTTGGTTTAGATCTCACCATTGTTGGTTCAAATAATATCATAATAAACCATCCTCAAAATCTTGGATCTGATTTGAAGTTCAAGTCATCACCATTATGTCGTGGTTCATTTGATTTTGATCTCACCCCTACTGGTTCAAAGGAGATATCAAAGAACTACATACACCTTCATGGAGTTGATGCGCCTGTTGATGTGCAAGATGATGACCTACTGAGTATTTTGGAGGTAATATCAGATTTGGGAGGCAATGCATTCGCCCTCCTTGATCAAATGCCTTCTTTGGACTCCTATTTGGTCATTGGCACATGTTTTCAGAGTTTCACTGAAGATGGAAGACTCTACCATTCTCTTGGTTTCATGATTCATGCACCTTTTTGTGATTTTAGTTTTGATCTCACTTCTATTGGTTCAAAGGAGTTTATGAGAAACCATCTTCCAATTCTTGGAACTGATTTGAAGTCTACGATACCATGTTCCTTTTGGTTATGATCTCACCTATGTTGGTTCAAAAGAGATCATGAGAAACCATCTTCCAAGTCTTGGATTTGATTTGCTTGCATCCATTGTTGGGGAACTCAAGCACATGTTTTTGGAGCATGATTAATTTCTTCCCAAGAGAAGATTCCTACTTTATTGATGATCAAGAGAGCGATGCATCATCACATGATATTTCAGATTCAAAATCTGAAGATGGAGATGATGATGATGGAATGCTAGATCCAGATCCACAAGAACCTGAAGGTCTAGCAACTGATGATGAAAGATGAGCGAATGGGAGATCCAGATCCATAAGAACCTGAAGATATCTCACCTGATGATCCCCCTCTTCCTTGATGGGCATCCATTACACTCCGATCTGTCGGTGATTGGGTTGGTGATCCACATGATCATAGAAGAACTAGATAATATTTTCAGAATGGAAGGTTTCATCCTTCTCACATTGTTGATCCATTTCAGATCGATCGAGCCTTCTTCGGAAAGGAAGGACACTTACCTCCTTCAGGGGTGAGTGATGATATGATACATTAGCATCCTTCAATCTATTTTGAGCGAGGTCTTTCTTCCCACTGGTTTTCCCTATTTCCTCACTTAGTTTATTTTAGATTGATTGTACGGGGTGACCTTGGGTCTTAGTCACCAGGGCCCTATTTTTTTCAGATTTCAGTTATTGTCTCATAGTATAGCTTGTGGGGGGGGGGTGTTGAAATATTCACACCATCATTTTTTATATTTTGCATGCATGCATGTAAATCTGCATGCTGCATGCATTTGCATGCCACTACATGCATCCAGTCATCATGTTGGTAGTCCTCCCAGCACCTAGAGCTCACTTTCAACTCCCAGAGCCTGCCTTCAGCCCCCATTTGGCCTCCTACCTACCTGATGTGCCCTCCTTGACTGTTTATGCATGGCAGGGTGCCTTTTCTCACCTACCACTAATTATATCTCAGTTAGGGAACCTTATCTCACCTACCAGGAGTTATCACTCAGTTAGTGCATTGATTGAGTAGTTCTTCCACTGATTTCTCGTGTTGACTGCTTGTAGCTTCTAGTTAGCTAGTTCTAGAGTTCCACTTGACTATTTGACAACCTCATGCCCCCCCCTTGGGAGTATCCATTCCCTGATTTATGCCTAGATGGTTCTGTTAGACTCAGTTAGACACACTTGACTGACTATTACCATTTATGACTGATACTACTGAATGGATGATGTCTCCATTGTTATCCAAGCTAGACTTTGAGCTTGATTCGAATGAACTAATTGGCTAATTCAAATCCTATATGATGCTACATCACAGTTTATTGTAGCACATTCTTTACATTCATTATTCCACATAGTGCCAGCTTACATCTGATGTATGATACTATTGTTCTACATTTTTTGTGTTTATGATTGATTATTGAGTGCATTCTTCTCTTCTTCTTTGCAACATTCTTGAGAGTTTGATTGTGAGTTTGTTACAGTTGCTAGATCCCCTGCAGATTATCACACCTTGTCAATCTTTCTTCAAAGTTTATTACCTCTTCCTTTTGAATCATAACATTCTGCATATTTGTGCTTAGTTAGGTATCTTTCTGTTCTAATTGATTCTTCAATGTTTCTTCAATATTCTTAGCCTCCTCTACTTGCTTTTTAAAATAATGGAAGTCTTTTCAGTCTCACTTAGATTTTCTTCTAGTAATGTATTCTTTTCTTGATACCTTTGCGATTGTTCCATTAGCATCTTGTTCTTTTTCCTTGCATTATTCAAATCATCTAAAGTACTGATCAGTTCCCCTTTAAGGTATAATTATGCTTATACTTCATCATTCTCTTCTTCTCGTGAGGCATTAGTTTTTCTCTTAATAACTTCATCATCGAATTCAGAACGTTCTTAATTTTTTGCATCTGACCTTTCCTTTTGATTGTATTCATGTTTGTCAAAACTTCTTTTATTTGCATAAGCACATCTAATGTCACAAGGGATTGATTTACAACAATAATATTAACTTGATTCAAATTGCTTTACATTTTCTTCATTTGATTCATCACAACATGCTCATTTGAGATGTCTTCCATCTTCTTTGATGTTGCTTCTTCCTTCTGATCTTCTGCACATTCCTACATTGCTTCCTTTGTGTAGTTTTCTTGTATTTTGTCCTAGATCTCTTTAGCTGATGTGCATTGTCATATTTTGACTTTCACAGGATCAAATAGTCCATCCAATATGCTATCCATTTCCATTGCATTGTTCTTTCTTAAATCCTTCTTGATTGCATTTTTTTGGTGGTCGTTTTAGAGAAATGTAACCATTCAAAATAGATTTCCAGATTCCACAACCATGTACCTGTAAACATAGTCTCATCCTTATGCTCCAACACTCATAATATGAACCATTAAACAATGGAGATCCATTGCGAGGGAATATATTTTCACATTCATCCATGTGTGCTCCAAATATATTCCTTCAACCTGTTAGAATGTTATGAAGGAACCTCGCTCTGATACCAATTGTTGGAATATTCACCAATACTGAGAGTTGGAGGGGGTGAATCAATATTGTGGAATTTTTCACAATTTTAACCTTAATCAAATCATGTAAAATTACACATAAAACCATCACATCATTAATCATAGTACTTTATCAAACATCATCATCAACACATAAGATCATACACAATGCACAAGATATTTAACGTGGAAACCCAAACATGAGAAAACCACAAAATATGTTCTTTTATAATTTATTCGTTACAATATCAGAATCTAACCTAAGAGGGAAACCCATCCCTGATGCAAGCTCCAACTTGCACAAATACAGATATCAACCTATTTACAATAAGCTCCAACTTACTAATTTGGTGAAGGATTCAACCTTCACCGCAAGCATCAACTTGCAAAAACAAGATCCAACTTGCTATATAGCCAGCTCCAACTAACTAATTTAGGAAAGCACCAATTTGCTTACAGGATCCAACCTATCTCTAGGATGAACACACCAATCCTCTTGAGCACTAATTCAATGCCCCCTCCACCACCTTACCACCCTAGTTCTCGGCCAACACCAGCTGGAAGGAAGCACCAAATTCCTAATATCACAAGCACCAACTTGCCCTAGCACCATCTTGCCACCCTAATATGAATAAGAGTATCAACCTATTGCTGTCACTGTATTCAAACTATCGATGTCTCTGTTAGTGTCACTATCACTGTCACATGCCAACCTATACATGCTGATCGAATTTATGTAGGAACGCAACATAATACACAAATATCCATAAAAACACAGATGCAGCGGAAATAACACTTCGTTTCATTAATCAAAGAACTGAAACTTGTTTACATACTGGGTGGAAATAAACTGGCTAGAGTGCTGGTAGCTTATCTCTGAGAAGAGATGTAGAGGCTACATGCCTCTGTCTCCCTTACAATGAGGCTCGAAGGCCTATATATTATTGAGAAACAATGGAAACCCTACAAATCCAAAAAACCTAACCCTAGGAGGTGAAACACTAGACTATGGGCCCCGTTGGGTAACTTGGGTACATCAATTTCCCGGGGTCGTAACTTTGGCATACTACCTCCGTTTGATGCACATGAGACCTCGTTAGAAAGATTTATTCAAGGACTACAAAAAGGGTCAGAAAATATTGAGTTCGATACCGCGAAGGGGTTAGGCGCACAGTACTCATATTTGATCAACCATTCGATGCCGAAAAAATGTCGTTTAGGGCCTCAAATGGCTCGAGAAAGTTTAGGACCACGAAAACTGCCAAAAATAGGAAATTGTGCTACTATTAAGGAAACTGAAAAACTGAAAGAAACACTAGTGGGGGTACAAGTGGAATAGGCGGGTGGCCACCAATATCCTCCTGGATCATTCCTCCCCCCTTAGGAAGCAATGGTCCCCATTGCGTTGAGTTCCTCCATGAGATGAGGAAACTTCTGCTGAACTTGGTCCCTGGTGAGCCACTTTCCCTGGTTAAGGAGTTAGCTGGATTTGACAACTCGATATAGCTGGATCTTCTGCTAGCGGGTGTTCTTGATATATGTGTCCATAATCCAATCAATTGTGGCTTGTTCCATGCAGTCTGGGTTTAACTCTGTTGGTGTGAGTTGTTTTTCCACGTTGGATGTGTCCAGTAGAGGTGGAAAGTAGGGTCGAAGGTGGTCCACATTGAACACTGGGTGAAAACCAAGGAAGGGTGGAATACTGAGCTCGAAGGCATTGTCCCTGACATCCTGGGTGATGGTGTATGACCCATATCGGAGTGGGCGAAGCTTTGCGGTGGGGGTGCAGCGAGGTGCTCCTTCTGCAAATGTAGCCATACTTTGTCGCCCACCTGGAAGTTGTGTTGCACCCAATGTTGATCATGCCGTTGCTTGTACTTAGTATTGGATCTGTCCAATATGTCATGAACCTGTTGGTGAATGTGTTGAATGTGCTCAATGAAGCTGTTCGCCTTGGAAACTTCAGACTGGACATGAGCCGAATCAACTTGAGTAGCTGCAAATGGCATGGCTACGTCAGTGGGACATAGTGGCTGGAATCCCAATCCCACCTGAAAGGGGCTTGTGGGAGGTTGAGCTGTGGAGAGCCCAGTTATAGCTATGTTGTACATAGGGGAGGCTCTCATACCATGTGTGTGGATGCTTTGAGTTGTACATGAACAAAATGTGTACGATCATCCTATTGATGACCTCTGTCTAGCCATCAATTTGGGGATGGAAATCTGTGGACGTTTGTGAGCTTGGTGTCGAGCATCGACCATAGGCTGGACCAGAATGTACTAAAGGAACCCTGCTGTCCCGATATGAGATGATAGACTGTGGGATCCCAAAGTGTACCCACACTCGTTCAAAGAAGAGTTTAGCGGTGGCTTCTGCTGTGATATTCTTCTTGTAGGATCGAATGTACTTCCCGATGTCCTGTCGAAGGTTCGGACAGTAGAAATACTTCTGCAGTACTGCCAGTGTTTTCTCGACCCCAAAATTCCCAGCGGACCCGACTGTAGTGCGCTTCCCAAATCATCTTGGATCACTCGCTTGAAGAACACAAAGGTGTCCCATGTGACATAGTAGTGCATCCTGAAGGTGAAAATTTGGTACTTGGTTTCCTGCCAAGAGCGTCTTGTATGTGTGGCTGAAATCTTGGATCGCTGTTGTAGAGAAACGACCAATCAGAAGTCTCGTGCCCAGAAGAGTTGAGCATGGTGGTTATCACCACGATCGGTGGTCGGTTGAGGCAGTCTGCAACATTATTGGTGCTGCCCTTCTTGTACTTGATGTTTAAGTGAACTGTTGTAGATATGTGGACCACTTCTGATGGCGATCATTCTGTAACTTTCCTTGTGTCTATATAAACTGCAGGGGTCGGTTGGTCTGTGTGGATGATCGTTTCCTTCCCCAAAATGTAATGCTTCCATTGTCGACAAGCCTGTACAATGGAATACATCTCTTTGTCATAAGTGGGGATATTTGCGGACTATGTCGGATAATGTCTCACTATGATATGCCACTGGATGACCTTGTTGAGTAAGGAATACCCCAATAGCATAGTCAGAGGCATCTGTCTCGATCTCAAATGGTTGTTGCAAGTCTGGTAATGTGAGCATTGGGGCACATCAGAGGCACTGTTTCAACTCTACGAACGCCTTCTGTTGGGTTCCCGTCCATAAGAATTTTTTCTTCGCTCCTCCCTTGGTGACTTGACTCAAGGCCAAGTGATATGAGAGAAACCCAACACGAACCTGCGGTAGAAATTAGCAAGACCAAGAAAGCTGCGAAGCTTGGTTAGAGTGGTTGGGGCTGGCCAATACCGAATGACTTGGATTTTGGTTGGATCCACATGCACCCCACATTCATCAATAATGTATCCCAGATACTGAACCTGGGTCATGCCAAACATGCACTTGTCCAAATTGGCACACAACTTGTGCTTCCGCAGTGTTTGGAGGGACCTGTCGAATGTGGTGGAGGTGCTCTTCCCAAGTCTGGCTGAAGATCAGGATGTCATCCAAGTACACTACCACAAATGAGTTGGGTGAATGCCTACAATATGTCTTCCATCAATCTCCTGAGGTTGGGGAGCACTTGTCAGCCTGAAAGGCATGACCAGCCATTCGAAGAGGCCCTCCTTGGCTTTGAAGGCAGTCTTCCACACATCGGTCGATTCAATCGGGACCTGGTGATACGCGGATTTTAAGTCGATCTTACTGAAATATTTCACCCCTTTAATTCTTCCAGGAGGTCATCAATCCATGGGATTGGGTATCTATTTCAGACAGTGATCTGTTCAATGCCCGATAGTCAATACATAGTCTCCAAGTACCATCCTTCTTCTGTACCAACACGGACTGGCTCCTGCTGGGAGATGAACTTGGACGGATGTGGCCCTTCTGTAGCAATTCCTGAATCTGACTCTTGATTTCATCATTCTCCAGCACAGAGCATCGATAGATAGGTCCATTGGGCAGTGGCGCACATCGGGTCAGATCGATGGGGTGCTTGACCTGACAGTGAAGAGGTGCCCATGTGGGTGAGGTGAACATGTCCCGGGTACTCCTCCACGACCTTGTCCATTTGTTTTTGCCATGCGGAGGAGCCATGTCTGGAGGTCATGGCCACGATCCTCTTCTTTTCCCTGAGGGCGGATCATCAAGAAACAAATTTCCTGGTTTTGGAAATGAGCTTACTGCATTGTTTTGCAGTAACCAAAGAGATAGCGATAGGAGGTCGTACCTCTGGTATCCTGTATAAATTAATTTCCCAACATAATAATAACAACGCGAGGTCGGGACTCATACACAACATGTCACTTCCATAAGTATGGTTGGAATAATAATACATCATAAAACATCAAGGAGGAGAAATGTCACACAATACCTCATCTGTGAAGGGCTTGATACTGTAGGGAAGGAGGCATGACTGGCTGACGCAGAGATCCAGTCCTTGGTGAAGCCACTGATGGTGTATGGCTGTGGGTGTGCTGTGGTCGGAAATCCCAACCGCTTCATGGACCGCTGCTGAGATGAGGTTCTTTTGGCTCCCACTGTTGACAATGAACTATAGCGGGGAAGCCTTTACCCACATCTGGGAGTGGAAAGACGCTCCTCCTCCTCTGAATCTTCTGGTTCTTCCTTTTGGATCTTCGTGGTGGCAACGGTGGCATTGGGCTCTGCATCTATAATCTTCTTCCCTTTGTCGTTGCCCTTCTTGGGTTCTGATTCAGTGTCAGAGGTATACATCTGATTCGGAAGCCTTTATCTCGGCCACTAGTGACTGCTTGGCCTGACACTCGCTTGTGTTGTGAGTGGGGCTCTTATGGAACTCGCACCACTTTCTCTTTGCTTGCGGATTTGGCGAGTTGTCTTGAGTCGCCATGCCTTGGCTTTTTCCTTGGTTCTACGGTTTGGGAGCACCTTTCGCTTGCTTTGGGAGCACCTTTCGCTTGCTTCGGATTCACAGATCCAAAGTCTCACTTCTTCTGTTTGAATTTTGCTCAATATTGGCAGCATACCGGTATGCCTTAGCAAGTGAGGAGATGTCGAGGAACTCCATTTCCTCCTAAATGTATCTATGCAGACAAACTACGGTACTTCAGCACCAAATGTTTCTCTGAATCTTTGATACCCAACTTGGTGCGCAGGGTATGGAACAGATTCATCAGCTCATGCACATATTGATCTATTTGTTTCCGCAGTGTAGTCCATTGTATGTACTTGTCCTCATATCTCCCCACGGGGTAGTATTGTTCCTTTATGGTGCCTCAGAAAGAATTCAATGGGTACGACCGAGAACAAGAGGGTTCCTCCTCGTAGTTTCTCTCACAGTAGGTTTCCCACCAGTCCTTGACATGGGGGGCGGCTTTGAGTAGTGAAAAGTAATCTTTTCCCAGTCGAAAAAGTCATGAACCGAGAAAAGGTCAAATTTTACTTGTACCTTAAAAGGGGTTGCACCTCCAGAGTGGCTGCTAGATGCAGATGCACCGCCAGTGGGAAGTTGTTGAAGGATCTGGGCAAAGTTATCCATAATCGCGTTCCTTATTTTTTTTTCAAGGGCCTCCTCGAGCAACATTTTGATAGGATCTTCTGTGCCCTCGTCTTTCTTTTCGTCCCCCATGGGCGGCCCTTGGTTTTGTGAGGCTGATCTTCAAAGGTTCAACCAGATCGATCCCCTAAACTCCTTATACCCTGCCTCGTTAGGGACATGCAAAGAAGGATCGAGAGAGAGTAGCTTTGCTCTGATACCACTGATCTAGATTTATGCAGGAACGCAACAGAATACACAAATATCCATAAAAACACAAATGCAGGGGAAATAACACTTTGTTTCATTAATCAAATAACTGAAACTTGTTTACATACTGGATGGAAATAAACTGGTTAGAGTGTGGTAGCTTATCTCTGAGAAAAGATGTGGCGTCTACATGCCTCTGTCTCCCTTACAATGAGGCTCGAAGGCCTATATATTATTGAGAAACAATGGAAACCCTACACATCCAAAAACCTAACCCTAGGAGGTGAAACACCAGACTATGGGACCATTGGGTAACTTGGTACATCAATTTCCCGGGGGTCGTAACTTTGGCATACTACCTCCGTTTGACGCACATGACACCTTGTTAGAAAGATTTATCAAGGACTACAAAAAGGGTTAGAAAATATGAAGTCCATCACGCACAAGGGTTAGGGCGCGCCAGTACTCATATTTGATCGACCATTCGATGCCGAAAAACATCGTTTAGGGCCTCAAACGGCTCCGGAAATTTAGGACCCAAAAAATGCCAAAAATAGGAAATTGTGCTACTGTTAAGGAAACTGAAAAACTGAAAGAAACACTGGTAGGGGTCCAAGTGGGATAGGTGGGTGGCCACCAATATCCTCCTGGATCACATGCTCTACAAATCTGCAATCAAACCCTTACTGAAGAAGACAAAAAAATATCTGCAACATAACCTTCAAATCTGCAGGAAACTAGTCCTTCAAATATACAAATAAGATAATCAAGGACAGGACCAAAAAATCCCTCTAAAATATGTAATCAAATCCTAGAAAAATCATCCGTATACTTCAATTGTTTGCTTCTTCAAACCCCTTGACATCATTATCATCTTCATACCCTTGGTCATTCTAAGAGAGTACCCTAGATCATGCCAATAACATCACCATAATCCATGCCAATAACATTAGAATAATATATGGAAATAACATCATCATAATCTATACCAATATCACCATAATCTATGGTAATAACATCACCACAATCTATGCCAATAACATCATCGTAATCTACTGCTTTAAACTATTCAAAAACCCTTACTTCCAAAGGGAATTATCCTATGAAACTATAGTGAAATAGTATATGAAATGTTTACCACATGTTCACCAATATCTCTACATCATATCATCCAAAGGGAACTATCTGAACCTTCCTAGAACATAAATTATAGTGGAAATATCCAAACTGACGTGTTTAAAGCTGATTCATGATAATTCAAAAACCCTAAATTCTCAAGGTCACATCTTCAAAAATATTGTGAATCAACATTTGAAAATTTTACCATATGTGCCTCAATATCTCTACATCTCTCATCTAATGGGAACATCTGAAGCTTCCTAGAACATAAATTATATAAAAAATTCCAAAATGGCATGTTTAAACCTGATTTCATGATCATTCAGAAACCCTAACTTCCCAAGGTCATATCTCAAAAAATATAGTGAGTTAGCATTTGTTCAAATATGATTCAAAAACCCTAACTTAACGAGGTCATATATCCTAAAATATAGGGAACTAAGATCGTGATTTTTTTTCCACAGATACTCACACCTCTTAACTCCATCCCATAAAAATTTTATGGTTTGAAACATTAAAAAAAATATATAGCGAAAATGCCAAGATGACTTGAAAACATATTTCACAACCCCCTCTGTTAACACCTAAAAAGTGCTCACTAGCTCATTCCCTTACTCACATGACCCATTTGTCCACTTTTCCACCATCTGAGCCTCTGAAACCAACAAAAGGTCACCAAAAGACCTTAGTACACCCCTTTTTCCATTAAAAAAGATTATTTTTCCAAGAAAATCATAAAAAACCCTCAAAAAGGGTCCAAATTCCCAAAAATATTAAAAAGGGAATTAAAATATTATTTTTATTCAAAAAAGGAAAAGGAGGGAAAAATACCTAAACCATGTTGGTCAATACCATTGGTATCCACAAAACCACAAAATGGTATTCCTCACCACCAAAACCTATAAAAAGGTGGTAGGGGCTCCTCATTTTCACATCCTTCCATTATCTCATCCTTATGCTGCTGAAATCTCCCCTGAGCACTTTTAGCCATTGAAGCAACCTTGGAGAAAGAGACCTATTGGAGTTTGGAGCTACTCATCTTGGGAGTTGCTCAACATCAACCTTCACCATTGAAGGTAATATCGCAAGCACTTGCTTGCCCCCCACTTTTCAATACAAAAAATTATTTCTTATGTTTCTTGTTCTTGATTTTGAAATGTTTACATTATTTGCTTAGATTCTTGCTTAGATCCATGAATAGTATTGTTTATTTGGTTTATTGTTTTTATTTCTATTGAAACTGCTACTACTAGTTAGTAGGTGCCCATAGCACTAAGCCTGGTTGCAAAACCGGGGCCAACAGTTTTTGGCGACTCCGCTTTGGTTTGAACTTTAGATCTCTAATTTTGCCTTTAAATCTTAGTTTATTTTGAGTTTTTAACCTTTAGATCCATAGATCTGCCCTTTTAGACAGCAGATCCATTGCTGTTCTGAGATTTGGCCCCATAAATAGCCCGAAATTTTCAATTTTCGGGTTCGTTTCTCGGTTTCCGTGCACGGCTTCCGCCTCGCGGCTTTTTGCCAGACAGTCGCGCGGTTCCATCGTGACTTTTCTGCGTTTTTCCGCGCGGTCCATCGCGGCCTTTTTCCAGACAGTCGCGCGGTCCATCACGACTTTTCTATGGTTTTTCTGCGCTGCACACCGCGGCTTCGCGGCCTATTTTCGCGCTGTCCATCGCGACTGTGCGCCCAAAACCCGCGCGGTCCATCGCGACTGTGCGAACAAAACCCGCGCGGTCCATCGCGACTGTGCGTCCAAAACCCGCGCGGTCCATCGCGACTGTGCGGCCAAAACCCGCGCGGCCCATCGCGGCTGTTCGTCCAAAACCCGCGCGGGCTGAATTTTTTCATTCGGCCATCCGATTTTGAAAAATATTTTTTACTGTACTTTCTGCCCATAGCACATTTTTTTACAGTACTAAATTCTGCATAGTTTACAGATTTGAAATTTTTTTTTTTTTTTTTACTATTTAAAAGTGCATATCTAGAAATCTTTTTAAAAATTTTCAAGAAAGTGAAAGAAAGACTCATTTTGCATTTTCATCTAGATTCAAATTTTTTCTTGTTTATTTCTTTAGAATCTTGCCCTTAGCAATTTTTTCTTGAAACGAAGAAATCCATTTATTTCTTTTAAAAATGAGTTTATTATTTGCTTTCATAAATCCGAGAAATCCTTTATTTTTTGAGTTATTTTTTGAAAAGTATATTAATTCCTTTAGTAAAAAAAAAAAAAAAAAAAAAAATCTTAAATATTTGCTTTGTATTTCGAAAAATCCTTTATTTTTTGAAAGTTTCCATTAAAGCATTTAATTTTTCAAGTTCAGTTTACAACACTTCACGTGCACTCACACGATCACTTAATTGAACTAAGACTTAAAACGTACCCTAATTTGAACACACTCTTAACCCCACTTGGGGAACACTAAAAGAATTCTTGTAGCTAGGTAGTATTGGGGGGATAGGTGTTCCAATAACACCCCTCAGTTCATACATCTGAGACATAGAAGTTGTCCAATTAGGGAGCTAAAATCTCTTAGTACTTTTTGGCGCGGTCACAACCGGTTTGTGGGAAGGCCTCTCCCCTAGGAGGGTTGAAGTCGCGAAGATGGTTCCGGAAGCCTGAGTGGGATACCGAAACCCATTCAGTAACCGAAGGGCTACCATTCGCAGTTCTCGGGATATCCCTGTATTGGGATATTGCGATCAAAGGACCAAACGGGCAGATTTACCTTTTCTCGACGCGTCATGAACGAAGTATCCTAGTAGCCTGTCTTTTTAGGATTGATTACCCGGTGTCCCTCCCGGTAGGGGGATATCTAGCCGTTGTCTCAACATTCATATTGTCTGACTTGGATTTCATCACCTTGCAGAGGATATCGTCTGTTTGAGTCACAATACTTTTAGATTAGGTGTTTGCATGATCTTTACCACCTTTTGAGTCTAGTTACACCTATTTTTTCTAGGAGCCGCTTGCATGTTGGTATTCTGACCGGTTGTTGCATTCCTCCACTTATTGTAGCACAGCTGCTAGAATAAGTGCATTTTTTGAGGATTGATTTTTTGGCCTGTGAGCCTTCTTTTTTCACTCCCCTTCTTGCACCCTTGGTTGCATTAGGGTTTTGAGTCTTTTACATATATATCACCACCTGATACTTAAAACACTTTTTTACATAAAAAACATATTCTCACCATTGAGAATTCTAGACGTTCTCGTCGTCTACGGGGCGAACTCCCAGAGTTTAGTCCACTTGGCTCTCCACGTCACGGACGCAGAGCATTATCCCTTGATTCGACACATCGTCAATCAATTAGACGGTCATCCGATTCTGACATACCCCACTTCACCTTTGATTTGGAGGTAGAATCCGAAAACCCCACCGAGTTACCACCAACCACAAGTATGTCTGGAACACCAATTGATCCACTATTTACATTAACCATAGGTCAGACATCCGCAGACTCTTCTGCGGTAGTACCATCCACGACAACAACCACCCCCTTGGGTATGCCCAATATGGGTAACACTCCACATTCAGGAATGCCTAGCACAGGACCACCACCTGTCATGGGCATGCCCAACATGGGGGTCATACCCCCTTCGGTTTCCACAAACCCTATCCCAGGAATCCCTAGTGCGATTCCTAACCCAAGTGTAACTCCTGTTGCACTTGGGAGTGCTATCCCAGGAATCCCTAGTGCGATTCCTAACCCTAACTCATGTTGCACTTGGCAGTGCTATACCAGGAATCCCTAGTGCGATTCCTAACCCAAGTGTAACCCAAGTTGCACTTGGGAGCGCTAACCCATATCAGGCCACACCTTTTGGAGGGCACATACCCTCCATACCTAGCATACCTATAGGCACTACTGGACCCCTACACCATACCACAATGGCTAGGCAAGTCCCGGTTCCGGTCACCACATCCGCTAGTCTACCATACATGGCAAGTCTCAACCTGCCAGATTTAGCTAGGCTCACAAATGACCCCATCAGACATGATCCTGCTTGGCCCCATATGCCCACTAAGCTTCCCTCTGACATCCCTAAGTTTGAGGGAAAAGCTGGAGAAGACCCCCAAAATCACATCATGTCCTTCCATTTATGGTGTTCCTCCAACTCCATAGTGGATGACTCAATCCGCCTACGGCTTTTACAACGCACCTTCACTGGCTCCGCAGCCAAATGGTATATTGAGCAACCCCATGGGACGCATTCCACATTTACCTCCCTTGCCTCAACCTTCCTACAGTTCTTTCAGCTACCGGTCCGCTATGATGCGGGCGTCGAAATCCTACTGTCGTGCAGACAGAACACGGCCACGCATATCACTGACCATATCCATGATTGGCGTCGGCGCCGAAGCCTATGCAAGATCAAATTAGACGACCGAATCTTTTTAGACTGGTTCCTTAAATCCCTCCTTCCTCTCATTGCGAAGGATGTAGCGTCTGAAAGACCCCAGTCTGAGGAGGAGGCCATCCTTAAGGCACAACAGTTTGATCTTATCTATGCCCAGTCAGGTTACCTATACACAATCATACCTGACGCCCCACGAGGAGACTCTGCACGCGGTGACACACCGGGGGCATCACATGCCGCTGATGGCATTATTGGCCAAATTACACCACAAGCAAAACCTTTCAGTATGGTGAGCACCATGCCTGCCCCAGACCTTTCTAGGGCTACATCTAGTTCCGGGGCGACAACTTCTTATGCTCCAACAAACCAGACCCATCACATTCATGGGCCCTCTTGTCCACAACATTGTTATGGCCAGGCGCCATCGGCATATGTACCCCCTACATACTATGCTCAACCTACGGTACACAACCCCATGCAGTTCCAACAACAGCCCATGCATTACCCACAACCGGTTGCACCGGCTAACCTCACACCTCCACCAGCTCAGGGATACCAACAACCCCAGCAGGCAACTGGACCACCTCCAGCTCCACCTGCATACTATCCACCGCAACCTGCTCCCGCACCTGCGGCTCCTCAAAATCCCCCCAATGCTCATGGGCATGTGTACGCACAACAACATCAGCCCCAATACCAAAGTAACCAACGAAACCAAGGTGGGCAACCCAACCGCGGAAGAGGACGCAACCGTGGAAACAATCAAAACCGTAACCAAACTCCACAACCTACCCATCCTCCGCAAGACAATAACGCGGCGCCCGCTCATCAGAATCCTGATCGGCCACCTAAGCAACCCAAAAATGCTAATTTACGAACAAACCATCCTTGTTCCATTTGCGGTGTCTATGGCCACTATACCCACGCTTGCCCACATCTCGAGCGAGCTCGACAACTATGGACAAATGACGCCCATCGTCAAGGGCAGGCGGCTCCTCAGCCACCACCCAACCCCCCACCACCTCCACAACAACCTTTGGTCCTACAAAACCCTTTTCCAACACAAGGAGTGGTGAACACTCAGCCGTTAGCTCCCCAACAGGGCAACGTGCAACCACAACAAATTACTTACGCAGCTCCTGACCAACCCATGTTTGATTCAGGCACCCACCACTTATTGATGATGTCCACCGCTGACGTCAATATCCAAACTCGTCGGAATCAATACGGACCGACTTCTGAAGCCCCCCCCGCTGAAAAGGATACTAATGCTAATCCCACTGATCAAACATTGCGTATACCTCAGGTTCCACTCGATGGCGCTTCTAAAGCACCTCGCTTCCCCCTTCGCCGAATCAACAACAACCCCAATGCTCGGGCTGCGTCCAATTACAACATCGTAGATGACCTAGCTCAATCTCCCGCAGCCATGTCTGCGTTAGAAGTCTTAAAAACCTATCCTACTCAGCGCAAGACTTTACTTTCCGCCATTGGGGCGATTGACCCAAATGATTCGAAATTGATGACCTTTGATTTAGACCAATCTGAACCACGGCTGCCTTCTACCATAGCAGTCCAAGTTTCCGTTTCTATTCGGAATCTTGTCATCCATCGATGTATCATCGACGAGGGTGCCTCCACATGTGTCATGTCCACTTTTGTTTGGCAGAAGTTGGGATCCCCTGCTCTCCAGCAATCCACCACTGCATTGCGGGCCTACGACGGCCGGTCAGCTCAACCTCAAGGTTTATTACCCAAGGTACCCGTCCAATTAGGTGGGAAAACTGTGCTCATCGACATAGAGGTCATTAACGCCCAGCTCGACTATAACCTTTTACTTGGCCGCAGTTACATGTACGCCATGAAAGCGGTCGCCTCCTCCGTCTTCCGCACCATGATGTTCCCCCACGAGGGACGCGTGGTCAAAATTGACCAACTCACCTACTATGATCCCAACGCCCCTGCAGCACCGGAGAATGTTCTTCCCATGATTGAACAACCCGCTTCTAATGCAGTTACCTCCTTTGTGTCTTCTGTGGCACCCGGACTTTATTCGGATACACCAATGACCTCTACATTCCAGGCCATTCCACCACCGTCACCGGAGACCCAAGTCACAAACCTCTGTACTCTTTCGCAGAATACGCAAACGTCCGGTGGTCAACCACCATTGGTCCCCAGTCACATTGGTGTTACACCCATCCACACCATCCCCTTCCTATTTCCTCCTTCGGGTGTAGTAAGCGCCCCGGTTATGGCTACCCTTAGCCTACCCGGGCTAACATTGGGATTACCCGTGTGGTATATTCCGCCTCCCGTTCGACCACCGACACCAGACGTCATCCTCCAACCGGTACAACCTATTGTTACCACAAATCAGCCTCCTCCTGGTGTCGCAATCCCTTCGTCGTCAATGAAACCTCCTCCTGGTCTCACGATTGCTTCGACGTCGAAGGATCCCCCCCTTCTTGCTAAGCCCACTGGGGGCAGAGGTCCACAACCATACACTGCTATACCACCTCCTAAGGCAGCCAAACCCCCACCGGTGTTTCGAGCTCCCCCCAAATGTTCATTATGCGATGAAATTGGCCATCCAACTCATCAATGCCCACACTTACCGGCACTCCAAGAGCATATGAATATGTTGGACGATGACATCGGCATCCCAGTAGTCAGATTAGAGCCACCTCTACAGCCTCGCGACAAATCACTGCGCACTAACCATCCTTGTGCTATATGCAGTGTTTACGGCCACTACTCTCACCATTGCCCTGATCTACCTGACTATAGAGCAGCGTTGTACGAGTTAAACAATGCCGACTTAGAGATATCTCCTCCCCTCATCGAGGAGATCCACCCCCCACCATCATCCTCGTCAGAAGAAGTCAATACGATATATATGATTTCAACAACCTTCAAACCAGAACCCCTTGATTTATGGTCTGACTACTTCAATACTGATGAGCAGATTTTGGAGACACTCACTGCACCCGACTACCCTTGGGATGATATGCATCATCGCTCGTACTTCCTCCCGGAAGCATCAACCTCCACCGCATCCAACCAGCTATCAGTCGAGTCGAAAGACTTCATACCCGCTAAGGTCGATTGGTTAAAGGACCCCATCCCAGCACCGGATGCCTTTGAAGAAGGGAATATGTCAAACATTTCCCCCACTATACAGATAGACATTTCCACAACACCAGGGAAACCTGAGCTCATCTCGCTGGGCGCATCTTGCACTCAAGCAGAAACTCAGGCACTCAAGCAGATACTTCCTTCCGTTTCCCGTTTTCACGGGGTCCATTTTTTGACCATTTTTTAGCCCCTCTCGTCGCCTCGGTTTGCGTGCCACATCGGCCGTTCTCCGTTTTCGATGTGTCTTATATCACCGGATTCAGTTTTCCGCGCTCGCGATGATGCTTGAGACCATTTCTCGCTCTCGCCTTTAGATTTTTCGGGCATTTTTTCCACGCCCCCTCATCACCTCGGTTTGCGTGCCACATCGACCGTTCTCTGTTTTCGACAATCCTTATGTCACCGGATCCAGTTTTCCGCACAGATGACGATGCTTGAGACCTTTTCTCGCCCTCATTAATCCATTTTTGTTCGGTATAATTTTATCCCTTTTTCGGGCCGAGCAACCCCTTTTACGAAAAAGGCACTTAGGGAGTTTCTGTTAAGCTCTTTTCTGACTCCTAAAACAATGAAAAGATCGCCGAGCAATCTTGCTTCCTTTCATGCTCGATAAACGTATCTGAAAGGGCGTCTACCTGGTATAAGTTTCCCCCTTTTCCGGACCTCGTAGACTAATTACGAAAAAGGTATACTCTAGTCACATCGGCTAGAAGAGTTCTCCATCCGCATCATTTTATCCTTTTTCGGGCCTTGGAGACTAAACTTACGAAAAAGAAACACCAACAGAGTCCACTTACCGTTTTCAGACTCTCTAAACATGAAAGCAACCATGAGCATGAGCCGTCCTGGGCTCACAAAATCCACAGGACCGTACCATTTCAGAGCACACTGTTATCCCTTCTTGGAGCTCATTAAAACTACGAAGAAGGAATCAATGGTGCCTCTTGGCGCCACGACAGATCATATCTACTCACATAGCAGCTTCCCCATTTTGGTCGCCTTTGTTCAGATTATTCTGCAGTATGTCACCCTGAAACTCCCTCGACAGCTACCATCAGCTTGTCCTCCCCCCCCCGGAGTCAATATATACCATTCAGTCAAAGCAATGATCCCTGCACCTACTAGTCAACTCCCTACGCTGCCAGGTCAACCATGTCATCATGCTCTGAATAGAGGAAGTTTGAGTCTACCCATTTTTTGACCCAGTTATTTCCCATCCCCACAAGTATGTCAGTCCTACCAGCAGTACTACATCACTTCAGTTCTACACCTCGTACTCCTATCAAGGAAACATCATTGCCTTGTTAGTTGCTGGTCTCCCTCTGTCGACGACAACCACATTGATTCCAGAGGATAGACCTAGAGGTCCCTGTGTCTTGGACTCATTACCATTTATGATGAGTGCCTACGAATCATTTCGAGAGGAATCCTTACTGCCTCTCCAAATGGTTGTTTCTCACATGCTCGACTTCAACACCTTGATCGCATCGTTGAGACTCGCACAGGGTATTAGTCCGTTCAGTTATTAGTCGAAGACCCCGGATACCTCCTGACTTCTCCACATTTGACAGTCTTCCTATGGATAACACCAGTTACACTTTTTCTTTAGATATCCGGGTTGCGTATGGCGACAGTATTCAGATATACCCCAGTTCTATACTCCCTCGAGTATACAAATACGAATACTCCCCAGAGATGGCTCACAGTCATTGATTCCCTACAGATGTTGGACACCTTCAGTTTCAGCAGTTCAACAGTTGATCCAGTATATCAGTCATTGAGATCATTCATGATCATGAGTATATCCCACAATCATGTCCCCTCTGGACCATTATGATGTACCAGTATATTTCTTCACGTATTAGATCCCCCTTCTTGGGACTAATTGTTTTGCCTATGTCTTGATACGAGCATGGGAATGCCCGCCTCGTCCTTTATCAGAGATTATACCTCATTCATATTGAGGTCATGTAATATTTTTTGTTTTTGCAGCTTCCAAGGGCCGTGGCTCCAGTCTCCAAACGGTCTCTTCTCTCCCCCAAAACCCGGAAAAAAGGACAAAAGAATTATGATGTCTATCGGCCATACGATGAGCTCCTGCCCTCACACATCAGGGGGCAATCTGTTAACACCTAAAAAGTGCTCACTAGCTCATTCCCTTACTCACATGACCCATTTGTCCACTTTTCCACCATCTGAGCCTCTGAAACCAACAAAAGGTCACCAAAAGACCTTAGTACACCCCTTTTTCCATTAAAAAAGATTATTTTTCCAAGAAAATCATAAAAAACCCTCAAAAAGGGTCCAAATTCCCAAAAATATTAAAAAGGGAATTAAAATATTATTTTTATTCAAAAAAGGAAAAAGGAGGGAAAAATACCTAAACCATGTTGGTCAATACCATTGGTATCCACAAAACCACAAATGGTATTCCTCACCACCAAAACCTATAAAAAGGTGGTAGGGGCTCCTCATTTCACATCCTTCCATTATCTCATCCTTATGCTGCTGAAATCTCCCCTGAGCACTTTTAGCCATTGAAGCAACCTTGGAGAAAGAGACCTATTGGAGTTTGGAGCTACTCATCTTGGGAGTTGCTCAACATCAACCTTCACCATTGAAGGTAATATCGCAAGCACTTGCTTGCCCCCCACTTTTCAATACAAAAAATTATTTCTTATGTTTCTTGTTCTTGATTTTGAAATGTTTACATTATTTGCTTAGATTCTTGCTTAGATCCATGAATAGTATTGTTTATTTAGTTTATTGTTTTTATTTCTATTGAAACTACTACTACTAGTTAGTAGGTGCCCATAGCACTAAGCCTGGTTGCAAAACCGGGCCAACACCCTCCACTTCTTCTTCCCTTAGAAATTTGCTCTTATAGGCTGAAATTCTCTCCTCTTCCTTGGCTTGGTTGAATTATGATTCATCCTAATTCCAAATGAGAATCCTCTTATTTATACAGTCCAATGTCATTTTTTACTTCACTTTAGGGCCTAGCTACAACTTCAAATTAATTTTGTCTTCCACATTTTAGGTCTTCTTCAATGGGTCAATGACCACTTCATGAATTCATCAAGGGGATTTGACTTGTATTCTTGACCACTTCATGTCTTCATCAAGGGGATTTGGGGATTCCTTCCTTTATTAGGACCCTACAAGATTGCAAAGCCACATGGGGTTACTTGACCCTTCAAACCTTTTCCTTTATTCACAAGTGGGAACATACCTTATCATTAATTCCTTCAAGACCAAGCAAAATTGCTCGTTTCCAAGTGTCATTATAGGTTTCTTCCTCACTATATCAAGGTGTCCTCTTACACCCTCAAGGTGTTCCCAGTACATAATTTATTCATATTTCTTAGGGTTTCTTGCCTCCACAAGTGGGAAAGTGGGGTGCACATAAATATCTTCACTTGGATTTAGGGGCTTCTTCTCACTTCCCATCATCACTTTAGGGGCTTCTTCACACTTCCCATTATCATGGTATTTGGGGGATTCTTCAATGACTTTAGAGGCTTTCCCCATTTGTCTGCAACTCAAAGTGGGCATGTGGGAACAACCACATGTTATCTCATCCTATGAGGACCATGCTTAATAGATACACCATAAGGGGACTACTTTGGATTTATATACACTTATGTCAAGGATCCTTCAAATCTCTTCAAGGCTTCAAACAATATCCCTTTATTACTTCCATATCATCATCATCATTGCTACATCATAAATACCATTTCCACAACATCATTACCATTTCCGCATTGACATCAATGAAAACATCACTCAACAATATTATAAGCTGATGATGTAGATCTTTTGACCCTGTTGACATCAATGACAACTTTACTCAACAAACTAAAAATGGGAAAACAAATTGATGGAAGAGAGCAAAGTGAGAACAAATCCCACAACCCCATTCAATCAATCATTCTCTAATTTATGCTCATGCTCTGCTTCCTTTTAGATCCTATTTTTACAAATATCCCTTTGTATTTTTTGTGTTATATGCATCTTCAAAGGATTGGCATAGAAGTGCTCATACACAATTCAGTTCCATTAATGGTTATGCCCATGCAACTCGACTTTACATTGCTATAATATCTAGAGTAATTATTCCATCAGAATATATGCATTCATCTTTTCATCAACCCATTGTTTACATCATATTCTCAAGTGAAACACATGAATGCAGACCCAAGGTTTTACGCATGTGTATAAATTGAAGGCCACACGATAAGTCAAGCACTTACACAACTATACAATTATTAGAGACATTCAAATAAAAAAGCTAGGCATATTTTATGTGAATTTTATAGCTCTTTGGCTCCATTTGCACATGGAATGGGATTTCTCTTATTCAATTTATTTTGTTTCATCCTCATTCTCTCTTTTCTTTCTACAAACATCAAACTTTGCATGATGAGATACAATGCAAAAACTTGCATTTTCAATATGAGAATTGATGAAGTGGATCTTGCAAAGGTTTGACACTTTGTACAACCTTATAATATCCTTCATTGAATCTCCCACCAATGATGTGCAACGCATCACATTCTTGATCCATTTTAGTGTTTCAATCATGGATGATTAATTCATCAAAATTATTCCCAACATTAAATAATCCAAAACATAGAATGATTTTTAAAACCAAAGGAACTTATGAATCTTCAATTAACTACTAGCGCCTAGTGAATTTATGCCATTTGGTTTTGTATTCGAAGTAATGATTGGTAGTTTGCTCTGGGCATAATACACTATTCCATGCATTCAATGGTTGTTTCCACAATTACAAAATGCCCATATTGGTTTCCTTTGAGCCATCCTTCTACGTTACATTGTTGTTCATAATTTTGCTCACTGCTTATTATGCACTAAAATCATCATAAAGGAAAATCAATAGCCTAAGCAAAGAAAAACAAGTACACTTTGAATAGAATACTCTATAGGTACAAGATAGAGATTGTATCCAATGCATGAGTACAAGTAACATTTCATGTGTGACTTGGAGAGAATACGATTCAACATGCAAAATTTCTTCCTTATATGATAGTGAAAGCCTCACACAAAATTGCTACCCTAAAACAACTTCTTGAAAGGGTTATAGCCAATAGAAAATATTGAAATTACCACTGGATATGAGTTTTTGATTCTTGTATATTGTCATAGTTGTTGGACTCACCATGCCCACTGATCCATTTTTTTTTAAAATGTTGGAATCACCTTGTACGTGATTATCCGTTGTATTAAGAAACCTTGCAATAAGGTTCCATGAAGGTGAATAGAGGTGAAGGACAAGGGAGATAGCTGTTTTATTGAATTGTAAATATTATAGGCTATATGCTATATATGACACTAGTAAATATAAACTAAATTTGAACTACTCAAATGAGATGACAGAAGGGTTGAAGCTGTTATTGCATGCTCATTGTCTACCAGTGACTATAATGAAATAACTGCATTAAATTTTAAGTCAATACTTTTAATTAGGTGCTCACATTTGCTAAAATGTAGATATCAACTAATTGCTTGAACCACTTAGCCACTGGTTAGCATTGGATTACAAAAAATATGGATATATTTATGTTTCCATGAATCCATTAAAAGGATTCAAAAATAAATTTGATTATGCACTTTCAAATACTATATATTAAACATTATTACTTAAGGAGATCATCCCAATCGTCACTTCTCTCTCGAAGGATGTTATTTTCAGAAACCTATAAGTCTAAGTTCAATACCGGTAGAAAGATCAGATTGCAAGAATGCACTTTGCTGTAAGCCAAATTTTGAATTTGGGATTAGCAAAAGAAGATGAGATTGCAACATGATATAGCTTCAATATCATAAATTGATTTCTGAACAACATCTACAAATTCATAAAAGGGCAATTTTGGGCTCACAATTGTTCTTTCATTTCAATAATAACCTAGCATAATCAAATGTACTTAGTATTTGATACCTTCAATAAAATGATTGATCCATGATTGTTCTTTGAAATAGTTAAATGGAATAGAAATATATATGTAGTTAGCAAACCTTGGAAATGTTTGCTAGTCATATTTATGGAACATTTTTTGCTTTTGACAATTTTCTCATTGCTCTTAGGTTTTGGCATAAAATACGTACAACAATAAGTATCAGGTGTAAAAGACATAGAAGAACATACAAAAAATGCATAAAAGGAATAAACTACACAATAAAATCCTTCTACTACAAATAGAGTCAATGAACTTTATGGTACACAACTTACAATTATTATCTTTCTATGTTTCTTATGCCTTTCTTCTGCAAGTTTCTACATTTTTTTGTATGTGCTATATCAATATGGCTACTTGTCTTTTTATTTTATGCATTTGAGTCCCATAATTATCTCAATTAACATTTACGAAGCACAAACATTTAGCTATAAGACTTGGAATACATTGTATAAATTGACATGGAACTAGATGGTCCATATACCAAATATGTACTGCATCTAGTATTAGAAAAGAATTGCTTGTTTATATTAAGAAATTTTTCTTTTTTTACTGGAGATTGTTTGTTTGACAATTTTCAAGTTTTATTTCACTTTAGATACACACCAATAGAGCTAAGAAATGGAATAATTAAATATTTTAGGAGTTGTCTAGAGAAACAAGATAAAGAAGCAGTAACCTCTTACAAACATGAACTTCATGAACAATCACTTGTAGAAATACAAATTAGTAATGACCCATAAATATATTTGCAAAAGATGTCCATCTCAGTTTTGAGCAACTTGCCCATTGAAACTAGAGGTATATGGGGGGCATATTCTGTATACACAGAATATCGAACTGGATAAGGATATTGATTAGAGTATGGTTGAAAACAAAACCGCTATGTTATTTTCATTTTAATTTGGCCATTAGAACAAATACATATGGCATACTTTTCCATGAAAAAAACCCTATAAATTGTCACTTTGAGCCATTGCTACACAAGAATAATAGTAACATGCATTCTTCTTCTCAGCAAGATTTCGAATGTTCATTTGAACATATTTCCATGACTAACAAAATGAGTGTACATACAATAGAAATCAACATATTTCATAGGCCAACGAAATTCAAAATCTCAAATGGTGAAAGCGCTTTTGAAACAATTTGCTATTTGCTAAAAAACAAATATAGTGTTCCTTGTCTACTAAGCATATTTCAACAAACATTTTTAAATGCAATTATGAAAAATGATAAATTTAAAACCAAATGAATCAAAGGACATATAGCTCCCGACTGCATCAAAGAACCTACTAGGGTACTGTCATGGCAAGAATACATTGATAACTTGGCACTCCCATATGAACAAGGAAACACTGAGGGTGGTCTATTTGTATTCTTTTGGGTTAGAAAACTACTAAACTTTGATATTTTCATTTGGTATCCACTTAGAACAAATGTCTTTTTCAACATATTTTCATAAAAAATGATGACTACCGCATTGGACATAGTCCAATTTGTGACAAACAGAACTCAAATATACCATGAACCACTACAACAAGTAGGATAGACAATTAATGAAAAATCAGTTTAAGTTCAAGATGCAGTATATAATTGCTCTAATGCAAATTACATATGTTGATATTTACGTTATTTGAAAAATCATATGAGAAGCAATTGTAAAAGTGATAAAACCCTAGGTGAACTAGATGTGAAACAACCATCTGCTAGTAGATGAATTGACAAAAGAAAACAAAACAAGTTCTCTGAATTTTATGAAGAAATCTCTTATAGGAGAAAAAATTAAATCCATGCATTGCATAAAGAAAATTGCAAGATGCAATTGAGAATTGCAACAAATGTAATTTAAGGCTATTGCAACAACAACCAAATAACAAAATAGTAATCCAACTAGCAAAATAAAACAAAATAGGTTTTGGCAATTGGAAGAAGAAATCTCATACAAAAGAAAAAATTGCCAATCCCTTCGTTGCATAAATAAAATTGCAAGAGGCAATTACAAATTGCATGAAATGCAATTTAAGGCTAATATGTCAACAATGACAAAAAAAAAAGGAAAATAGACAAACAGAAAATCAACATGAAAGAAATAAGATCCATATATTTGCATTGCCTGAAGAAAATTGAAAGAAAAAAATATGCAAAGAAAGAGAAAGGACACAGACACAACTAACAATATCAACTTGACATATCATGGAAAAATACCACAAAATAAAAGAATATTTACATCAATGCTTGAACAAGAATACCAGATGGAAATTAATGATACCCCATCTTTGACTGCTCATTCTGTCAAAGAACATTTTTAAAGAAAGGCATTGCCTATTTGAAAAAATTACAAAAGATAAAACATCATAAGAAAAAGGAAACAAAGGAAAGGACCAAACAAAACAAAATGCTAATAAGTCCCAATGCATATGAAAATGATGCAAAAAATCATTCAAGGATGGCATAAATCCTACGTTTGCAGTACTCAGATAAATTAGGAGAAACAAAGGTACCAACACTTTGTCACAGTTATATGAATTAGAAGAAATACTAGTTGCATTGAGAATATGATTCCTAAAAATCAAAGAAATGAGACTTGGCTATAAAAAACATAATTAGGATTCACAGGCAAGGTGATCAACGTTCCCACTAGCACAACTAGAATCTAATCTACATTGCCTAGAGACATAAAAGACACAGATATAGTTGCCGTTGCAATTAAAAGATGTTTAAAATTCAAAAGGGCTTATGCAATTGGAAGAGTTCGAGTCCACATTGTCATGAAAGAGCTAAAGAAATTGTGCAAAACAATGCTATACAATGGAAAACATTCTCTTATATCTTAACCGGGAAAACGTTCTCTTATATCAAGGACTCATCCTACTTTGTGAATGAGGTAAAGGGCTTACGCTTAACTATAGATGACACTATAGTAAGCTTTGATGTGGTATCCTTATACACAAAGGTGCCGGTTATAGAAGTGATTCAGATAATAAAGGGGATCACAAATGAAGAAATTGCATACCTTGTAAAAAGTTGCCTAAAATCTACCTACTTCACTTTCTGTGGAAAAATATATGAACAAATAGACGGGGTAGCAATGGGATCTCTGCTATCCCCAATAGTGGAAAACATATACATGGAATACTTTGAAAATAAAGCTATTGATTCATATCCCCAGAAACCAAGAGAATGGGGAAGATTTGTAGATGATAAATTTTTTATATGGCCTCATGGCAAGGAGAGTCTAGAAAAATTCTTCACACACTTAAATAGATTATCAAACCACATAAAGTTCACTATGGAAGTCCAAGAGAATGAAAAAATTCCCTTTCTGGATGTCCTCATCACAAAAAGAAGTGATGGCTCCCTTGCTCATCAAGTCTACCGTAAAAAAATCCACACAGATAGATACTTTCATGCTGAGTCACACCATCATCCCTCTTAAAAACTAGGAATCCTCACAACCCTTTCCACCCGAGCAATGAGAATATATGACGAGGAACATCTTAATGTGGAATTAGAACACCTATCAAGGGTGATGCAAAACAATGGATATAACATACAAGACATAAAAAAAGGCTTTTAAAGTGGCACAAGAATAATAATAAAAAAAGTAATACTACTCTAAGATGTCAATTATTCCTTATATTCATGGAACTTCTGAAAAGATTGCTAATGTGTTAAAAAGTAAGCAAATAAAAACAATATTTCGTCCTCCAAATTCATTAAGAAACATATTAGATAAAGCAAAAGATAAGATCAATACCATGCAAAAGAAGGGTGTCTACCTGGTACCTTGCTCTTGCAAGGATATATACATAGGAGAATATGGTTGTTCTATACACGTTAGAATAAAGGAACATTGTGTTGATATAAAACATGAACGAAAAAAATCAGCAATAGCATAACACTCTTTAAAAACGAGACACCAAATACACATGGAGGATGCAAGAGTCGCATAGCCCTAGAAGATCATTACAACAAGAGAAAAATAAGAGAAGCCGTTGAGATTGAAAAACACACAATTGTTTTTAACAAAGATGATGGGATAATATTATGCAAATCCTGGAAACCAATGATACATTCCCTAAAAGAGAAAACTAATTGTCGGCCAAACCAAAAAATGGATGAAAACAACTATTTATTAATGAGGAATAACCTAGATTCTATTTAGACATCCCACTCTTGATGATGGAATCAGCTTAGAGTCTGAAACATACGTAGAGTTGAAAAACTATACGCATGGTATCCATACTATTGTCTCCACATCAATGCTATACAAGCTAGAGAATGTCAAAATAGACCAATATCACAAAAGAAAAGAATATTTACATCAACGCTTGAACAAGAATACCAAATGGAAATTAATGATACCCCCATCTTTGACTGCTCATTCTGTCAAAGAACATTTTTAAAGAAAGACATTGACTATTTGCAAAAATTAAAAAAGATAAAACATCATAAGAAAAAGGTAAGAATAGGATAGGACCGAACAAAACAAAATGCTAATAATTCCCAATGCATATGCAAATGATGCAAAAAATCATTCAAGGATAGCATAAATCCTACGTTTGTAGTACCAGAATAAATTAGGAGAAATAAAGGTACCAATACTTTGTCACAGTTATATGATTTAGAAGAAATACTAGTTGCATTGAGAATATGATTCCTAAAAATCAAAGAGATGAGACTTGGCTATAAAAAAACACAATTAGGATTCACAGGCAGGGTGATCAATGTCCCCACTAGCACAACTAGAATCTAATTTGCATTGCCTAGAGACATAAAAGACACGGATATAGTTGCAGTTGCAATTAAAAGACGTTTAAAATTCAAAATTGCTTATGCAATTGGAAGAGTTCGAGTCCACATTGTCATGAAAGAACTAAAGAAATTGTGCAAAACAATGCTATACAAGGGAAAACATTCTCTTATATCTTAACCGGGAAAACATTCTCTTATATCAAGGACTCATCCTACTTTGTGAATGAGGTAAAGGGATTACGCTTAACTATAGATGACACTATAGTAAGATTTGATATGGTATCCTTATACACAAAGGTTCCAGTGATAGAAGTGATTGAGATAATAAAGGAGATCACAAATGAATAAATTGCAGACCTTGTAAAAATTTGCCTAAAATCTACCTACTTCTCTTTCCGTGGAAAAATATATGAACAAATAGACAGGGTAGCAATGGGATCTCTGCTATCCCCAATAGTGGAAAACATATACATGGAATACTTTGAAAAGAAAGCTATTGATTCATATCCCCAGAAACCAAGAGAATGGGGAAGATTTGTAGATGATAAAAACTGTATATGGCCTCATGGTAGGGAGGGTCTAGACAAATTCTTCACATAGTTAAATAGCTTATCAAACCACATAAATTTCACTATGGAAGTCCAAGAGAATGAAAACCTTCCCTTTTTGGATGTCCTCATCACAAAAAGAAGTGATGGATCCCTCGCTCATCAAGTCTACCATAAAAAGAATCACACATATAGATACTTGCATGCTGAGTCACACCATCATCCCTCTCAAAAAATAGGAATCCTCACAACCCTTGCCACCCGAGCAATGAGAATATCTGACGAGGAACATCTTAATGTTGAGTTAGAACACCTATCAAAAGTGATGAAAAACAATGGATATAACATACAAGACATAAAAAAGGCTTTTAAAGTCACACACGAATAAAAAAATAAAAGCAAAAAACAAAAGCAATACTACTCTAAGATGTCAATTATTCCTTATATTCATGAAACTTATGAAAAGATTGCTAATGTGTTAATAAGTAAGCAAATAAAAACAATTATTCGTCCTCCAAATTCATTAAGAAACATATTAGATAAATCAAAATATAGGATCAATCCCATGCAAAAGAAGGGTGTCTACCTGGTACCTTGCTCTTGCGAGGATGTATACATAGGATAATCTGGTTGTTCTATACAAGTTAGACTAAAGGAACATTATGCTTATATAAAACATGAAAGAAAAAAATCAGCAATAGCATAACACTTTAAAAACGAGACACCAAATACGCATGGAGGATTCAAGAGTCATAGCCCTAGAAGATCATTACAACAAGAGAAAAATAAGAGAAGCCATTGAGATTGAAAAACACACAATTTGTTTTCACAAAGATGATGGGATATTATTATGCAAATCCTGGAAACCAATAATACATTCCCTAAAAGAAAAAACTAATTGTCGGCCAAACCAAAAAATGGATGAAAACAACTATTTATTAATGAGGAATAACCTAGATTCTATTTAGACATCCCACTCTTGATGATGGACTTAGATTAGAGTCTGAAACGTACGTAGATTTGAAAAACTATATGCATGGTATCCATACTATTGTCTCCACATCAATGCTATACAAGCTAGAGAATGAAAAAATAGACCAATATCACAAAGGAAAAGAATATTTACATCAACGCTTGAACAAGAATACCAGATGGACATTAATGATGCTGAAATATTGTAACTTCAAAGAATATTATATTTATTATTCCAGAGATGTTTCATTCCTACGATGGGACCTTTCTATGTATCCGGAGATGTTTATTCCTCCGAGAGATTGTGGTAACTAGGTTTATTAGATCTCCTAGGAGAGGTCGGCCCTGAGTTAATTATTTGAGGGTTATTAGACTCTCTTAGGAGAGGTCGGCCCCATAGGGTAAAAAGTCAGTCGAAAAACAAGTATAAGTAGAGGAGGATGTTCCTCACTTATCTCATTCATTCATTCACTTGGAATTCGTGCACAATTCAGAGAGAGGTCTGCATAGGAGGAGGAGGAGCTCTTGTTTTGTTTTCTACATCTTGTATTTGGTTGATCATCTATATTGAGGAAAGCTTTGTTGGGTTTTCTACCCCATGAGGGTTTCCCAGGGTAAATTCTGGTCTATCTTGTGATTATGTTTCTTTCACTGATCTTGCTAGTAAAATTAGTATAAAATTAACATGGTATCAAAGCTAGCCTGAATAGGACATCTTTCACAAGGTGAAAATCTCTCTCTCTCCTCCTCTGGTGAAAATTAGGGTTTCTGCAAAAGTTGGAATTTTTGGTTTCCGATTGCATGGCTGGATAGCCCTCCTCAAAATCGAAGTTTTGAGCCCTGGATTGAACTTTTTGAGTGAGTATAACCACGAGCTTTGTCAAACCCTAGTTTGACTTATGGACCAAAAAACCAGAAAACCAGAGAACCAGAAAAGCTGCGCACCTGTGCACCAGTGAACCAAAAAAGCTGCGAACCTGTGCACCAGAAAACCATAAAAGAGAAGACCAGAAAACCAGAAATTCTGTTGTAGATCTGGAAGGTGAAAAGTTGAAGTTTCCAAAAGCAGAACACACCAGATTCAATCAAGCACATCTCTTAGTAAGTGTTATTTTATCTCCTGAAAAACTTCAATCTCTTTGACCCCTGGATAAGATGGCTCCAAGCACTAAGCTTGAAGACAAGTTAGAGGGTATAGAAAATTTCCAGGCATGGAAATACAGAATTGGCCTCATTCTTGAAGAGAATGATCTTGCCCAGTATATCAAGGATGAGATTGCAGAACCTAGAGAAGATGAAGCCAAATAGAAGTATAGGAAGGATTTGATTAGGGAAAAGAGAATCATTGTTGATTCTATTAAAGACCACTTGATTCCCCAAGTGGCATCCAAGAAGACTCCAAAGGAAATGTATGATTCCCTTTCCAGAATGTATGAGGGAAAGAACATCAATAAGAAGATGAATCTGAGAGCTCAATTGAAGAGCACAAAGATGAATAAAGGAGAATCTGTTCAAGACTATTTCTCAAGGATCTCCCAGTTCAAGGAACAACTAGATGCTATTGGAGATACCCTTGATGAAGATGAACTAGTCATGACTACTCTAAATGGTCTCACTAGACCATGGGAGTCATTTATCCAAACCATGTGTGCTAGAAAAGAGAGCATGAAGTTTGATGTGGGATGGGAAGATTGCATCCAAGAAGAAGCTAGGGTTTCCAACAGAGAATCCCTGCTCAAAGAGGATGACCAAGCTTTGGCCACACACACCAGAAAAAGAAGGAGTCACTTCAACTTCAAAAGGAATGATAACAAAGAGTCTCAACCTCCTAGTAATTTTAGAATTGGGGGAAGAGCAAATTCAGAAAGAGATCTCTCCACAGTTCAATGTTTCAATTGTATCAAACTAGGACACTTTGCTAGAAATTGTACCTCACGGAAGAAGAAGAAGAAGAATTTTATTCACAAAAGACATCATGCACACCTAGCAGAAGATGAAAGTGAAGAAGAAGAAGAAGAGGAAGAAAGGCCTGACAAGAAAATATCTAGAAGAGAAGAAGAAGAAGAAGAAGAAGAAAGTCCCTTCTTCAAGAGAAGATCTAGAAGGAATGAAGAAGAAGATGCAGAAGAGTATGTTCTATTCTCTGCACTCTCTGGATCTATAACACCTGGAGAAGATACATGGCTTATTGATAGCGGCGCTTCAAATCACATGACTGGAAAAAAGAAAAATATCTCAAAACTGGAATAGAAGACCTCCCCACAAAAGGTGTCATTAGGATATGATTATCAATATCCCATCAAGGGAATTGGTGAAGCAAGCTACAAGCTTGATTCTGGAACACCATTGAAGATGAAGGAGATATTATATGTCCCAGGATTGAAGAAGAACTTACTTTCTATCTCAGCTCTAGATAAAAAAAGGTTATAGGGTTGCATTCATAGATGGACAAGTCCTCATGTGGTCCAAAGGAAAATCAATTGAGGATGAAATTGTTATTGGTGAAGAGGAAGGAGGTCTATACAAACTCAAGGGATATCCAGAAGCTTCCCTAGTTCATGAAGCCACTAGCCCTAGTGAACTATGGCATAGGAGGCTTGCTCATATTAACTACAAAGCATTACCTCATGTGAGTAAAGTAGTCATAGGACTACCATATTTGAAGATTGATCATGATGGCACATGCAAAGGATGTGCAAAAGGGAAGAATATCAAGAACCCATTTCCAAAGAGTGAAACAAAGACTAAGAGTATTTTGGAATTGATTCATTCAGATGTATGTGGACCAATGCCCTCCACATCTTTGAGTGGATATGAATACTACCTTACATTTATTGATGACTACTCCAGAAAGACTTGGATATACTTTATAAAAGGAAAAAATGAATTCTTTGGAAAGTTCAAGGAGTTCAAAGCATTGATAGAAAATCTTTCAGAAAAGAAGATCAAAATACTCAGGATAGATAATGGTGGAGAATACACTTCAAAATATTTTGAAGTCTTTTGTAAATAAGCTACAATAAAGAGGGAGTTAACCACTCCCTACAATCCTCAACAAAATGGTGTTGTGGAAAGAAAGAATAGAACCATTATGGAAGCAGTGAAGACAATGATACATGATCAAGACCTACCTATGTATCTATGGGATGAAGCAGCCAGAACAACAGTCTATGTGCAGAATAGACTATCTCATAGTGCTCTTGAATTCAAGACCCCAGAAGAAGTGTTTACAGGGAAGAAGCCTAAGGTAAGCCACCTCAAGATATTCGGGTGTCCTGTATATATTCACATTCCAAAAGAAAAGAGGACCAAACTAGATCCTTTTGGGAAGAAAGGAATATTTGTTGGATATTGTGAAGCATCCAAATCATTCAGAATATACATCCCAGGATTCAACCATATGGAAATAAGTAGGGATATGACATTCGATGAAGAGGCAACACTCAAAAGGTCTAGGAAGTGTCAACATGAAGAAGTATATGAGGAAGAGGCACCTTCTAGAATCAAAGAAGCTGCACCCACCCCTGAAGAGACAACTCCTGAAGACCATGACATGATGGAACCACAAGAACCCCATATCATAGAAATTTTAAGGAAGAGAAAGCCAGCATGGGCAAGAGACATTATACTAGGAGCTGAAAAATATGGAGCTCCTGAAGGCTCCACTAGGGTGAGCAAGAAACCAAAGAAAATTTCAAACTATGTGGCTCTAATGTGTGATCTTGTAGATCAAGAACCCACTTGTTATGAAGAAGCAGTTCATAAGAAGGAGTGGGTAGAAGTAATGACTGAGGAGTACCAGTCAATAATGAAGAATGATGTTTGGGATATAATTCCCAAGCCAAAGGACAAGAGTGTGGCATCCTCCAAATGGATATACAAGATAAAGCATGCTGCAGATGGAAGTATTGAAAATACAAGGCAAGGTTTGTAGCCAGAGGGTTCTCTCAGAAAGAGGGAATTGACTATGAAGAAACATTTGCACCAGTTGCAAGGTACACTTCCATTAGGACTATCATGGCACTTGCATCCATGATGAAGTGGAAACTACACCCGATGGATGTAAAGACAACCTTCCTGAATGGTGTAATTGAGGAGGAAGTGTATATAGAAAAACCTCAAGGATTTGAGGTGGAAGATGGAAAAACCCATGTGTGCAAATTAAAGAAGGCCTTGTATGGGTTGAAGCAAGCTCCCAGAGCTTGGTATGGAAGAATTGACAGTTTCTTGACAAGCTAAGGATTTACCAAAAGTAAAGCGGATACTAGTCTTTATCTCAAAGTTATGGATGATGAACCTGTCATATTACTACTATATGTGGATGATCTATTTCTGACAGGAAATGAGAAACAGATTATCGAATGCAAGAAGAAACTCTCCTTATATTTTGAGATGAAAGATCTCGGATTGATGCACTACTTCTTAGGTCTAGAAGTATGGCAAGGCCCAGTGGGAATCTTTCTCAACCAAGGAAAGTATGCTGTGGAAATCCTGAAAAGATTTGATATGTTGGAATGTAAGGCCATGGCCACTCCCATGGATTCCAACTTGAAACTGTTAGCAGATGACTCATCAGAGTTAGTAGATATGACTCTGTATAGACAGATTATTGGGTCATTAATGTATTTAACAAATACTAGACCAGACATATGCTTTGCCGTGAATACCTTGAGTCAGTATCTAGTGGAACCTAGATGAGTTCACCTCATAGCAGCAAAGCATGTGATGAGATACCTAAAGGGTACAATAGACTTTGGTCTATGTTATCTTGGAGATCATGGTTTCAGATTGTATGGCTACACAGATGATGATTGTGCAGGAAGTGTATCAGACAAGAAGAGCAGATCGGGAGGATGTTATTGCTTGGGATCTGCCATGATCTCGTGGTTTAGCAGGAAACAATCCAATGTGGCTCTCAGTACAGCTGAAGCGGAATATATTGCTGCTTGTTCTACTAGTTGTGAAGCAATATGGCTTCGGAAGTTGTTATCTGGTTTACTTGACTTAGAGATGGAACCCACTGAGATCTTGTGTGACAACCATAGCTATATCAAGATGACAGAAAATCCAGTGTTCCATGACAAGTCAAAGCACATAGAGACCCGATATTTCTATATATGAGATATGGTGCAGAAAGGAGATATCAAGCTTGAGTATGTAGGCACTGACGAACATGTTGCTGATATATTGACCAAACCTTTGTCTCGAGTAAAGTTTGAGTATTTCCGAGACAATCTTGGTGTAGTTCAGAAGGACCCTCCTTGAAAGGGGGAGTGATGTGGTCACTTATGATGAGATTTCCTGCATCGACAGTGAGGTCGATGATGTGGATACCTATATTGGTGATGCCGACAGAGAGGTTAGTGGATGGTCCTTAGACAGGGTCTAAGTTGACGAGGGGATTGCATCATCCTTGAACACATGTTCTAAAAGGATCCCTAGACATATGTCTCCGAGAAAGAAGAGGGATTGCATCATCCTTGAACACATGTTCTAAAAGGATCCGTAGACATATGTCTCCGAGAAAGAAGAGGGATTGCATCATCCTTGAACATATGTTCTAAAATGATCCGTAGACATATGTCTCCGAGAAAGAAGAGGGATTTCATCATCCTTGAACACATGTTCTAAAAGGATCCGTAGACTTATGTCTCTGAGAAAAAAGAGGGATTGCATCATCCTTGAACACATGTTCTAAAAGGATCCGTATACATATGCTTCGAGAAAGAAGAGGGATTGCATCATCTTCGGACTTTGGTCCCAGAATTGTTCCATAGATTGGTGTCTCCGAGAATGTGGGGATTGCATCATCCCCGGACTTCGGTCCCAGAATTGATCCGTAGATTGGTGTCTCCGAGAATGTGGGGGGATTGAATCATCCCTAGACTTCGGTCCCAGAATTGATCCCTAGATTAGTGTCTCCGAGAATGTGGGGATTGCATCATCCCCGGACTTCGGTCCCATAATTGATCGTAGATTGGTGTCTCCGAGAATGTGGGGATTGTATCTTCCCCGAACTTTGGTCCTAGATTTGATCCGTAGACTGGTGTCTCCGAGAATGTGGGGATTGTATCTTCCCTGGACGACGGTCCCAGAATTGATCTATAAACTGGTGTATCCGAGAATGTGGGGATTGTATCTTCCCTGGAATTCAGTCCCAGAATTGATCCGTAGACATCTGTCTCCGAGAATTGATGATAGGACTGCATCGTCCCTAGACATTTGGTTCAAAATTTACGTGATAGGATTGCATCATCCTTGGACTCATGTCCTAAAATGATAAGGATTGATCATCCTATAAGTAAGATCTGGATTGTATCGTCCATAGACATGAGAGATGTCTTAAAGTGAGCAGGATTGATCATCCTGGAATTGGATCGTGTGTATTGCAGATGATCCAGATGCTGTAGATTGAGATGATCCAGATGTTGTAGATCGAGATGATTCAGATGTTGATGATCGTGTGATGACGATGCTAATAATCGTGTGATGACGATGCTAATGATCGTGTGATGACGATGCCATTGATAGAGAGGATCCAGATGATGATGTTACTGTAGCTGTTCAAGTGCTGCAGAAGATGAAGATTCAGTACTGAAGATGTTGATGTTCCAGTATTGAAGATGTTCCAGTAACTACTTGAGTTACTGATGATGTATAAAGAAAGCTTCCAATGATTTATAGATGTATCATGTATCATGTAGTTGATGACTCCTTGCTCCTGCAGATGTTGTTATAATATCCTTCTCGTTAAGGGGGAGTGTTGAAATATTGTAACTTCAAAGAATATTATATTTATTATTCCGGAGATGTGTCATTCCTCCGATGGCACCTTGCTATGTATCCGGAGATGTTTATTCCTCCGAGAGATTGTGGTAACTAGGGTTATTATATCTCCTAGGATAGGTCGGACCTAAGTTAGTTATTTGAGGGTTATTAGACTCTCCTAGGAGAGGTCGGCCCCATAGGGTAAAAAGTCAGTCGGAAAACAATTATAAGTAGAGGAGGATGTTCCTCACTTATCTCATTCATTCATTCACTTGGAAGTAGCACACAAGTGAGAGAGAGGTCTGCATAGGAGGAGGAGGAGCTCTTGTTTTGGTTTCTACATCTTGTATTTGGTTGATCATCTATATTGAGGAAAGCTTTGCTGGGTTTTCTACCCCATGAGGGTTTCCCAGGGTAAATTCTTGTCTATCTTGTGATTATGTTTCTTTCAGTGATCTTGCTAGTCAAATTAGTATAAACTTAACAAATGATACCCCCATCTTTGACTGCTCATTCTGTCAAAGAACATTTTTAAAGAAAGACATTGCCTATTTGAAAATATTACAAAAGATAAAGCGTCATAAGAAAAAGGTAACAATAGAAAAGGACCAAACAAAGCAAATTTCTAATAAGTCCCAATGCATATGCAAATGCTGCAAAAAATTATTCAAGGATGGCATAAATCCTAGGTTTGCATTACCCGAATAAATTAGGAGAAACAAAGGTACCAATACTTTGTCACAGTTATATGAATTAGAAGAAATACTAGTTGCATTGAGAATATGATTCCTAAAAATCAAAGAAATGAGACTTGGATATAAAAAAACACAATTAGGATTCACAAGCAGGGTGATCAATGTGCCCACTAGCACAACTAGAATCTAATCTGCATTGTCTAGAGACATAAAATACACGGATATAGTTGCAGTTGCAATTAAAATACGTTTAAAATTCAAAAGTGCTTATGCAATTGGAAGAGTTCGAGTCCACATTGTCATGAAAGAACTAAAGAAATTGTGCAAAAAATTGTTATACAAGGGAAAACGTTCTCTTATATCAAGGACTCATCCTACTTTGTGAATGAGGTAAAGGGCTTACGCTTAACTATAGATGGCACTATAGTAAGCTTTGATGTGGTATCCTTATAAGCAAATGTGCCAGTGATAGAAGCGATTGAGATAATAAAGGAGATCACAAATGAAGAAATTGCAGACCTTGTAAAAATTTCCCTAAAATCTACCTACTTCTCTTTCCATGGAAAAATATATGAACAAATAGACGGGTTAGCAATGAGATCTCCACTATCCCCAATAGTGGAAAACATATACATGGAATACTTTGAAAAGAAAGCTACTGATTCATATCCCCATAAACCAATAGAATGGGGAAGATTTGTAGATGATAAAAATTTTATATGGCCTCATGGCAGGGAGAGTCTAGACAAATTCTTCACACACTTAAATAGCTTATCAAACCACATAAAGTTCACTATGGAAGTCCAAGAGAATGAAAACCTTCCCTTTCTGGATGTTCTCATCACAAAAAGAAGTGATGGATCCCTCGCTCATCAAGTCTACCATAAAAAAACCCACACATATAGATACTTGCATGCTGAGTCACACCATCATCCCTCTCAAAAAATAGGAATCCTCACAACCCTTTCCACCCGAGCAATGAGAATATCTGATGAGGAACATCTTAATGTGGAATTAGAACACCTATAAAAAGTGATGAAAAACAATGGATATAACATACAAGACATAAAAAAGGCTTTTAATGTCACACAAGAATAAAAAAATAAAAGCAAAAAACAAAAGCAATACTACTCTAAGATATCAATTATTCCTTATATTCATGGAACTTCTGAAAAGATTGCTAATGTGTTAAAAAGTAATCAAATAAAAACAATTATTCATTCTCCAAATTCATTAACAAACATATTAGATAAAGCAAAAGATAGGATCAATCCCATGCAAAAGAAGGGTGTCTACCTGGTACCTTGCTCTTGCGAGGATGTATACAGTGTGTATACATAGGAGAATCTGGTCATTCTATACAAGTTAGACTAAAGGAACATTGTGCTTATATAAAACATGAAAGAAAAAAATCAGCAATAGCATAACACTCTTTAAAAACGAGACACCAAATATGCATGGAGGATGCAAGAGTCATAGCCCTAGAAGATCATTACAATAAGAGAAAAATAAGAGAAGCCATTGAGATTGAGAAACACACAATTTTTTTTAACAAAGATGATGGGATAATATTATGCAAATCCTGGAAACCAATAATACATTCCCTAAAAGAAAAAACTAATTGTCGACCAAACCAAAAAATGGATGGAAACAACTATTTATTAATGAGGAATAACCTAGATTCTATATAGACATCCCACTCTTGATGATGGACTTAGCTTAGAGTCTGAAACGTACGTAGATTTGAAAAAATATATGCATGGTATCCATACTATTGTCTCCACATCAATGCTATACAAGCTAGAGAATGAAAAAATAGACCAATATCACAAAAGAAAAGAATATTTAAATCAATGCTTGAACAAGAATACCAGATGGAAATTAATGATACCCCCATCTTTGACTGTTCATTCTGTCAAAGAACATTTTTAAAGAAAGACATTGTTTATTTGAAAAAATTACAAAAGATCAAACATCATAAGAAAAAGGTAACAATAGGAAAGGACCAAACAAAGCAAATTGCTAATAAGTCCCAATGCATATGCAAATGCTGCAAAAAAATTATTCAAGGATGGCATAGATCCTACGTTTGCAGTACCCGAATAAATTAGGAGAAACAAAGGTACCAATACTTTGTCACAATTATGTGAATTAGAAGAAATACTAGTTGCATTGAGAATATGATTCCTAAAAATCATAGAAATGAGACTTGGCTATAAAAAAACACAATTAGGATTCACAGGCAAGGTGATCAACGTGCCCACTAGCACAACTAGAATCTAATCTGCATTGCCTAGAGACATAAAAGACATGGATATAGTTGCAGTTGCAATTAAAATATGTTTAAAATTCAAAAGTGCTTATGCAATTGGAAGAGTTCCAGTCCACATTGTCATGAAAGAACTAAAGAAATTGTGCAAAAAATTGCTATACAAGGGAAAACATTCTCTTATATCTTAACCGGGGAAACTTTCTCTTATATCAAGGACTCTTCCTACTTTGTGAATGAGGTAAAGGGATTACGCTTAACTATAGATGACACTATAGTAATCTTTGATGTGGTATCCTTATAAACAAAGGTTCTAGTGATAGAAGCGATTGGGATAATAAAGGAGATCACAAATGAAGAAATTGCAGACCTTGTAAAAATTTCCCTAAAATATACCTACTTCTCTTTCCATGGAGAAATATATGAACAAATAGACAGGGTAGGAATGGGATCTCTGCTATCCCTAATAGTGGAAAACATATACATGGAATACTTTGAAAATAAAGCTATTGATTCATATCCCCAGAAACGAAGAGAATGGGGAATATTTGTAGACGATAAAAACTTTATATGGCCTCATGGTAGGGAGAGTCTAGACAAATTCTTCACACACTTAAATAACTTATCAAACCACATAAAGTTCACTATGGAAGTCCAAGAGAAGAAAACCTTCCCTTTTTGGATGTCCTCATCACAAAAAGAAGTGATGGATCCCTCGCTCATCAAGTCTACCGTAAAAAAACCCACACATATAGATACTTGCATGCTGAGTCACACCATCATCCCTCTCAAAAAATAGGAATCCTCACAACCCTTTCCACCCGAGCAATGAGAATATCTGACGAGGAACATCTTAATGTGGAATTAGAACACCTATAAAAAGTGATGAAAAACAATGGATATAACATACAAGACATAAAAAAGGCTTTTAATGTCACACAAGAATAAAAAAATAAAAGCGAAAAAAAAGCAATACTACTCTAAGATATCAATTATTCCTTATATTCATGGAACTTCTGAAAAGATTGCTAATGTGTTAAAAAGTAAGCAAATAAAAACAATTATTCGTTCTCCAAATTCATTAACAAACATATTAGATAAAGCAAAAGATAGGATCAATCCCATGCAAAAGAAGGGTGTCTACCTGGTACCTTGCTCTTGCGAGGATGTATACAGTGTGTATACATAGGAGAATCTGGTCATTCTATACAAGTTAGACTAAAGGAACATTGTGCTTATATAAAACATGAAAGAAAAAAATCAGCAATAGCATAACACTCTTTAAAAACGAGACACCAAATATGCATGGAGGATGCAAGAGTCATAGCCCTAGAAGATCATTACAATAAGAGAAAAATAAGAGAAGCCATTGAGATTGAGAAACACACAATTTTTTTTAACAAAGATGATGGGATATTATTATGCAAATCCTGGAAACCAATAATACATTCCCTAAAAGAAAAAACTAATTGTCGGCCAAACCAAAAAATGGATGAAAACAACTATTTATTAATGAGGAATAACCTAGATTCTATTTAGACATCCCACTCTTGATGATGGAATTAGCTTAGAGTCTGAAACGTACGTAGATTTGAAAAACTATATGCATGGTATCCATACTATTGTCTCCACATCAATGCTATACAAGCGAGAGAATGAAAAAATAGACCAATATCACAGAAGAAAAGAATATTTACATCAACGCTTGAACAAGAATACTAGATGGAAATTAATGATACCCCCATCTTTGACTGTTCATTCTTTCAAAGAACATTTTTAAAGAAAGAAATTGCCTATTTGAAAAAATTACAAAAGATCAAACATCATAAGAAAAAGGTAACAATAGGAAAGGACCAAACAAAGCAAATTGCTAATAAGTCCCAATGCATATGCAAATGCTGCAAAATATTATTCAAGGATGGCATAAATCCTATGTTTGCAGTACCCGAATAAATTAGGAGAAATAAAGGTACCAATACTTTGTCACGGTTATATGAATTAGAAGAAATACTAGTTGCGTTGAGAATATGATTCCTAAAATCAAAGAAATGAGACTTTGCTATAAAAAAACACAATTAGGATTCACAGGAAGGGTGATCAACGTGCCCACTAGCACAACTAGAATCTAATCTACATTGCCTAGAGACATAAAATACACGGATATAGTTGCAGTTGCAATTAAAAGACGTTTAAAATTCAAAAGTGCTTATGCAATTGGAAGAGTTCGAGTCCACATTGTCATGAAAGAACTAAAGAAATTGTGCAAAAAATTGCTATACAAGGGAAAACATTCTCTTATATCTTAACAGGGGAAACATTCTCTTATATCAAGGACTCATCCTACTTTGTGAATGAGGTAAAGGGCTTACGCTTAAATATAGATGACACTATAGTAATATTTGATGTGGTATCCTTATAAACAAAGGTGCCAGAGATAGAAGCGATTGAGATAATAAAGGAGATCACAAATGAAGAAATTGCAGACCTTGTAAAAATTTCCCTAAAATATACCTACTTCTCTTTCCGTGGAGAAATATATGAACAAATAGACAGGGTAGGAATGGGATCTCCGCTATCCCCAATAGTGGAAAACATATACATGGAATACTTTGAAAAGAAAGCTATTGATTAATATCCCCAGAAACGAAGAGAATGGGGAAGATTTGTAGATGATAAAAACTTTATATGGCCTTATGGCAGGGAGAGTCTAGACAAATTCTTCACACACTTAAATAGATTATCAAACCACATAAAGTTAACTATGGAAGTCCAAGAGAATGAAAACCTTCCCTTTTTGGATGTCCTCATCACAAAAAGAAGTGATGGATCCCTCGCTCATCAAGTCTACCGTAAAAAAACCCACACATATAGATACTTGCATGCTGAGTCACACCATCATCCCTCTCAAAATATAGGAATCCTCACAACCCTTGCCACCCGAGCAATGAGAATATCTGACGAGGAACATCTTAATGTGGAATTAGAACACCTATAAAAAGTTATGAAAAACAATGGATATAACATACAAGACATATAAAAGGCTTTTAAAGTCACACACGAATAAAAAAATAAAAGCAAAAAACAAAAGCAATACTACTCTAAGATATCAATTATTCCTTATATTCATGGAACTCCTGAAAATATTGCTAATGTGTTAAAAAGTAAGCAAATAAAAGCAATTATTCGTTCTCCAAATTCATTAACAAACATATTAGATAAAGCAAAAGATAGGATCAATCCCATGCAAAAGAAGGGTGTCTACCTGGTACCTTGCTCTTGCGAGGATGTATACATAGGAGAATCTGGTTGTTCTATACAAGTTAGACTAAAGGAACATTGTGCTTATATAAAACATGAAAGAAAAAAATCAGCAATAGCATAACACTCTTTAAAAACGAGACACCAAATACGCATGGAGGATGCAAGAGTCATAGCCCTAGAAGATCATTACAACAAGAGAAAAATAAGAGAAGCCATTGAGATTGAAAAACACACAATTTTTTTTAACAAAGATGATGGGATAATATTATGCAAATCCTGGAAAACCAATAATGCATTCCCTAAAAGAAAAAACTAATTGTTTGGCCAAACCAAAAAATGGATGAAAACAACTATTTATTAATGAGGAATAACCTAGATTCTATTTAGACATCCCACTCTTGATGATGTAATTAGCTTAGAGTCTGAAACGTACATAGAGTTGAAAAACTATACACATGGTATCCATACTATTGTCTCCACATCAATGCTATACAAGCTAGAGAATGAAAAAATAGACCAATATCACAAAAGAAAAGAATATTTACATCAAGAGTTGAACAAGAATACCAGATGGAAATTAATGATACCCCCTTCTTTGACTGCAATTTCTGTCAAAGAACATTTTTAAAGAAAGACATTGCCTATTTGCAAAAACTACAAAAGATAAAACATCATAAGAAAAAGGTAACAATAGGAAAGGACCAAACAAAGCAAATTGCTAATAAGTCCCAATGCATATGCAAATGCTGCAAAATATTATTCAAGGATGGCATAAATCCTACGTTTGCAGTACCCGAATAAATTAGGAGAAACAAAGGTACCAATACTTTGTCATAGTTATATGAATTAGAAGAAATACTAGTTTCGTTGAGAATATGATTCCTAAAAATCAAAGAAATGAGACTTGGCTATAAAAAAACACAATTAGGATTCACAGGCAGGGTGATCAATGTGCCCACTAGCACAACTTGAATCTAATCTACATTGCCTAGAGACATAAAAGACACAGATATAGTTGCAGTTGCAATTAAAAGACGTTTAAAATTCAAAACTGTTGATGCAATTGGAAGAGTTCGAGTCCACATTGTCATGAAAGGACTAAAGAAATTGTGCAAAACAATGCTATACAAGGGAAAACATTCTCTTATATCTTAACAGGGGAAACATTCTCTTATAACAAGGACTCATCCTACTTTGTGAATGAGGTAAAGGGCTTACACTTAACTATAGATGACACTATAGTAAGCTTTGATGTGGTATCCTTATAAACAAAGGTGCCAGTGATAGAAGCGATTGAGATAATAAAGGAGATCACAAATGAAGAAATTGTAGACCTTGTAAAAAATTTCCTAAAATCTACCTACTTATCTTTCCGTGGAAAAATATATGAACTAATAGACGGGTTAGCAATGGGATCTCCGCTATCGCCAATAGTGGAAAACATATACATGGAATACTTTGAAAAGAAAGCTATTGATTCATATCCCCAGAAACCAATAGAATGGGGAATATTTGCAGATGATAAAATTTTTATATGGCCTCATGGCAGGGAGAGTCTAGAAAAATTCTTCACCACTTAAATAGCTTATCAAACCACATAAAGTTTACTATGGAAGTCCAAGAAACTGAAAACCTTCCCTTTCTGGATGTCCTCATCACAAAAAGAAGTGATGGCTCCCTCACTCATCAAGTCTATCGTAAAAAAACCCACACAGATAGATACTTGCATGCTGAGTCACACCATCATCCCTCTCAAAAACTAGGAATCTTGACAACCCTTGCCACCCAAGCAATGAGAATATATGACGAGGAACATCTTAATGTGGAATTAGAACACCTATCAAGGGTGATGCAAAACAATGCATATACCATACAAGACATAAAAAAGGATTTTAAAGTGGCACAAGAATAAAAAAATAAAAGTAAAAAACAAAAGCAATACTACTCTAAGATATCAATTATTCCTTATATTCATGGAACTTCTAAAAATATTGCTAATGTGTTTAAAAGTAAGCAAATAAAAACAGTATTTCGTCCTCCAAATTCATTAAGAAACATATTAGATAAAGCCAAAGAGAGGATCAATCCCATGCAAAAGAAGGGTGTCTACCTGGTACCTTGCTCCTGTGAGGATGTATAGATAGGAGAATCTGGTCATTCTATACAAGTTAGACTAAAGGAACATTGTGCTGATATAAAACGTGAAAGAAAAAAATCAGCAATAGCATAACACTCTTTAAAAACAAGACACCAAATACGCATGGAGGATGCAAGAGTCATAGCCCTAGAAGATCATTACAACAAGAGAAAAATAAGAGAAGCCGTTGAGATTGAAAAACACACAATTTTTTTTAACAAAGATGATGGGATAATATTATGCAAATCCTGGAAACCAATAATACATTCCCTAAAAGAAAAAACTATTTGTTGGACAAACCAAAAAATGGATGAAAACAACTATTTATTAATGAGGAATAACCTAGATTCTATTTAGACATCCCACTCTTGATGATGGACTCAGCTTAGAGTCTGAAACGTACGTAGAGTTGAAAAACTATACGCATGGTATCCGTACTATTGTCTCCATATCAATGCTATATAATCATCAAGTACACAATAAACTATATGCAATGATTAGATAACTAGGGACACCCACTTTTTTCGTGACCTTTAGTAGTGCAAAGCACTTTTGGAAACCGCTAGTCACTATTCTAAAACATATAAAATAAAATAAAATGAACAAGTGAAAATGAAATAGAACAAAATGAAACTAGCTCATTAATTAGGAATGAACCTGCCACTTGTGCACATTAATATACAAATATAATGAATGCACTACGACAATTAATATCTCATTACCACAAGTACTATGTAGAAATTGAATATTACTACTATGTAAAATAGTTCCAAAACAAAGGTAGCGAACATGACCATGATCTAATTTGGACCAAGTCCGCACAAATATATGGTACAAACACAAATGTTGATGTCAAAAAATTTGTAGATAGGTACTTATCACAAACTCAAGAACTCTAGCAAATGAACTTAGGACAATCCAATGGCATCACCACACAAAGAGTTGTAAGAAACATAGAAATTTCAACTATTGGTACAACTTTCCTATTCTACCAATGAAAAAAAACAAAATGCTCGAACCACTTGCATTTGATAACAATGATATAAAATCCAATGCAAAGCTCATATTTGTTGCAATAAGAAATAATGATTACAACCAAAACCATACATTTGAGCATTTTCTATCTAGCTTGCATTTGACAAATGATGGTAACCTATATGCTATTCAATGTAGCCTAAATCAAAGTACAATAATGCTCTGAAGGAAGCCACGTGACACTTGGACAAATAGTTTTGAATGCCATATTCTAAAAATATGAGTTGCAAATAACGTTCTCAATTTGTACTAAATTCATACGTTGCCGCATCATACTATGGCTCATACATGAAAAAACAAGATAAGACACTTACAAAAACATTTAGACAAATAAGAGAGGGACAAAAGAAAAAAAATTCGATGTAATTTTCTTGTCTTGGAAAATCACTAGTAAACATGCAACAAATGTCAGCTCAACAAGCTGTGCATATTGTACTATCACTACCATTTAATTCCATTTCAAAAAGATGCATCTTCATTAGCACTTCCCCACAATAATAACATGCATTTGTTCTTAAAAAAGGGTGGATTAGAGCGCGAACCAAATGAATATGAAGACATAATTTTCCCATTGATAATTGAATACTATAGCTCATGTCCTAGTGAAATTGATACTATATGCTTGGCAGAATTTGTAGCTTGCTATAAAAAATAGAACAAAAACACAGAGGAAACAATAAACCATTTGTTATCAGATACATATTTAAGACAATATGAATAGTGACATTGATAAGTATTGCAGAGAGGAATTTATTTTGTACACCCCATATCGAGAGAACAAGAATACAATAAAGGAGAAATACAATAAAGGAGAAATACTTGACATGTACAACCACCTATCTTGCACTTAAAAAACAAACCAACAAAACAAGCAAAACAAGCAAAATTTTTCATTTTCTACACTGACCCAATGGAGTGACACTTGAAATCCTTGCACTCGAGACAACATATAAACAACTATTCAAGATGGATAACTTAAAAAATACATGCATAGAAAGTACAAATAAATGTACAAAGACAATGAAGAACATGAAAAGTATGACTATGAAAATGACTTTCAACACTTTCGATGAACAAAGAACATGAAAACATGGTTTTCTAGCCTGGCCATATGAAATAGTCAAACAATCACAAATACTAGAGAATAGAGAATATTATGCCCTTAGACGATAATTAAACGAAGAACAAGCAACCTTGCTAAATGACATAGTGACTAAAAAAAATATAGGCCAAATGAACCAATCCATCTGTTCTTGATGGGAGGAGCACGAACGGGAACAAATTTTGTACGAAAAGCATTCTTTCAATCTCTTGTACATATGCATAATAATACAATGCAATATGACCCATTGAAACCAAAAGGATCGATAATTGCTTACATAGGAAATGCATCATTCAATGATGGAGGTGTCATGTTGCACTCTGCTTTCTACACGCCTTTCAACAAGAAAAATTGTCTTTTGCTAAGAAACGAAAAACTAGACACGTTTTCAAAGCACTATGGACATCTTCATGTCATCCTCATTGATGAAGGAAGCATCTCTTGTAGGCGCAACAACTCTTTACCAAATCGATAAAATCCCATGACAAATACTGCATATGCCCACATCCTACTTTGCAAATGTTGCTATTATATTCTTAGGATAATTGTACCAGGCTCAACCAGTAAGATACTCAATGATATTTGAATTCCCAAAACTATACAAAACCGCAATTGAATACAACTTTTGGAAGGAAAGGATAAAATGTTACCAATTGCAAAATGCAATGCGCCAAAAGGACACATACTTTGTGGATGTTCTAAACAACATCATATTGATCATTGAACAATTAATCAAAAGAAGACATATATTATATTAATTACCATTGCTTTAAACCACCAAATCCCTTACATACTCTATTGAAACAAAGATGTCCAGATCCATAACACTAAAATGCTATCACTAGTACATGAAGAAAAAATAATGCTTAATGCAATTGACGAGCATGAAAGCATAGGTTCAAATTTATATGCATATGAAAATACAATAGTATTACCTCCAACAATACTCATGAAAAAAATGTTGGTTGAGCTATATGTTGGAAACTACTACACAGAAGATGGGATAATGAATGGTGTTGAAGGAATATTGAAAACATATACAATCACCAATAGCAAATATGATACTGTTTGGATATAGTTCTCACATCCAAATATTGGAAAGCACTAAAGAGATAAGTTCAAACAACAATATGACATAGATATCTCTGAAGGTTGGACACCAATTTTCCGAGTTGCAAATCCATTACCAATAGCACACAACAAGTACAATATCACAATACGTAAACAATTTCCTGTTCAACTTTCCTACGCAAGGACAATACACCATACACAAGGCCTTACTGCTACATTTGACCTGACCGACATATCACAACATGGATTAATTTATAATATATTATCACGGGTTAGGAACATTGAATCCTTGTACCTTCTACAAAGAATAACAACAAATAACTTCAATATAAACAAAATAATATCATACAAGATGACAAGACTATAAACACTTGCATCATGGAAATTAGACTTCCACCAGAAACCAATAGCCAAACCCAATGCTTTATCAATTGCAACGTTGAAAAAATTCAATGCAATTGCACATATATATGACATTGTACATGATAAACAAATAATGAATAATATTCTATTATGTCTACAAGAAAAACATATACACACTCGACCAAAAAAAAAAGAATTTGTCACATTCAACATGTTGATATCACACTTGAATTATGGATTACTCACATGCATAAGAAAACATATATAAATTAATGCAACCAAAAACTATAGAAATGTCAAAGTTGAACTAACCCCTGTAGACATGTACTTGAAACAACCAATTTGTCTAATGAACATATATGCAACACCATTTGAAAAGGTTTGAACAATAACTGATACATTCTAAAAAGCAAAATCAGAGTCAACATATGCCAATTGCATAACTATAATAACAAGTAACTTGGACATTGATATGCGATCAAATTCTACAAGAAGTAAATCTCTTATACAATACATTGAATAAAAAAGCTTGCAAGAAGTAACAAATAGATTTCCCCCCGCAACATGCATTATAGACCATGTTTGGACAAACGTTCCTATTGAACAATATCAACTCAATGTTTCTGATGCATATTGGACTGATTATGACATAATCTATACTTCACTACAACTCTGATTTAAAAAGAAACATAAAACAAATAAATGACAAATACATTGTCATCACTATTGCAATACCCTCGGAGATACAAAAAAAAAGGTTGGGGCATTTATATTTAGGTTTTTCAATGTATTTCCAATTTTCATTTAACTATCCATTACAAAAAAAAAATTAGAGCATGTATATTTAGGTTTTTGAATGTATTTCCAATTTTCATTTAGCTATCCACTGGCATATGTGCTGAATACAGTGACAACATATTGTCTCTCTCTTGTATAACACATATAAAATGAAAAGAGCAAACCCAGAACAGGAAAATGACCAAGAATTGGCTAAGGATGAATGGGATCGACAATAGCGAAAGCAAGCAAGAAGGTACAATTTGAGTATTCTAATATTTATGGTGCTTTCAATTACTGTTATATTAAGATAGAGCACCATTGATCAAGATGTACTAAAAATTGATGAACATGCAAAAGCATGACTATTGCTACCCAATTACGATTCAAGATCTCAAAATATTGAAGACTGGAAATGTCTTCCATGGAAATGTGATTGTCACATACAAAACAACAGTAGACAAAGCACACGATACATATTTATTGTGAGTTTACTGTTAAATTTTCAGAATTTATTTCAATCTGATATAGGATCTTGACTAAGAGAACAACATGTACAGCAAATCTACAACATATCAATCATGGACACAATAATGCAAGCACACAAGAGACACAAAGTTTACTTTGGGAAAACCATAAAGGTGAAAAACCCCAATAACTTCCTTAGAGATAGATAGAGCAATGATACAACCCAAGCATAAGAGATAGACATCTCCTAGCAGCAGCTTCTCCTCCTCCACAAGTGCGCTACTCTCCCGAGAGTGTGTGAGAGAATAGAATGTGTAAAATGAGAGAGACACACTCTCTATTTATACACTAACTTGACTTGACCTTTACTCAACTAGGTCGGCCTCAACTTAACCACTTAACATAATGCTAACTGGGCCGACACCCAATAGGGTGGTCTAATAACCCTTTGACCCACATGACTTATACAAGGCCGACCCCAACAAGGTGGTCTAATAACCCATCAAGTATAAGTTACGACACTTACAATATAAATGACGACTCTTCCATATAGAGGAATAATAACATCTCTATAGGAATACAAACACTTCCGTATAGAGGAATAATAACATCTCTAGAGGAATACAATATACATATATGTGAAATACATTTTGAGGTTACATATACATCAACACTCCCTCTTAACTAAGAAGGTATTTCTCGACACAGGTCTTCTAGCACAAGTCTTCTTCTCTGGATCATCGTCACTGGATAATCGTCATCGTCACTGCTGCTGCTATCTCAATCAATCTCTGAATCTACTCGTCATAGGAAGTTCTACAGAGCCAGTCCTTTTGCATACTAGATGTAGGCCCACCACCTGTAGGTCTTCATCATCACTGACCATATTGTGGAATCCTGAGGGCTTATTACGTGCATCACAAAACCCGGCAGTAGCATCCCAGGCTGTTATGAGCACACAGCTCTACCTGTCAGATCTCCCAAGAGCACATTACATGTGACCCATCACAAAACTTGGCTGAAGCATCCCAGGTTGTTACGAGCACACAGCTCTACCTGTCAGATCTCCCAGGAGCACATTACATGTTATCTCACCACAAAACCTGGATGAAGCATCCCAGGCTATTACGAGCACACAGCTCTACCTGTCAGATCTCCCAGGAGCACATTACATGTGGTCCACCACAAAACCTGGCTAAAGCATCTGAGGCATTTTTCATCCTGTCCAGATATCCCATGAGCAAATTACATGTGGTCATGGAAAAACCTGGCTGAAGCATCTGAGGCCTTTTTCATCCTGTCCAGATCTCCCAGGAGCAAATTACATGCCATAGGACAAAACCTCGCAAGAGCATCTCAGGATGTTATGGGCATACAACTCCAACCTGAAGATCTCCCAGGGCACAAATTACATGTCCTCCCAGAGCAATGTCTTGAAAGAGCATCCCAGGCTGTTACGGGTACACAACTCTGACCTATAGGATCTCCCAAACATGCTCATCTGCACAACCTGATCCACGACCACAAAGTATCATCCTGATACTCACCATACATCATCCTGATGTACACATGATCATCCTGATCATCATCACTGCATCGTCCTGATGCATGTCATCTGGAGAAGCTTGTCACCCACGATCATCCTGATCATACAATGCATCCACCTGATGCATACCAAGTATCTACCTGATACATATCATCATACATGATCTACCTGATCATACAATGTATCCACTTGATACATACATACATACATGATCCACACAATGTATCCACCTGATACATATCAACATACATGATCTCAGTATCCAGCTGATACATATACAGATACATGGTCCAAGCATCCAACATGATGCATATACAAAATACATACAAATGATCCAACTGATCATATCCAACATCCAACATGATGCATACATACATAAATGATTCAACTGATCATATCTAGCATCCAACATGATGCATATATATATAAATGATCCAACTGATCATAACAAGCATCCAACATGATGCATATACATATACAGAGTAGTAACTGGAGCATCGTCCTGATGCTCATCATCCATGATCCTCCTGATCATCATAGCATCGTCCTCTTTAGATCATCTCATCATCCACGAAGCACAGCCCCAGATGCACATCATCCAGCACTTACACCACCGACATGGGAGAACACATCTACCACCATTCGAGGAAGGCTCCAGCCCTTACTTTTTCACCATGGGAGAACACATCTACCACCATGTGAAAAATGGATCAGCAATTACATCACGACCAAAGGAGAACACATCAACCATGTCAGAAAATCTCATGTGCATCTACATCTTCTGGACTCATCACTTCCCTTTGGAAGGAACCTCGATTTGAAGTGCACCAAGCCTCTCTCTAAAGTACTCAAACTACACTCTGGCCAACGGCTTGGTCAATACATTTGCAACCTGCTCATCTGTCGCAACATACTCTACTTCGGCTGTACTTAGTGCTACGTAGGACTGCTTCCTGCTAAACCAAGAGATCACACCTGATCCCTATCTGCAACACTGCCTGCCCAATCTGAATCAAGATAACCCTGCAAGTTAAAATTTTGATTTGCATCATACTTGAGCCCATAATCAACTGTACCCTTCAGGTACCTCAGAATATGGTTTACAACAACCAGGTGAACACTCCTCGGATCCGTCTGGAACTGGATCAATGTGTTCACCGCAAAGCAAATATTTGGTCTCGTGTTCGTCAGGTACATCAAGGACCTAATCATTTGACGATACACAGTGATATCAACCGGCTCAGATGAAGCATCACACAGAAGCTTTAGGTTCGATTCCATAGGTGTGGCCATAGCCTTGTAGTCCATCATCCCGAACCTCTTTAGGATCTCTATTGCATACTTCCCTTTTCCAAGGAAGATTCCATCTGCACTCTGCCACACCTCCATGCCAAAAAAAAATAATGCATCATCCCCAAGTTCTTCAACTCGAACTCAGTAGCAAGCTTCCGCTGCATGTTGTCAATCAATCTATCCTCACCTGTTACAAACAGGTCATCCACATAGTAGTTTCACTGGATTTCCTTCCTCAACCTTGTAGTAAAGGTTGGAATCCACTTTATTCTTGGTAAAGCCCAAACTGGATAGAAAGATGTCTATCCTACCATACCAAGTTCTGCACATATATGACTCCCTGTCATGTGTCTCAGAACCAAGTGGCTGCACCACATACACTTCTTCTTCAACTACACCATTCAAGAATGTGTATCTTCCTCTTCATCACTGCAGCATGCTTGATCTTGTAGATCCTCTTGGAAGTCACTACAGACTCCCCTTCAGGTCTTGGGACTGCATCCCAAATATCTTCATGATCGATTGGTACTCCTCGATCATGGCATTCTTCCCAGATCCCAGGAACTTCAATATCTTCAATATTTTCAATAGATAACTTTGTTGTTGAACAAATTTTGTAGTCCTTCTTTTGTAGGTGATGGTATACGATCTTTCCTACACAACAAGTTAAATTGCATGATTAGAAAACATCTCATAGTTTTCAAAACAAATTCTTACACATAAAGAAATATGTCATACAGTCATGCAATTGTTTTAGCCAATGCTTCAATACAACATTTATCCATATTCCGTAACTTTCTAGATGCCTTCCAATCTCTACCAGAACATTGTTAAGAGTGTGCACAACTCCTAACATGTCAGCAAAGAGGTTTCATTCTAGATAAGTAGTGATGGAATGTTGTACAGTTCCATAGGCCACTTACCCATGTATATTAGTAGTATACTATTCATCAATGCAACTATTCTAATATGCATAATACACAACCTAATTCTAGGAACATAAGCATATACATCATTGAATATCATTATGTAAGAAATGACAATTCAAATACTTATCTTTGTTTGGTTGCTGGGTGGACTCCCTCTAAATCTTTGCAACTCCATTCTGATGTGGATTGTGAGAAGTGGTCAACTCCCTCTGAATATCTGCATCCTTGCAGAAACTACTGAAGTGTGCTCCTTCTTGATCTTTGCTTCCTTGCAGGAACAACTAGAGTGTCCTCCCTCTTGATCTTTGCTTCCTGGATTTCCTGTCCTTGAACTTATATCCATCCTTAATCACTACGCATGCTTATTAGTATCATCATTGTGTTATCATTGAGGTCTCATACATAATCATACATTCATTAGTATATTCTTAATACTATCAAAACACAATAATCTTAAGCATGTATAGTCATGATCATTTCAAACAAAAATAATAAGCATTTCAAGGTTTATATAGGACTATTATGGTTAGTCATATCATAAATTAAAGTAAGAAACATAATATGCCTAAACCCGTGATTCCTCAAACCTATACCTTCATGATTCTTCTGGTTAGTCATATCATCAATTATGGTAAGAAGCATAATATGCACACAACCATGACTATTCAAACCTATGACTTCATGAATAATCATTATCAACAGCACAACAGTATAAGATCCTAACACAAGGTAGGATTCTAGCTTGATATAGGAAAAACATACCTGGATTAGCATGCTATCTAGTTATGTCTAACATACCCGCATAATGTCTTCTAGTTCTCTTCAGTGACTTGTGCTAGTAACCTGCATGTCTCATAAGTTAACCATTGTAGAACCAAGTTATACATACCTCGTAAGTAGATCTCTATGTGATCCATGACAATGGATGAATCTTTGTCTTCATGTCACCATGATCATATGTTCTTGAAGTACAACATGATTTGTCTTTCTTGGTGTACCTTTTATGTTAGTGAACAACACAAGCCTCAACATCACAATGCATTAGTACAATCATAAGTGTCAAAACCTTAATCAATGAATATCTTCTATTAAGGTGATACGACAAGTCTAGTAGTTAATCAAGATTGTACTGTAATGATATGAAGACAAACATATCATAAACTTAACCATGAACAGAATTCGAAACATACTTGTAAGCCATACCTGTCAAGATTGCTTGTAATCTTCTTATGGAAGGCCTTTGCCTCATCTCCCTCTAAGATAGGAACTTCTTCACTTATGCAGGTGACCAATCCATCTTCTTCTAGGATTAACCCAATCCACTTGATTTGCAAGAACTGGACCTGGAGCTGGATTAGGGTTTTTTAGAGAACCCCCCAAAATTCAAACTTTGAATTTCAAACTTTCGAAAGGATAGAAATATGCGCCTTGATGAGCTGATCAAGCTGGTATATTCAGAATTTGAAAACTGCAAATTTTACTCCTCAATTTTGCCTTTGAAACTTTCAGATTCACTAGACGTGACCCCGAACTAGGGTTTCATGAAGCCCACTCTTCTTCCCAATCAAAAGGTTTGACCCAAATCTCTAAGCTTCTATTTTTCTGAGGAGCTTCCAGCCGTGGTCACAGATTTCAAAAATTCCCATTTTTGTAGAAGCCCTAATTTTCCACTTTTCCAATCAAAGTCCTGAACTAGGGTCTGATCAAGCCCGGTCTTCTGCCCAACCAAAAATTCTGAACTTGGTATCTAAATTTCTATTTTGATGAGTGGCATTCAGCCATAGTCTCCGATTACAAAAATTCCAACTTTCTCCAAAACCCTAAATTCTGGAAGCCATGAATGAAGGTGCTCAAAAATAATTCTATTATGACAGAAATATGTACCTGATTGTTTCTGGTGTAACTCCGAACTTTTCGATCCACAGGGTCTGAATTTTTTTCCTGAGATATCCTAACCTGTCATATTTCCATCCCGACAGGTCTAACCTCAATTGGTTTCTCTGAGAGAGAGGTATTCCAAGTGTCGCAGCGTGACCTGTTTATGGGATAAAACAGGAGAGAGAACTTGTACAGCATGCCACGTGTCACTTGTTCAACTTCGACCTCCGAAAACGTTTCTTGAGATAGTACAGTCTATGTAATACCTATCACTTTTTATGAAATTTAATTTGGAGCTTCCTAGCCCAAGTTATGACCTTTTTTCCAAGGTCACTTGTTTATGACTGAGATCTGGAAGAGGCAAAAACCCTATATTGTACAGATCATAAATCACAAAGTACAACGAATTAGAAGTTTTCCTTTGGACACAAGGTACACGGGGATCTGATCTTCGACCTGTAGAAGTTTCAGATCCGAAAAATTTGCCAAAATGGATTTATAGCGAAAGTTCTACGATGAAGGTTTTTTGCTATATCAATCCCAAGCATCGCAAGTGCAACAAGTGTCATACATGCCATACCATGCCTTCTTTCATGCTAGCTCTGATACCATGTTAAATTTTCAGAATTTACTTCAATATGATCTAGGATCTTAACTGAGAGAACAACATGTACAGCAAATCTACAGCATATCAATCATGGACATAATAATGCAAGCACACAAGAGACATAGAGTTTACTTGGGGAAAACCATAAAGGTGAAAAACCCCTATAACTTCCTCAGAGATAGATAGAGTAATGATACAACCCAAGCATAAGAGATAGACATCTCCTAGCAGTAGCTTCTCCTACTCCACAAGTGCTCCACTCTCCCGAGAGTGTGTGAGAGAATAGAATGTGTAAAATGAGAGAGACACACTCTCTATTTATACACTAACTTGACTTGACCTTTACTCAACTAGTTCGGCCTCAACTTAACCACTTAACATAATGCTGACTGGGCCGACACCCAATAGGGTGGTCTAATAACCCTTTGACCCACATGGCCGACCCCCAATAGGGTGGTCTAATAACCCTTCGACCCACATGACTTATACAGGGCCAACCCAACAAGGTGGTCTAATAACCCATCAAGTATAAGTTACGACACTTACAATATAAATGACGACACTTCCATATAGAGGAATAATAACATCTCTATAGGAATACAAACACTTCCGTATAGAGGAATAATAAAATCTCTATAGGAATACAATATACATATATGTGAAATACATTCTGAGGTTACATATACATCAACATTGACATGGTTGACCAGAATGGAAAGATGAAGGTCACATTGAACATACCATACAATCTTATCTCAAAAAATGAAAACAAATTTTTTGAGGGACAAATCCTTTGCATCTTTGAGTTCAAAATCTCACCAAAGACCGCATATGATCATAGAGACTGCAACTGCATACTAGTCATAAGCGACACAAGCACAATAGAACCAATACTACCTGTTTGCAAAGAGTATATATTTTTTCCCACCACCACCATAAGGCAATTGTTTTCAAGCAAAAACAATTTTGCAATTGGGACAATCGGTATAGGTATACAATATGCATTAGAAATAAAAGTTGGCAACAAAGAAGACGACCATGCCATGCCACGGTAACTAATTCATAAAAAAATTTAAACATACAAATTTGTGACTTAATTGTAGATTTAAATTAATATTTATCCACCAAAATGATGTGTGGCTCGATTTCAACTTTTCCTTTTCTATACATATGTATCATGGTACACCGAAATAAATAGACAATTGTCAAAGAACAAGACACTGATGCTCTTGTTTAGAAATCTCTTAAAAGGAAGAGAAGAACAAGGATGCATGTTGTGAGATAGTAAATCGACATTCATCATTGTAATATACCCAATCATAAATTATTAATATTATCTCCAAGGTTACAACTTTAATTATGTTGATTTTCAACTTTTTCCCACACAGTGGCTTATGAAGGCTTATGAGATGTTTTCGTTCAAGAAAAGTAGAGTGTATGTGTATTTATGATGTCCATTAAAGGTGTGCATATAATTAGTGTGTTTATATTCCACTTATATGTGTCCCAAATCAGATATGACATAAAATTGGAAGTTGGTAAAGAAACTAGGAACACTAGTTCAATTTTGGCCACACCGCCACACAGGTTTCCAACTATTCCCAAACACTACTAGAGTGACTTGAATTGTACCAATATTAGTTTAATTTCCTAAAATAGACTCAAATAAAACTATCTAATCCACTGATAGACTCCAAAGAACTTCCAAATAAGTATGAAAGACACCCTCTCAAGACTAGTGAGAAACTAGCTCGATTCCCCCCACATAGGAATACTAGTTTTTCAACCTGAACCAAAAACCTCATATTCGAATCTAATCCTTACAAAAAGTTTCAATAAGAATCAAATAAATCCAAATAAATATAAATGACTCAGTAATAGACCACATGGTACTTCTATTAAAGTTTTACAATCAGTACTATAAATGGCATAACCATATGAGAAAGATTTATAAATGGAGTTACCTGTTACTCAAATATGAACACCATACTAAGGAAAACACTTGGATATTTATTATTCATTGTATGGGAAAATTAATGACACTGATTAAAATAGTACATGTCTCTTACACATAACAAAACTCATGAAATACTCAGTTTCAATTGTACAAGTTCGAACCTCTACCAGAAGAGATACAAAATGGAGTAGATCTGATAAAATGGGCACATATCGGTCATCCGAATACATTTTTGAATCAAAAAAAAAATTCCCACTATAAACAACACTTTGAACACAATGGAACATGTATCACATCCCATAAATTCTTAGAAGTGTCAAAACCAAAACCTTCATTTCGGCCCTCCTTCACTGATCCAAGCTCTCAATCAATAAGAAACAACTCTAAATGATAGAGAAGACTCCCAAATTGTGTCCTATGTCACATAGAAGTAATATATTTCCCAAGAATGATCTATACAAGTGAAAGTGGATCCAACGATGTGCCCTCCTCAAGAAAGAAACCACAACTTCAACACCAAAATGCCCATAAAACAACATAAACCTCTGCTGCTACAGCATGAAATTCCAAACATCGGTAGATGAATTCGAACTAGAAATAGAAAAATAAATAAACCTACATAAACTAAATCTCACTTGATAAATCTGATTGATTCCTCCTCACCTCTCATTCACATGAAGTACAATTGAGAAATCTGAGTGATTTCTCCTCTCTTGCTAGCTAGGGTGGAATCTTTCACCACCAAAACTAGTTATGTATCAAGGGGAACATATCCCAAGATAGAAAATCTCAATGGATCCCCAATACGAAAATTCAAATGACCAAAATCCCCTTCACTTGTGTCTTCACCCTTTTTATAATTCTCCATGGAGCATTTCCCCCTCATTCTAGAATTCTCTCACAAATATTTAATAAAATATTAAAAATGTTATTTTTATGAGAGAATGAAACCTTGGGACTCGTTTAATTCCTCTCTTATGTTATTTTTTCAAATAATAACTTCACATACCTTGGAAATTCGAATTAGAGAGGCTTAGCTTGATTTTGGAGAAGTTACACTAGCATGTGGGCCCACCCCTCTCCTCTAGCGCCCTCCTTGGCTAAATTTAGGGCCTACAACATGTCATAGGCTATCATAAGTTGTCATAAGCTGTCATAGGACCTGATTATTTTCATAAGTTGCCATATATGTCATAGTTTGTCATAGATTTTCTATTTTTATCCTGGGGAGTTACAACCCATGAGATGCCTCCATGATAGGATTCCTTCCACCTTGGATGGGATTTACACTACATATTTTGATTCATTCCTCCACTAATGCATCCTCCTTGCCCAATTGTGTCCAATTCCACCTCATAATTCGAATTTGAGGGAGTTACAACTCATGTGGGCCCCACCTCAACCTCCTTATGCGCCCTCCTTGTCTAATTTTTCCTAATGTTGCATCATTTCACAATCTGGACATCAACTATACAAATATTTGACCCACATCGCCACCTTGAAAAAATTTCATGAGTTTACCAAGTGACTTAGGCCAATGCATCCCTCTAGTCCAATAGAGTGGTCCATAGCAAAAGTTTGGGGACATTACAGTCCTCCCCACCCAATATTGCTTGTCCACAAGCAATTTAAACTTGGGAGTGGTAATGCTTCTTCTTCTTCCCCAACTTATGCTCATTGATTTTTCTTCCTCCTTCCTTAGTGACGGATTTTCATAAGGTTGCAATTTCAAGTGGACCAAATCATCAACTCTACATCCCACAATCTGAACTACAGTAAGGTTGAAAGTGATGGCATGGTTCCATCCCAATAGAAAAGAGGTGAAGTACACTATACTCAATCTATGGTCCTGCAAGGTACTAACATAGGAAAAATACCAACCAATGCCAATAAAGAGAGTGAATCTATACTACAAACACTCAATCAAATCCCCAACAAACTGGTATTCTAAGAATATCATCATATGAAAGCCAAAACTGACTCTCAACTATGGTTCTGCTACTAAAAATTTTCCCTTCACTGTAACTCTAAGATCCAAACTAATCTAAAAAAGGGAACCACCATGTTGCTTCTACACAAATCTGATCATAATCATCCCCTATATAGATAGCTCCATCTCCCCAAATATCCTGCCAACAACCCAGCTGAAACAACTAAGTCCCAAAATGATCCCAGGGTCCCAAATGAACCCGAGAAATGTGGAGTGTCTAGACACCTGGACCTGGCAATACCAGGATCCCACTATTTTTGTTGCACTCCTCCAAACATCATCACTGTCACCTGTAGCAATTTGTTACTCCAAGGAATTCCAAGATCCCACCACCAAAGTGGAATTTCATCACTCCCAATATTGTTTCGAACCTTTGTGAGCCTCTCCATTATAACATGAAGCTCTTGTTTTGCAATCTGCACACTGGTCATATGTCTCACATCAATGTCACTGGTCCCATCCAACTGAATTGGATGAAACTCCCATGTCCTACCATGTATAATGAAGGAATCAAATAATAACAATAGATTCCAGTGTTGCTACTCACAAGACTGAACATTGACTGGTATGCTCTGACCCCAATGTGTATCCGCCTTTGTCATACATCTATCCACCAAATCCATGGATGTGTAACCACGTTTATTGGCTAGTCCATATAAAGTATGCACATATGTATCCTCCATGACTAATTCCCACTCCCATATAGACATCTCATGATCCTCCTGATCCAAAACAAGTACTTGGTCAACATTATCCATGTCAAATCTCTCCTCAAGTAACTACAAATATGAAATCTCCATATTCTCAACCCCCACATGAGGCTCCTCCATCGAACCATGAATGTAATAAACCATATACAATTGGTTGTCTGAAGTGTAGGAGGAAGGGTGTGATCTTTCCAACTCCCTATGAAGCTGTTCAACCTCCATATCTGATTCTTGAAGTTCTTTTTGTGTGCTCTTCAAGGAATCATGGGTGATCTTGTCAACTCCACCTTCTTCTTCTTGTAATGCACAATGGTACATCTCGGGAAGCCTACGAAGATGGTCTCTATCATAAAGAAGGTGTATGTAGTTAGTATTCATGGCTGCCACTTCCTTTCGAATGGATTCAAAATATGTAAGGGAAGATTCTATTTTCAAACTAGCATCTGCCCCTGAATCTCTCCAACAATAATATGTCACCAAGGCATCTGTGTCATCAAAATTTTTCATGGCTGAATTAACATTCTATTTGATTACCTTCAACCGCCCTGCTAAGAGTTGCAGCTCATAGGAGCATTCCTCCACTAAATTTTCTGATTTGTTTCCATTGTCATCCTCTCCAAAATCATAATCCCCCCTTGCATGCACTACTTCTGCACATTCCTCAATTGGAAGAAAGAATGGTAGGAGATAGGTTTCTTCCTACTACCTTGTTTGGGCTTCCAATAAAAGTTCTTCGATATATCTTTGCAACCACTCATTTCCTAAGTCTTGAGTCTTGTTTACATTTTCTAATGGCTGATATAAAAAATCAGAATGTTTGTGGCATGAATCCACATCACATAATGTGTCTTTAACAACCAAATCAACATTCGAAGATTCTACAATACAATTATCCGCATGTGGAAGGGATTCTATCTCTTGATGATGAAAAGAAATAGGATTGCTGCAAAAAGAAGAATTTTTGTCATACCTTTGTGTCACATCTTCATCATTCCCATGTGGTTGATCCATGCAAGCATGCTGCTCCACTTTGTGTTGAAATGGAAGACTCAAGGATGAAATTTGTGAGTCCCTTTGATCCAATTTCTTGTATGGTTGCAGTGAGTTTGTGGACATGGCTTCATTTTATTTAGGAATCCCACATGATGGCTGAATTTTACTATCCTTGTGTACATTTGAAGGATGAACAATGGCAGTCGAGTCACCACCTTTTGAACTAGATTCATCACAAGAAACTTTGGGTGCCCTATTTGAAAACATACCAAGCATCCTTGCCATAATTTGTGATGTAGAGAATTCCGAAAGTAAAGCTTTACACTGTTGAAAATTATGCTCTATCTCTTGATATGTCTTGTCCAGCTTCTCATGGGCCTCCCTTATCTTCTCCCATTCAAACTTCATCTCCTTTATTTTCGAGGCATGAAGGGAAGTGGGTAACAATCTTCCATCTACAAGTCTAGCCATTGAATAATTTTCACCTTCAATACTATATATGATATCACATAAAGAATCCTCCAACTCATGTCAAACATCCAATCCTCCATCTATCCTTACAAATCCTTCATTGTATTCCACCGAATAAATGAAACCATCTTCAGAGAATGGTTCTTCCTATGTTAATCTCTCAAGCTCTCAAGCATCTGATTTCAACCTCATGTCCACAACCTTTATTCAAGTGAGGGTTATGTTATGCAATTTTATTCAAGTTTCTCCTTTAGTTCCCACAACTATCCAAGACCATGCTCTGATACCACTATAATATCCCCAATCAGAAATTAGGAATATTATCTCCAAGGTTCCAACTTTAATTATGTTGATTTTCAACTTTTTCCCACATGGTGGCTTATGAAGGCTTATGAGATGTTCTCGTTAAACAAAAGTGGAGTGTATGTGTATTTATGATTTCCATTAAAGGTGTGCAGCTCATTAATGTGTTTATATTCCATTGATATGCGTCCCAAATCAGATCTGATATAAAATTGGAAGCTGTTAAAGAAATTAGGAACACTAGTTCAATTTTGGCCACACCGAACATGGGTTTCTAACTCTTCCCAAACACTACCCGAGCGAATCACATTCTACCAATATAATTTTAATGGCCTCAAATATACTTAGATAAAACTATATGACCGACTGATAGACTCTAGAGAAATTCCAAATAAGTATGGAAGACACCCTCTCAACACTATTGAGAAAGTAGCTTGATTTCCCCCATATAGGAATACTAGTTTTTCAACTAGACCCAAACACCTCCTAATCAACTCTAATCCTTCCAAACAAATTCAATAAGACTCAAATACATCCAAATAAATATAAATGAATCAGTAATAGACCACATGGGACTTCTATTAAATTTTTAGAATCATTACTGTAAATGGCAAAACCATACGAGAAATATTTATACATGGAATCACCAGTTACTCAAATATGAACACCATATGAGGAAAACACTTGGATATTTTTTATTCAATTTAACGGGAAATTAATGACACTTATTACAATAGTACATGTCTCTTACATAGATCGAAACTCATGAAATACTCAATTACACTTGCACAAGTTCGAACCTCTACCAGAAGAGATACAAAATGGAGTAGATTTGATAAAATGGGAACATATCGGTCATACAGACACCTTTTTTAATGAAAAAAATGCTATAAATGAAATGGAATAGGTATCACATCCCAAAAATTCTCAAGTGTTGAAACGAGAACCTTCATTCTGACCCTCCTTCACCGACCCAAGCTTAAATCAACAAGAAACACCTCCAAATGATAGATAAGCCTCCCAAATTGCACCCTATGTCACATATAAGTCATATAATTCCCAAGAATGATCTATTCAAGTGAAAATGGATCCAATGGTGTGCTCTCCTCAAGAAATAACCCACAACTCCAACACCAAAATGCCCAGAAAAACTATAAACCTCTGCTGCTACAACTTGAAATTCCAAAAACATGTATATTAATTCGAACCAACAATAGTAAAATATCTAAACCTGCATAAAATAAATATCACTTGATAAATATGAGTGATTTATCCTTACCTCTCATTCACATGAAGTACAATTGATCAATTTGAGTGATTTCTCCTCTCTTGCTAGCTAGGGTAGAATCTTTCACCACCAAAACTAGTTCTGTAGCAAGGGGAAAATATCCCAACCTTGAGAAGCTAAATGGACCTCCAATACTAAAATTCAAATGACCAAAATCCTCTTCACTTGTGTCTTCACCCTTTTTATAAATCTTCATGGAGCATTTCCCCCTCATTCTAGAATTCTCTCACAAATATTTAATACAATATTAATAAATGTTATTTTTATGAGAGAATGAAACCTTGGTACTCATTTAATTCCTCTATTATGTTAATTTTCCAAATAATAACTTCATATACCTTGTAAATTCAAATTAGAGAGGCTTATCTTGATTTTGGAGAAGTTACACTAGCATGTGGGCCCACCCCTCTCCTTTAGCGCCCTCGTTGGCTAAATTTAGGACCTGCAACATGTCATAGGATGTCATAAGTTGTCATAAGATGTAATAGGACCTGATTCTTGTCATAAGTTGTCATATATGTAATAGGTTGTCATATATTTGTTATTTTTAGCCCAGTGAGTTACAACCCATGAGATGCCTCCATGATAGGATTCCTTCCACCTTGGATGGAAGTTACACTACATATTTGGATTCATTCCTCCACTAATGGGCCCTCATTTCCCAATTGTTTCCAAATCCACTTTAGAATTTGAATTTGAGGGAGTCACAACTCAGGAGTGGCCCAACCCATTTTCCTTATGCGCCCTCCTTAGCCAATTTTACTTAATGTTGCATAATTTCACAATTTGGACATCAACTATACAAATATTTGACCCACATCACCACATTGATAAATTTTCATGAATTTACCCACTGAATTAGGTCAATGCATCCCCCTAGTCCAATGGAGTGGTACATAGATTTTTTTTGGGGAAATTACAGTCCTCCCCACCCAAGATTGTTTGTCCTCAAGCAATTTAAACTTGGGAGTGGTAATGCTTCTTCTTCTCCCCCAAATTATGATCATTGATTTTTATGCCTCCTTCCTTAGTGATTAATTTTCATAAGGCTGAAATTTCAAGTGTGCCAAGTCATCAACTCTAAACCCCACAATCCGAACTACAGTAAGGTTGAAACTAATGTCCTGTTTCCATCCCAATTGAAAAGAGGTGAAGTACACTCTTCTCAATGTATGGTCCTACAAGGTACTGACATAGGAAAACTCCCAACCAATTCCAATAAGAAGAGTGACTCTATCACTGTAACCACTCAATCAACTCCCCAACAAATTGGTATGCTAAGAATATCATCACATGAAATCCAAAACTGACTCTCAACTCCGGGTCTACTGCTAAAATTTTTCCTTGCACTATAACTCTAATATCCCAACTAACCTAAAAAAGGGAACGACCATGCTGTTGTTGTACAAATTTGATCATAATCATCCCCTCTAGAGATAACTCCATCTCCCCAATTATCCTGCCAACAACCAAGTTGAAACAACTAAGTCCAAAAATGATCCCAGGGTTCCAAATGAACTTGAGAAATGTAGAGTGTCTAAGACACCTGAACCCAACAATAACAGGATCCTAGTGTCTGTGCTGCACTCCTCCAAACAATATCATCACTATCACCTATAGCAATCTGTCACTCCAAGGAGTGCCAATATTCCACCACCAAATTGGAAGTTCATCACTCCCAATACTGTTTCAAACTTTTGTGAGCCTCTCCAGTATAACATGAAGCTCCTCTTGTGCAATCTGTAAACTAGTCATATGTATCAAATCAATGTCACTGGTCCCATCCCACTGAATCAATTAAAAATCCCATGTCCTGCCATGTATAATGAAGGAATCATATAACAAAAATATATGCCTTTGTTACAAGCTTGAACAATGACTGGTATGATCTAACCCCAATGTGTATCCTCCTTTTTCATACATCTATCCACCAAATCCATGGATGTGTAACCTTCTCTACTGGCAAGTCTATATAAACATTCTCTTTTCTTACCTTCAACTTCCCTGCTAAGAGTTGCAGCTCATGGGAGCATTCCTCCACTAAATTTTCTAATTTTTTTCCATTGTCATCCTCCCCAAAATCATCCTTTATCCCTGCATGCTCTACTTATGTACATTCTTCATTTGGAAGAAAGAATGGTGGGAGATAGTTTTCTTCCTACTGCCTTGTTTGGGATGCTAATAAAATTGCTTCCATAGCTCTTTTCAACCACTCATTTCCCAAGTATTGAGTCTTATTTACATTTTCTAATGGCTGATATAAAAAATCAGAATGTTTGTGGCATGAATCCACAATACATAATACATCTTTAACAACCAAATCAACATTAGAATATTCCGCAATAGAATTATCCTCATGTGGAAGGGATGCTATCTCTTGATGATGCAAAGAAATAGGACTGCTGCAAAAATCAGAATTTTTGTCATACCATGGTGTCACATATTCATCATTCCCATGTGGTTGATCTGTGCGGGCATGCTGCTCCACTTTGTGTTCAACTGGAAGACTCAAGGATGCAATTTGTTAGTCCCTTTGATCCAATTTCTTGGATGGCCGTGGTGAGTTTGTGAACATGGATTCATTTTATTTAGGACTCCCACATGATGGATGATTTTTACTATCCTCATGTACATTTGAAGGATGAAAAATGACATTGGAGTCACCACCTTTTGAACTAGATTCATCACAGGAACCTTTGGGTGCTATATTGCAAACATGCCAAACATCATTGCCATATTTTTTGATGCAGAGCATTCTAAAAGGAAAGCTTTACACTGCTGCAAATTATGCTCTATCTATCGATATGTCTTGTCCAACTTCTCATGGGCCTCCCTTATCTTCTCCCATTCAAAATTCTTCTCCTCTATGGTTGAGGCATGAAGGGAAGTGGGTAGCAATCCTCCATCTACAAGTCTAGCCATTAAATAATTTTCACCTTCAATATTGTATATGATATCACATAAAGAATCCTCCAACTCATGTCGAACATGAAATCCTCCATCTATCCTTACAAATCCTTCATTTTCTTCCACCGAATAAATGAAACCATCTCCAGAGAATGGTTCTTCCCATGTTAAGCTCTCCTTAAGCTCCCAAGCATCCGATTCCAACTCATGTTTGCAACCCTTCTTCAAATGAGGGTTATGTTCTGCAATTTTCTTCAAATTTCTCCTTTAGTTCCCACAAATTTCCAATACCATGCTCTGATACCATTGTAATATCCCCAATCATAAATTAGGAATATTATCTCCAAGGTTCCAACTTTAATTATGTTGATTTTCAACCACGCAGTGGCTTATGAAGGATTATGAGATGTTATCATTCAAAAAAATGGAGTGTATGTGTACTTATGATGTACATTAAAGGTGTGCATCTCATTAATGTGTTTAGAGTCCACTGATATGTGTCCCAAATCATATATGATATACAATTGGAAGATGGTAAAGAAACTAGGAACACTAGTTCAGTTTTGGCCACACCAAACACGAGTTTCCAACTCTTTCCAAACATTACCAGAGCGACATGCATGATCCCAATATCATTTTAATGGACTCAAATAGACTCAAATAAAACTATCTGATCCACTGATAGAATCCATAGAACTTCCAAAGAAGTATGAAAGACACCCTCTCAAGACTAGTGAGAAACTAGCTCGATTTCCCCCACATAGGAATACTGGTTTTTCAATTTGACCCAAATGCCTTCTATATGAAATTCAACATAACATATCTATGGAACAAGAGAAACAATTACTAGAGATGCATAAAGAATAATATGTGAAAACTGTGGAAAAGGCTTGCAACAGTGCTCTACTGAACTCAGAAGATGAATACAATACAATACACAGTAACAATGATTGAAATAATTCGAACTAACCAAGGAGGTCATTTGAATAGCCTGCATGGTGTAGCATGTCTCCACTAGAAGTCCTCATCATAAGATAAGCGGTGTCATCAATGCAAAAGTAACGGTCAACCAGGTGTCAAACTGAGTCTAACTGAATGTAGGTAGGTGTAACTGGTGCATGGAGCACTAATGTAGTGAAGGAGAATCCAAAGAGGAGGGAGCATGAGGAGCTGTCTGGAGTCAGAATAGTCAAACTAGTCTCTCTGGGTGTCCATCGGAGTGTTTCAGTTAGTTAACTAGTCAATCTGTCCTCAAATCAAGGAACAAATCCACAAATCAAGTAGCTAACTGAGTGTGTCACTGGTGGTAGGTGAGAGAGGGCACAATTTGTCTCAAGAGATGAAAACAAGGCGCATCATGGACTAGGAGGGCTGGAGCTGAACAAAAATAAGCTCCTGCGGCTAGCAAACTAGGGACTAGGTGCTGGGGGGACACCTCATTAATGACTGGGATGCATGCAAATGCATGCTTGCATGATGCATGCAAACATAAAAAAGATGGTGAGAATATCCTAACACACCCCCACAAGCTATACTATGAGGTAAAAAATAAAAGATAGGGCCTTGGTTACTGATACCAAAGGTCAACCCAATACATAAAATAATCCAAAAAATGCTAGAAAAAATCTAAGTGAGGAAAGAGGGAAAACCCAGTGGGAAGAAATACCCCCCTCAAGTTGAACACTGAAGGATCTAAAATGTCTCCACCATAGTATAACTCACCCCCAATAGTGAACGAAGGTAAGCGAACTTCTTCTCAGTGAAGCTCTTGGTGAAGATGTCTGCAATTTGCTCTTATGTAGGGCAATATTGCAGTACAATGGTTCTGTCATGCACAAGCTCTCGGATGTGGTACATGTGGATTTCGATATGCTTGGTCCTTTGTCTCTGAACTAGATCCGTCGAGATATTGATAGCACTCTGATTGTCACAAAAAATGACAATAGAAGTGGTTCTACCAATATCAAACTCTGCTAGAATACCTTGGAACCAAACTACATGAATGCAAGCATTGACCGCTCCTCGATACTCTGCCTCTGCTGAAGATAAGGAAATGGATGCCTTCTTTTTGCTTGACCAACAAATAGGCCCTGTTCCAATCAGGAAAACATATCCGGAAGTGGACTTCTGATCAATGCTATCACCTGCCCAATCTAAATCAGTGGATCCCACTAAATCTAGCTAGAAATCTGCATCATAGTGTATGCCAAAGTGTCTAGTACCCTACACATAGTGCAAGATTATCTTTGTTGAACTCCAATGAAGCTCATGGGGATGATGCATATATCTTGACATGACACTCACGAAATAAGAAATATCAGGCCTAGAGTGTGTCAAGTATAGAAGACTTCCAATCAACTGTCGATAAAGTGTCGAATCCACCAATGGTGTGGAATCACCATCCTCTAGTCTTATTCCCGAGAGGAATGGGAATGGTGCTGCCTTACAATCTGACATATTAAATTTATTTAGCAGGTCTAAAACATATTTTTGCTGAGATATGGTGATCCCATCAAAATTTTGAGCTATCTCTAACCTAAGGAATTGCTTCAACAAGCCCAAAACACTCGTGTCAAAAGCCAGATTTAAAGCAGATTTTGTGTTGCCGATCGAAGCAAGATTGCTTCCAGTTATCAATAGGTCATCAACATAAAGGAAAATGATTAGAGAATTAAATTCATGTTGCTGTAGGTACACATTTGTATCTTATTTGCACCGTGCAAAATTCTGTGACAGAAGGAAGGAGTCCATCTTTGCATACCAATCTCTTGGGGCCTGTTTTAAACCATATAATGATTTCTTCAATCTGCACACTAATGCCGGATCTGATATGTATCCTTTAGGATGCTTCATGTAAATCTCTTCTTTAATATCTCCATGAATAAATGCACTCTTCACATCCATATGGTGCACTTCCTAGTGCTTAAATGCGGAAATTGCCAAAACTAGGCGGATAGAATCCATCTTTGCAACCGGTGCAAAGGTCTCGGTGTAGTCCACTCCTTGGACTTGGGAGAAGCCTTTTGCAACCAAAATAGATTTGTATTTGTAGGTTGAGCCATCAGCAACAACCTTTGTGCAGTAGACCCATTTGGATTGGACTAATTTCCTCCCAGGTGGAAGAGAAACTAGCTCCCATGTAGCATTTTTCTAAAGAGAACAATACTCTTCATCCATGGCGGTTTTCCATCTCGGATATCGATGGGCATGATAGTATGATTTAGGATATGAACCTATCATCAAAAAAATTTCACAGACAGTAAAGGATCATAATATGAAAGAGCCATACCTGCTCTTTGAAAGTTTGCTTGAGTTCTCCTTGGATCGGCAAGATTTCCAATGTTAGAACCAACAGATTGGAGAGTATTTTGGGCCCACTTTGGAAACTTTTGGGGCACATATGGATCTGCATCTGAACCTGATATTTCATGTTCATAAAATTTTGATAAAATATTATAAATATTAGAGCACAAACTATCATCATCTTCTTCCGAATCTTCTTCTTGTGGAAGTGGCAATTCAACAGTTTCTTCCTCGACTAGTTTTAGATCTTGAAGTGGTTCTTCAGATATGACACTTCGCTCAATGAATATCTTTCTGGATATGATATCCATGAATTTGTATCCTTTTTATTCTTCAGCATATACAATTAGGATGCATTCAACACTTTGCAGATCCAAATATTTTCTCTTCTCAGACGGAATTCTAGCCCATGTAGTTGAGCCAAAAACCCTGAGATTGGACACATCCGACTTGTGACCAATATAGGCTTCGAAAGGAGTAGAATATTTTATGGATGAATGTGGAACTCTGTTGTGAATGTATGCAACAACATTCATGGCCTCAGCCCAAATATTTGCAGCCAAACCTTTTGAATCAAGCATACAGGTTGCCATTTCTTTCAGTGATCGATTCTTCCTTTCTGTTACACCGTTCTACTGAGGTGTGTAGGGAACAATTTGCTGGATATGAATTCCATTTTCTGCACAAAGTTGCAGCAGCTATGATTTGATATATTCACCTCCATTATCATATATAAGAGCTTTGATCTTGATCTCGGTGGCAGTCTCAATAGAAGCCTTGAAAATCTTGAATTTTTCTAGCACTTCCGACTTGTTTTTGAGAAAGAAGACCCAAGTGAATCTGTAGAAGTCATCAATAAATGTCAGAACATACCTTGAGCCATTCATGGAGATATGTGGCAGCAGACCACTGATATCATAATGAATCAACCCCAAAATAAAAGAAGCCATGCTAGCTTTTCCTTGGTCAAACTTGTGCTCGGGGTGCTTCCCAATGATGCAACCCTTGCATATTCCCTTCGAGGATTTGATGCTCGGAAGGCCCTCAACCATGGAATTTTTCTGTATCATCTAAAAATATTTATAATTTAGGTTTCCAAACCTCTCATGCCATAGCCTACTAACCTCATTTCCATGAGTCAGAAGGGCACTTGGCTTTTCATGTGGCAAGAAGTGAGAAAACTCATATACTTTTGCAGCATGATTGGATTTTCCTACCGCAATGAGTTTTCCGCTTGCAATATCAGAAATTTCAACATTATTGGGGCTGAATACAATGTTCTTTGGTAAACCAGTGTGTGTCATTTGATACACAGAAAGTAGGTTTGTAGCTAGAGAAGGAACATAAAGAACATTATGGAAACTGCCATGCTCTAAATGAATAGTGCCTTTTCCCTTTGAAGAAATTTGTGAGTCATCTCCCATGTGGATGGAGATGGTGTTGTTGGAGTCCAATGATGAAAAAGAATTTTTTTTTGCAGTCATGTGATTCAAAGCTCCTGAATCTATGAGAAGAGTGGTGGAATTCGAAACACTAGCCATGAGTTCATGACCTCTTTCTGTATGCTCATTGTTGTCCCGGAGCTAGCAAACTAGGGACGAGGTGCTGGGCGACACCTCACTGATGACTGTTATGCATGCAAATGCATGTCTGCATGATGCATGCAAACATAAAAAAGATGGTGAGAATATTATAACATTCTAATCGACTCTAATCCTTCCAAACAACTTCAATAATACTCAAATACATCCAAAAAAATATAAAGGACTCATTAATAGACCACAAGGACCTCTATTAAAGTTTTACAATCAGAATTGTAAATGGCATAACTGTATGAGAAATATTTATACATGGAACCATTAGTTACTCAAATATGAACACCATATGAGGAAAGCACTTGGATATTTATTATTCACTATATGGGAAAATTAATGAAACTTATTAAATAATTACATGTCTCTTACATAGCTCGAAACCCATTAAATACTCAATTACAATTTTACAAGTTGGAACCTCTACCAGAAAAGATACAAAATGGAGTAGATATGATAAAATGGGCACATCTCGGTAATCCAAACACTTTTTTGAATGAAAATAAATAAATTTCCCACTGGAAAAATGCCTCGAACATAATGGAGCAGGTCTCACATCCCATAAATTATCATAATTTTCAAAATCAGAACCTTCATTCCGGCCCTCCTTCACCGATCCAAACTCTAAATCAACAAGAAACACCTCCAAATGATAGAGAAGCCTCCTAAATTGTGCCCTTTATGACATATAAGTCATATACTTCCAAAAAATGATCTCTGCAAGTGAAATTGGATCCAGTGGTGCGCCCTCCTCAAGCAACAACCCACAAATCCAACACCAAAATGCTCGGAAACACCATAAACCTTTGCTGCTACAACTTGAAATTACAAACACCTTTAGATGAATTCGAACCAACAATAGAAAAATATCTAACCTGCATCAACTAAATCTCACTTGAGAAATTGGAGTGATTCCTCCTCACCTCTCATTCACATGAAGCACAATTGAGAAATGTGAGTGATTTCTCCTCTCTTGCTAGCTAGGGTGGAATCTTTCACCACCAAAACTAGTTATGTAAAAAGGGTCACATATTCCAAGATTAAGAAGCTCAATGGATATCCAATACCAAAATTCAAATTACCAAAATCCCCTTCACTTGTGTCTTCACCCTTTTTATAAATCTTCATGGAGCATTTCCCCCTCATTCTAGAATTCTCTCACAAATATTTGATAAATTATTAATAAATGTTATTTTTATGAGAGAATGAAACCTTGAGAATCATTTAATTCCTCTCTAATTTTATTTGGCCAAATAATAACTTCATATACCTTGGAAATTCGAATTAGAGAGGCTTAGCTTGATTTTGGGGAAGTTACACTAGCATGTGGGCCCACCCCTCTCCTCTAGTGCCCTCCTTGTCTAAATTTAGGACCTGCAACATGTCATAGGCTATCATAAGTTGTCATAAGCTGTCATAGGACCTGATTGCGCACTCCTTTCCCAATTTTGTCCAATTCCACCTTAGAATTCGAATTTGAGGGAGTTGCAACTCATGTGGGGCCCAACTCAACCTCCTTATGCACCCTCCTTGTCCATTTTTTCCTAATGCTGCATCATTTCAAAATTTGGACATCAACTATACAAATATTTGACCCACATCACCACCTTGATAAGTTTTCATGACTTTACCAATTGACTTAGGCCAATGCACCCCCTAGTCCAATGGAATGGTCCATAGCAAAAAATTGGTGACATTACAGTCACATACTTGAATACAAAACAAGCAATTGCCAACCTTGGAAATTTGATTACCTTGAAAACAAGGGTAAAATACATGCACAATTTACACTGAAATCATTTACTTAGTTCACAATGACCAATTTGGTTAATAGAATTGCAATTTGATTTCGTGACCAGATGCAAGTTGAGGGCCTGTTAACAATACAAAATGTCAATTCCAATCAATTTGTGCGAACTTAAAATATTTGTGATATTCCTACATAAACATTTGGAGATATAGATCATGACAAACTCCATTGTTCCAAATGTGAACAAATAACAACATACAACCACTTGCCTAGATTGCACTATACAATTCAATTGATAACAAATGTGGAAAAATATTGCATTATAAAGGGAAATTTGTTGACCATGCTTTTCCTTATATTGGTTGATATCACATATGAAAAATATTTGGAAAACATCTTCGACATTATTTATAGCTTACGATACTTCCATGTCCAAGGCACTTTCACACTAGACCATGCAAATGTCATTCTACAGAAAGAGCAATTGCTACATATACAAATGGTGAGGTTTGTAAGTATATATTTTCCTTAAGTTATTTCAATTAAGTCAAACTGCATAAGCATTTGTATCCATGTTTCTTCTTCGTAATTGTTTCTAGCCTATGATTACTACTAAGTTACTCTTGTCCCCGTTCCTAGGAAATGGCATTGAAAAAAGATAAACTGGAGAATTCCAATTGAGCATCTCTCATATGACTACAACTCTTGTACATGATTAGAAACATGTGTAGTGGCATTGAAAAAATCTAGAGTTGAGTAGTGCCAGTTGAGCATCTCCCTTCTTGTACAAATTCCTGATGTTTCATTGCAATTATGATAAATATTCTTGTTGCTGTATGTATATAGAAAACTTCTCATTTACATAAAGGAACTTGTTTCACAGAATTTGTTTTTTCAAAGTGCTAGTTTGTTCAAATCTGTTTCATAGAATTTGTTTTTATAAATCTCTATTTTGTTGTATTTTACCATACAAGTGTTCCTTATTATGCTTAGATTAAGCTATAAGACTAATGTACTACGGCTAACTATCCTAGCAATACAACTTGTTCCTGTTTATCAAGCTTGTTTCCCTATCCATAACATATTGGCTGTGATAATCAAGCACAATGAGAAAAATTAAAATTATAATGGTTTTGCAATTGCAAAATGTTGTAATGGCCCCAAAAAACATGCTCATAATATACCACTTGACTATAACAAAGACATTAACTCCTAAGCAAGTTCTACATATCAATAGAGTAATTAAACAAAACATTTCAGATACCCTTTTGACAAGCATTTATCACTTGAATGTGCAGATTGGGAATTCATAAGATGAGAGAAAGGAATTTTCTCTTCCCAACTCTTTAATTAAAGGTGAAGGAAGAAGCATTAAGCATCTTTGCAATCCCAAACAAAAATTCCTAGGTAAATAAGGAATCCTTAAAAGGACAAAAGAAAAATAATATCTGAGATTGGAATATATCATTGTAATACTGTACAAATCTGAACTAACATATAAGCCAGTTGTGTTTACATGTTGCAAGAATCTCTGTTTCATACAAACTTGTTTCTCTATTTATTACTCTAATTTGTTTCTTGTTTCTAGTTCAACATTGCATAACATATAAGCAAGTTGTGTTTATAGGTTGCAAGAATCCTGTATTGGTCACTATAAACAACAAACATTAGTATCTAATTCGTAGACAAGAAGAAGATTTTCTTATTCCTACACTAGCCTTGATACTGGACTAAGTTGCAACGACATAGTTCTTAATGTTTCGTTCCATTTAAGTTCTTGTAAGATATGAGGTAAACATTGGCTTTTTATGATTTGATTGTCTCGTGTTCCTTTAGCACTAAGCAATTATGAACAGAGTTGGATTTTCATGTTATTTGGTTGTCCAATTGAACAATGTCAATAATCAAATATTTTTAAAACTTTCTTCTTTATATGACTTAAATTCAAAAATTAAAATTAAAACACAAAATAAAAAATCATAAAATTAGTAATGTGAAATAAAAAAATCACAAGTAACGAGTAAATTTTTTTTGCTGATTATTATTAATTGTTGCAAATTATTAAAGTAAATAGTCTTTGCATTTTTTTCTCATTTTCTTGTAAAGACGATATTTCATTACATAAATAGTAATACAACTATGGTAATGAAGAAAAAATGGTATATACATTAATGCATTATTCCTCTAATTAATTTGATAAATATATTGATTTTTATAACTTTATTAAGGATACAATTATCTAATCACCCAATCTACTTGTGAAACATTGTTGTTTTGGAAGGGATAAATAATTTTCTTTCTAAGTTTCTTAAAATTCACTCTAGCTAGATTGTAAAAGGCATCATCGCCTTGATGAGAATGCATGTGAGGGTTTGACTTCACTAAGGGTATTTGAGACCATGTCATGTTACTTTGTGGAGGCTATCAATGTCTAGGTCTTCATTACGATACCATGCAATTTCACAATTTTTTTTTACAAAAATGTCATTTGAAGGATCTTTACCCAACATCCCCACTCCCTTTAGTTAAAAACTAACACAAATTATCACTAAGGATGATGATCAATGGAGAAGGAACTTTTAGACGCAATTTAAAAATTAAGTGTTAAGTGACTATGACCTTCTATAGTGATGTAAGTGCCCAACTCTTCCTCTAAGGGTTGTGATTTTTATATGGATTTAGCATCTCCCTCTTCTAAATGGGTCTTTCAATGGATAACCTTAGGTAGGCTAAAGAGGCATATGAATCTGACAATTTAGATTTGGAAAGGGAGATAGTGCCTTTAACCAATGCAGTGGGTGCAAGGAATGCAAAATCAATGGAAATTACATCAAATGCATATTTAGCCATAGTTTGGAAAGAAACCCATAAAAAACATGGAAAAAATGGAAAATTAGTTGTTTCTTTACATTGTATCCAACTATTTAGAAGCGCAATGATAATCTTAGAAAATTGTAAAAGTAACCAAGTCAAAGATTGACCTTGGCTAAAGTCATTTTGGCCATTGTAAACCTCAACTTAAGCAAAGGTTTACAAAAAATTATTATCAAACCCATGTTTTGATTCAGTGGTTGAATCCTTCACATCTATATTCTAACAATACATGTATCTCCTATTGTCATGTTTAAGAAAATATAGAAAAGGAAAGGGAGAAAACACACCAAAAAACAATAATATAACATAAATAACTCCAACAATCAAGAGTTGATGAAAATGAAAAACTACTAGAAGCTTATATCCCATCATGTGAAAAGCAGGTGATTGTACAACTAAGCATCAATTCACATAGGCTTATATGTGAAAGAAGAAGATGGAAACAATCCAAAGAGACATGGTAGAAAAGGTAATGATGACTATGTAGAAATGTGGAGGTAGAAAATGAGAAACTCTTTCTCTTGGACTATGCAACATACTAAAAAGTAGGGAGAGTTCAAAGTTGCATATTGGACACTAGGAATCGACATTTCAAAGTGATCTAATGAGGGGCACAACAAGGTTAGTTGAAAAAATTATGTGAGCAAGAAGCATAAGATTGATAATAGAGTCACGGGACAAAAAAAACCTTAAAGTAGAAGGAAGGAGACCAAATCGAATTGAGTAGATCAAGTCCATAATTTAGATTTTACTATAACACCATTAACTTTTATTATCACAATTTTTTTTTTACTTTCAAAAAATATAACATTCAATATAATTCTTATTTCACACACACTCTCTTTCACACACACATATATATAATTTATTTCTAAAATTAATAATAACAAATCAATTAAAATAATTTTTGTTTTTAAATACCAGAGCTCCACCAAAATAAACTTTTGCCCATTGATTACCTTATAGAATCACACCCTTGAAGTGATGTAGTACAAAAGAACTCCCACTATGGGTGGCTATCACCCCCTTGAAGTGATGTAGTACAAAAGAACCCCCCTATAGGTGGCTATTAAGTTAAGAAAAATTTTGCATGTTACAAAAGCTACCACATCTGAATGTGCATGTTACAAACGCTACCACTTTTTTTGTGAGCATTTGAAACTTTGTATTTTAATAAAGATTGCAAAACAATTGAATTTAATTGTCTTAATTTAATATTAAGAATGGTAGAAATGTGGCTATCTTTAAAATCGAATTGAAATTATATCATATGTGTTGTCTTTATCCTACTTTGATCTATATTATATGTCTAGTCTTTATCCTACTTTGATTTATATTATATGTCTGGTCTTTATCTTACTTTCATTTACGAAAAGATAATTATATATTTTTTAAAAATAAACTTTTTAAAATCGAATTGAAATTATATCATACGTGTTGTCTTTATCCTACTTTGATTTATATTATATGTCTGGTCTTTATCTTACTTTCGTTTTCGAAAAGATAATTATATATTTTAAAAATTAAACTTTTTTTATTGTCTGGTCTTTATCTTACTTTCATTTACGAAAAGATAATTATATATTTTTAAAAATTTAACCTTTTAAAATAAGTGATAATATTGTTATTTATGAGTGAATACATTTTACTAATAAGACTTAATTATATTAAACATAATATTATTCTTAAAATATTTTATTTAATTTAATTACATTACAATTTCAAATTAATAAATATTGTCTACTTTATTTATAGAGTGTTTAGCATAATATAAGGACCAAGTATATTTGGGCGATGCCTTTTTTATATCTAGATGGGTAGGGTATGAACATTTCTATAGACTTTAGCAGTTAAATCGTTGCACAGAGGGGGAATCCCTTGTCCTACAAACAAGAGGTTCTTATTCACCAAATTTATGTGGGGAATCCCTTGTCCCACAAACAAGAGGTTGTCATTCACCAAATTTATGTCTGGCTTGGTTGTAACCTTAAAATTAAATTATTATTATTATTATTTATCATGGTGAATGAAAGTTGAGTGTCATTTTTAATAGTGTAGAGAAACAATAATTGATTGTAGAAACAAAATCATGGTTATGAAAAAAAAAGTATCTTTTTGAGTTATGATCATGGTTTCACACACACAAAGAGTTTAGTTGTAAATGCCAAATTTACCAATATACTTTTGGAACATTATTGTTTTCGAAAGAGATCAATAATTGTTTTTGTAAGTTTCTTAAAATTGACTTTAGTTAGATTGTAAAAGGCATTATCACCTAGATGAGTTTGTGTCAAGGTTTGACTTTAGTGAAGGTATTTTAGACATTTCCTGGTGCATTGTGGATGCCATCGATGTCAAAGTATTGATTACGATAACATATCATTTCATTTTTCATAAACATACCATTTGAAGGACCCTTATCCAATGCCCTTACTCCTTCCAAGAGTAAAAAATAACAAAAATTAAGGTTATAGGATGGTGATTAATAACGAAGAAACCTTTAGATGCACTTTCAAAAATGAATGCTAAGGGATGTGACCTTCCACAATAATGTGGGAACCCAACCCTCCCTTTGAGGGTTGTGATTTTTGTATGGATTCGATGTCTCCCTCTTCTACATGAGTAATTAAGTTGATAACTCATTAAGTGGACTAAAGAGGCATATGAATCTAACAATTATATCTATAAAGGGAGATAGTGCCTTCACCCAATGCGATGGGTGCAAGGAATTTGAAGTCAATAAAAGCTACGTCAACTACATGTTTATCTATGGTTTCGAAAGAAATTTGAAAGAAACATGGAAAATGTTAGCTTTTATGGTTACTTTGAAAGTGTTTACACTATTATTGGGAGCACTTGGTCCTTATATTATGCTAAACACTATTAGTAATCTACCTCTAATTGCATGGCGTGAGGCTCATCATTGGTTGTATCTCAGTAGACATACACATTAGAGGTAGATTACTAATGGATTGTTAAACCTTGACTTGTTGCTTATATGTAACACCTCTTTAAGAGGTTATTAGAATCCTATTATCACAATGGCATTCTTCATGAGGTGCACATAGGGGGGATTGGTTGGTTGCTTAGGAGGAGAACCTATTTGGAGGAGGAGTATTGATGCATTTATGAGGAGATCATTGAGCCTTATGTAGCATGGGATCACTTGGTTTCTTACATGGAGTCTTGTGCTTGAATTGACTATGTTTGAATTGAGGAACATTCATGGAGGTGTGGTGGGCCTAAAGGAGAATATGGCTTAGGGAGGTTGACAGTAGTAAAGTGGAGAAGGTCCACAAACAACTATCTCAAGCAAAGAGAAAGGAATGAATTCGGGTTAGGGTTTACACTAAGAAGACATGGATCACTAGGGTTTGGGTGAAACCTTAGGGGAACAAAAGGAGCATTTGTTCTTGAGGTTCTTGTGAGAGAATAAGCATAGGGTTTGTGGTATAGGAAACCCTAGGACTATTTACAATGCTATATGTGGACATGATAGTGGAAGAATTTCTTATACATGGTTGTGGGATGCAAGTGTAGTCGCCAAATAGGAATTTCTAGTACATATGCTTAATAGTCACATATCTTTGTTGGAGCGATCAACTTTGGTTGGGAGTGAATCCTAGATAGGAGGAGTTTGTGGCTAGGGTTTAATAATTCTCGTGATGCTAGCTTATTGTAGTTTCCCTATCAATGTTTGGAGATTATTGGATATTTCTAGTTTGAAACTTGAGGGACTATTTTGTACCAGCTTTGGATACATTATTGGTATGTATTTGTAATTGTAACACCCTAGTTTTGAACCCCTAATGTAATTAAGTAAATTATGAGGATAAAATTCCTGAAGGATGAACAAGTTATATGTTGAAAATTAGTATATAACATAGCTAGCTATGGTCGAGGAAAACAATAAAGAGAATAGGGGACTATAAATTCACCATTGAGAATTAAAGGGGGGTGTAGATAGTTTAGGGGGATTGTAACATGACCCTAGCCTAACCTTGAGTGCAAAAGTACCTTCACCTTTTTTTAATCCTTAATAGCTTTTTATTAGCCTTAACACTTAGTTATGTGCTAATGGGGAATCAAGTGAAATATGTTAATTGGTACGGACATGAGTCTCTTGTGAGAGACCATGTGGAAGTAATTGGATATGCATAAATAAATGGAGAGGCATTCACACTCTCCCAAGAAGGAATACACTTGAAATCTCAGCCACATGAAATATTTCATGCTCTCTAACTTTCTCACTCGCACAACATCCTCTATAATTTCTAATTCGCTACATCTTATAACTCTCTTACCCATTAAATCATATAACCTTAAACCATTAATCCCTATAATGTATATTAACTTTCAACCTAAATAGATCTAATACCCATGATAAATAATTCATAACGCTTAACATCTAACCCCTCTAACAATATCCCATATAACCCCTAACTTATATAACCATTAAAATCCTTAAACCTACAAACAATTTTATAAGACCTAACTACTATACTTGCTAATTATACATTTCTATAATCTCTATAATTGTTATCCCTTATAACCCTCATAAAAAATTAATCCTTGTAATTACTAACCCCCTAATGATTATAACCCACAAACAGTAATCCTTAACTTTTAACTCATATTACCCGTACCCTTAACTATTATAACTCCTAAACTCCATTACCATTAAAAATATACCCTCTAACTTTAATAACCCTTAATCATTATAGATACTATAATCACCCCTAACCCTAAAACACCATTAGTACTCCTAACCACAAATCCTTATAACCGTAGTTAATTTAACTCGTATCCATTATATAATTATTTATCACTATAACCTTTATATTTATCACACACCTTATAACCACTTATTCGTGTCACTTATGTGTATAGGTTAGGTGTGTTTCTTATGTGTGTGGGTAATAATTAATGTGTGTCATTTATATGCATGGGTTAGGCCCATCCATGAGGCCTCATGGTCAATGTGTAGAACCCCAATTTATCATGCATTCCCTACATTGGGAATCATTGGAATACAAGTGGAATATGGTCATTGTGTCAAGATATAGAACACCATGGATGGTTATCTGGATTTATTCCATTTTCTAAGGTTGAAATCTATGGTCTAAAACCATACAATTTCCTATGGGCTGATGGGTCATGTGTTGTGCCCTGAATTACCACATAGGCTCTACATAAGGATCATTAGACTATGAGTGAGATATGATTTCCATTTTGAGCTATATCACATCATATATGCTTATTGATTCCCATGCCATGGTCCGTGGACAAAGTGTAAGGTCTTAAGCCAAGATATTCACTGTAATATCCTGATTTTGACCCCATTGCATTAAAATGTAAATGATGTAATATTGTTATAAAATTGTGGTGAGGAGCTCAAGGCCAAGGCCCCGCCATCGATTTATTGATGCATATGGTTTGCATGCTAGCTAGGCACAATGGAATTTCAAATATCATGTAAATATGCATTTTAATAAAATACCCACAACTAGCTATGCAATGCAACAAGAGATGGGGGCATGATTTTATAAGGAATTGGGAGGGAAACATTCAAACCCTTGAGCCAATCAAAGTCAAGCCAAGTGTCAATGAGAGAACCCATAAAACCCTCAACTACCCATGTTGACTTTTGTACCCAATCATTCATTTCTCCCAAGAGTTGGGTGAAGTAGTTAATACCTTGGGGAATGGAGAGGTATGGCTGTCCAAATTCGGGTATGGGCAATCCACCCTTCATAGAAAATCGTGTTTGACTTCTTGGGAAAGAAAGTAGCCATGAAATTGATCCCCAAGCCATTATCAATCAACCAGTTTTTGCTCTCTCACGAGTTGGGAGTTACCTAGACATTTTCCCTCCATGTTTTTTGTTGTTTTCCCCTTTTTTTCTAGCTGAGAAGAGGGTGTTTTTATGTTGCAGAGCTGCTAGGAGGAAGGGAGCTCGATTTGGGGTTTCATTGAGGCCGTTTCGGCCATTGGAATGCTCATAACATGTGGGAGAAATCGGTTTTGCTCCCTGTGGTCGAATTGCTCTTTCCACAGTCTATTTTTGGTGTGCCCACAATTTGGGGGAATCCCATGGCCATATTGTTGGTAAATCCCATTGTCAAAATGTGTTTCTATGCCCAATGATTGTTCTTGTTGTGCGTAGATAGAGTATGTTGGGGTATGGGTTATGGGTATCCATTTTTTTAGCTTGAGCTTGAGTGCAAGTATCCAGAAATGAAGAGGGTTCATATTTAGCTTGATAAACTCAGCTGTGGGATGGCTTGGTTTAGATACAATGTTTATTTGGCTATGCATGAGCTTGAGAGTTCCCTTTTCCTTGTAGCAATCATGCCCATCTCGAGGGTGGTCTCTGAGTGTTGAAAGAATACAGTTTGGGCAGAGACCTATGGTTGGGTGGAACGTTGCAATGACATAGCTAGTTGCTTGGGACTATTTCACAATAAAGATAAGTGTTTTTCTATCTACGTGTTTTGCCTCTGCAATGTTTTAATTTGATGACTGTTATTGATATGTTGAAGGCATGTGAAATGTGTGTGTATGAGGTTTATTTCCACTGTGCATGTTTGCTTGATTTGCATCTGCACACATTTGTTTTATTCGTATGAATCTAATGAAATGGGATGAGTTTATGAAAAGCCCCAGAATTTGGTATCATGTTCCCTTCCTTGAATCGGGTCCATGGGAGGGGACTTGATATTCATGCTTGGGGATCATGAGCTACGTGTGGTCCCTCAATCCATCACATAAGCGCTAATAGATAATATTTGGCCTATGAGTTTGATATGGCGACCACTTCTAGGTTTGGTACTCTAGGGATGGTTCTTAGGGATGAGGAAAAAATGGGTTCATAATCCATGGCAACCACACATGCCTTGAATAGGGAATCTTTGGTCTACACATTCAATATGGAGGCGATTTCAAGATTTGGTGCACTAGGTATAGGTCTAATGGTAGAAGCCATCGTATGGGGACAAAATATAGGGTATTAAGTCGTATGCCATTTATCTCTAGGGATCACAGACTATACATGTGGCCAAATCCACCAATATAGAAGCTCTACATAGGGAATCTTTGTCTTGTGAGCAACATATAGTGGTCATTTTGAGGTTTGGAACAACAAGGTAGTTATAAGTTAAGGTATGTTCTCTTCTTTAAAGTATTTAAATGATGGAAACTCCTCCTCAAACAATTTCTTGTAAATTATCCACTTTTTATTATTGCTATAAACTTTATAAAATGTCTTATGTATTAGGGATGATTCTCCAACTACATTGACCATCATCTTTCAACCATAGTGGTTATTATATTTCCTTTCAAATTTGTATAGTTGTTTTCCATGTGGATAGTTAAAAACTTCATATGGATAATTCCATTAGTAATCTTATGCCCAATAAAATATCTTTTGGGCTCATATGCCATTTTGTGAGACCTGAAATCAACACTTAGACCCTACATAGAGAAATATTAGCATGTGATTAAGGTTTGGTAACAATTTCAAGGTCTAGTATACTAGAGATAATTATTACATCATAATCCATTGTCTAGGGTTAAAAAGGCTAGGTTCTTATGACTTAACATTTTCCTTCTATGCTATTATGCCCCGTGTGAGGCCTCAAGCCATCATATAGGGCCCATTTTGACCTTGAATTGGGATATGTGTTTCCATCGCGTTTCGTATAATATATGGCCATCGGTCGCAACACCTATGGCAAGATAAATATTGGATGACAAATAATACACATGGATGACAATATTGGATGCCCATAGGAATTTCCTTGCAAGTACACCCATTGCAACATTGGTGCAAAGAAGAAAGATCAATTACACAAATAATGTAATTTGTATTTTTAAGGAACTCGTTCCCAAGATAGGATGGGTTTGATGAATCACTTATAGCTTCCAATAGGAGTTTAAAAGTAGTGAGGGAATCCAAGGAGGATGAGAAATGTGTAAAAAGGAAATGAACTTGCTAATTGAGAATTGTCACAAATTAGAGATCAATAATCAATCATCCTTTATGGATTGAGCACTGAGGATCAAGGATATAATCAATTTTCCTTGTATCGTCTCATCTCATCTTGAAAATCTTATCTCAACTCCCCTTATATCCGTTGGATTGGATCATTCGATATTTTATCATCTTGATTGACTTGGATTGCTCGGCCTCAACCCATCATGGTATGTTCGTCTCATTGAATGACTAAACCCTTATGCGAATGATGATGATGATGATGACGATGACGATGACGATGGTAATGAAGTTGATTATTAATATGACAGTGAGGATTATTGAAATGGTGATGATCACGAGAACGATGGCATTGCTGATGAGAATGATGATGGTGATGATAGTGATTAAGATGATAATGCAGATGAAAACAACGATGATGATGACAATGATGATGAATATGAAAATGATAATTACAATGATAACGAAGATGATGACGATGATGATGGTGTGTTTATATTATGATTACGATGAATGCAATGATAATGATGATGATGATGATGATGATGACGATGATGATGAATATGATGATGACATTGATGATGACAATGATGATGTTTTTGAGGATGAGGATGACGACAACGACAACGGCGATGAAAACTACAATGATGATGATGATGAAGATGACGATGACGATGATGATTACAACGATTATGATGATGATTATAACGATGATGATGATGATGATGATGATGATGATGATGATGATGATGATGATGATGATGATGACGACGACGATGATGATTAAAATGATGACGATGATGATGATGGAAACAATGATGACGACAAAAATGACAATGCTGTGATTATATTTTGATGATTGCGATGTTAAGGAGGGGAATGATGTTGATGATGTAGATGATGATGAAGAGGATGAAGACGATGACGATGATGATGTTGATGGTGCTAATAATTATGGTGAAAATGAAGATGATGATGATGATGCCGATGATGATGGCGCTGATCATGATGAGAACAATGGGGATGATATCATTATATTATGATGATAATCACGTTGAGTATAATGATGACAACGATGATGCTGACAATAAAATTTAACACTAACCTTGACGATGATGACGACGATAATGATTATGATGAAGATGATAATGGTGATGATGATGATGATGAAAATGACAAAGATGACAATGATGCTGACAATAACAATGATGATGATGACAATGATGTCCTCATTATATACTGATGATGATGACAATAACGATTTCATCTTTATCATTGCCAACATCATCATCATCGTCATACTTAACGTCATTACAATAATTGTCATTGTCAACATTGTCATGCTCGACATCCTCATTGTCATCATCATATAATTTAATAAATTAAATTATATAATATATAATTATATATAATATATATAAATAATATATTTATATATATTATATTTTTTTCCACAAGGAATAACCTTGTGGAAAATCCTCAGAGTACTTACTCATTATTCATGGATGGTAAATGGGATAAATAGTCGTCCTTGATTAAATAACCTTACTTCGAGAAGATTAGGATAGTCGAACATGTGACCTTCCCAAGTTTTGGGGGAGAGATCTCACGTTTTCCTCATGACTGCTTGAGCAATCCCTTAGAGCTATATATATATAATAAAAAATAAATAAATATTTCAAAAAAACAAACCAAATGAATTCTTAAATAAACAACACATGACCCTACACACAATATTCTGGAGAATTGGGAAAGGGGTAGCCCATGCTCGCATTCACAGATCCTAATAGCGCAAACCAATGCAAAAATTTGCACAAGGGGGATTCCAAGACCATGCCCACACCCTTAAATTAGGTCAAGACATAATATTTTGGATAATTGGGAAAAGGGGATCCCATGCATGTGCACACATCTCAACAACCCACAACCATGCCCTTAGATCAGGATGAGACATAAATGAAAAGGGAAGTTCACATGATAGAGATACAGGAGGATTGGATAGAGATAGTGTTGTTAGGAAAATAGTCCTATGACTAGGGCTAAGGTCACCAACATACTAGGGTTGAAAAATCAAACATCTAGGGTTCTGCAACAAGCAAAATAAACCAAGAGTTTGGAAACTAATAAGGCATGTACCTTACTTATAAAGGTTGATCCTAGCCTTATCCTTGAATCCTTGAGATTCACTCTTGATATTCAGCCAAAGAACCTGCAAAACCCACTCGAAAAACTTTACTCAAACACATTTGGATACAAATAAATGATTGACATTCAAATAGAGCATAAAAAGCTAATATAATGAACATCAACAAGTAACCAAATCTGATAGAAGCATAAACCCAACTATTTGGAAAGGGAAATATGTTTATTCTTTCATTAATGAATGAAACAAGTACAAATATACCTTCCTTCTATTCAATCACCTTACAAAAATTTTGATTCAGTATCTCCTAATTCTCTTCTCTTAGAATCCCAACTATAGCTCAGATGCATTAGGGTTTGATAACAGCTAGAGCATTAATGGTAAGGGAAAGAGGGTGATAATTTCTCTAGAATAAAATTACTTGGGATAAGAGTCCTCTTCATGGCCAATCCCCCTTTCTTTTATAGTGGAAGGAGATGGTTGGTTCGAGGAGGGAGCAGTTGTAACCAAGGAGAATGTTTCCAAAACCACCCAAAATGCCCCAAATTCGAGTTATTTATAGATTTTTTGGCATTTTTTAAGGCACACGATGGTGAGAAAAAGGGAAAGCATTGAACAAATTGTAGTGGCCACTAAACCTATACTTTATTCCTATGACTACATTCTAATAATACACTTCTGAATACAACATCGATGTTCCATCTAACCCATTTAATATCATTAGGGACATGTGGACACATAGTTTCTTTTTACTCTACGCATTTCTGATAATACAATTATTTAAATATAAATCACTAAATCTACCAACCATTAGAATCACATGTATACTTGTAGTTCCCTTTTGGTTTTGAATAATACATTTCACGTTTAACAAAAATAAACACATGTATACTTTATGTCGCACATGTAGGTGAGCCATGTGCGACATGCGCGTAGGTAAAAAAATAGGCTAAAAATGCCATTTTGAGGGCTTTTCAGTGGGTGTTTTGGTCTCCAAAATATGGTCAGAAGCTCCCTAACTGTTGGATAATCAATGAATAAGTTAAGGCCCCTTATTGAGTACCCAAATATGGATCTTCCATCAATAGTTTCCTTTTGTGTTATCAACAATATCTTCATGAAGTGTCGTCATGAAACTGTCGTCATGAGGGAATCAACAAGCAAGTGTTGTCACTGACGGAGAAGTGCAAATTGTGGTTATAACAGAAGAGAAGGAACACATTCCCAGGTCATTCAACGACCCTATAGATAAGTGTGTCTCCCTTGAGGATGTACCCTTTGTTGTGCGATTTAATAAACTATGACTGGGAAACAGAGGTCACCAACATACATCAAATTTTATCGTAGAAACAGAAAAGCAAGTATGTGTAACATTCAAAACTTCTTTCCATTCATAAAATAAATATGATTCAAGATGAGGTTCATACCTAGATAATCGATGGTTGATCCATGATTTTGAAATCCAATCTTCTCGATCCACTGCTACACTGCTTCAACTGATGGACTTGCAAAAAATCAGACTACCTTTCTCAAAGCAATTTGACTATATAAATATAAACAATTGAAATTGAAACTCATATATAGATTCATATGACAAATTCAAAAATCAATTTTACACAAATACAAGTGCTATTGGAATGGAAATATTTGATTTTATTTGCATAAATAACAGCTAGTTATACCTGTCCTGTAACTGGCACTGTTGTAATCAGACCCTGGGCTCTTGCTCCTCTCTCTTGAGTAAGTATTCCTCCATAATTTATTTACCAAAGTTGTCTCCCCTTTCTCATGCCTCTCCCCTTGTATTTATAGCAAGGCTAGGAGGGAAGGTTCGAAAGGCAGTTGGCTTGGGAAGTTAAGGTAGTTTGAATAACTACCCAAACTAATCCATAATTAGTGTTTTTATATATTTTTTTGAATTTTTTTAAAGATACCCGTGAGTATGCCCTCATACAACGAATGAGTGACTCATGGCTATTGTGTCTTGCATCTAGCGGGTGCAACTTTTTAGATGATACCCGCGGGTTTCCTATATAGACACCCGCGGTTAACCCACGTGTTGGTAGATATCAAGGTCGCGGTTATGCTTTAAAATAGTTGCAAAAATACGTTTATTGAGGATAGGATTGCAAAGTTCAAATCCAAATCATATTAGGTCAAGTAAGTTATTCCATCCATAGTATCCTTTTGTGTGACTGACAGGGAAATGTGATCACAAACAAAGAAGTGCTAATTTGACCGATAATAGATTACCCCTAATTTATGAGGTCAGAGGGAAACGATGGCCGAAATGCATTACAATCCAGGAAGAGGAGGAGAAAAGAGACCACATGATGAGACCACAAAAAGTACTCAAAATAGAAATGAGGTCAACGAGCAATTACAATCTTGATATCAGGAGATGTTCAGAATGGTAGAACATGATCTCCAATACATAACAGAAAGATGTATATAGCATGGCCACTGAAATACAAGCGTGGATCCATGTCAAAATAGGAGATCATAGCCATAACAACAAACTGGATATATGTCTCATCAAGAGCCAGAAAATGGGTGTCGTTGAGTCTTGCGCAGCTTGGCAATAATAAAATATGATGATGCTATGATAGGCCCAAGGTCTTCATCCAAACTGTCTCAAGGTACGAATCCTAACCATGCGAATAAATGATTTGAAGTTGAACATGGGGGATACCATTTGATTACCGGATAATGGTGGAAATCATTAACAAACGCGAGAACACCCACCAATAATGAAAATGGGGTCCAAGGTACCTAGTACATTCTAACAAGTGTGAATAAGAGGTTTTGAAGTCGAACACCTGAAGAATCCATCGAGTAGGATACATTGATGTATTCCCACTACCCAATAGCGAGGGAATTTTCCACTGATGACTACAACCCCCAAGGTACTACCGAAAACTCTAAACTTCATTCCCAAAGCAAGATGAGTTGAAGTCGATGGGAAGAAATCCATTGGAAGGGAGGCCTTAAGGCATCCTCCATCATCCAACACAAGAAACAAAATCAAAGGTTGATCTGATCTGGAGTAGGACTGAGTACATGATGAAACATACTAATACAAAGGAATGGCCGACACATTAGGTCAAGGAAAATGCAGAATGGACGACATAGGTGGTATCCTTGAACAATGAGCACGACACAAGAGTGACTTAGGCAGCTTTGAAGACAAAGGGACCATGATATAAATCTGCAATGTATGAGACATTAACAAATTATCCATATGATTGGAAAAGTAACCAATCAGAGGAGTAAAAACTCTGAGATCAGGTTTATCCTAAGGCCAAAACTAGAACTCGACTTGTTTGAAAGACTAAAAAAGGTGCTCTTTTCAAGGATAGACTACTACCATAAATGAAATGAAATAACGGAGATTTCCCTTTCCTTTTCTCTTTTTGTTAAATAATATTTTTTCTTAGTTTTAACGAGCATGAAAAGATTGAAAAGAAAGCTCGATATTATCCTTCTTGTTGATTTTAATGAATCCAAGAAAGCAAACTCAATAGTCCTTCTTCGTTTTCGAAACAAGCTCAAACAGGGGAGAGAAGAATGCTTGGTGTAAATCCAACCATGTGTAATTTAACGAGTCCATGGGAGGGAAACTTAGGACCTTCTTCATGTTTTAACGAGTTTGGAGAAGAGATAGACTAGTACTTGATAGTTTATGGATCTGTGGATTTTAATATCGAGCTTGGATCTATTTGTGCTCGCCGGTGTTTTCATATTTAAGGAGTCTGAAAAAACTTAAACAAAAAATACATACACCTACTCGTGGATTTTAATATCGATCCCGAGTTGGTATATGCTCGCCAGTTTTTTTATATTTAGGGAGTTTGGAAAACTTAAACAATAAATCCCTATTGTACTTTTTCGTGAAGTTATCCTCCTCACACAAAAAAGTGTAATAGTGTACGAGAGAGGACTATTCTAGCCAAGTATGACTAGAGTATACATTTTTCATAAGTAATCCACAAAGATCCGGAAAAGGGGTAAACTTATATCTAAGTGGATATATGTTCAAGTCCTTTAACGAGTTTGAACAAGACAAGTATGCTCGACAATCTTGTTAATTTTAAGGAGTTTAAAAAGAGCATGAAAAAACTCCATTGGAAGAGGGAACTTAATACTAAGTAAAAATGATATACAATGTATAAGTTCCTTGATATATCAAATGACGGACGGACTGTAGATAGCATCAACGCCAATGGATTAGAAAAGAATGGTAGTTGAAAGCGAACAAAGAAGATTTCAGAATAACATAAATAGATTTAATGTGAACTGACATGTCAAAAGAAAACAAACCCTTGTATTAATCACCTTTTGCAATTGATAGTGAGAAAAGCGCCTTTTAAAGCTTTACCTAATCAAAACAACTCAAAAAAGTTCATTTGGATTAAATAAAATTAAAAAAGGAATTTGAAACTATATAGAGGGGGTAAAAATTTGAAAATAAATTGTATAAATAGTGTCAAATTAGAAACATAACTCACAAAACCATTTTACCATTGGAGCAAAGGAGAAAAAACCCTCTTACTTCAAACGCTGATTGCAATCAATCCGAGACACGAAACGGAACACCATCACTTGTAGGTAAGCTATCTCTTCCTACTCTATCAATTTAATCCATTTCTTTAAGTTTGTGATGATGTTTTGGGATTTTTAATCACATTTAAAAACTAGGGCTTCATACCCGCGAGTCTGGCTGAGTGAAACTCGTGGGCACATGAAATGTGCACGAGTTTCCTATAGGAAGACTCGTGGGTCCTGCCTCTATTGAAGAGGTGAAGCTGCAGGTACCGCAGTTCAAAAATAAAAACCACAAACTAATGTATGGAATGGGAATGGTTGATGCAAGATGGATCTAACTTGGAGAGAGAGGGAGCATGAGGCCATGGATGGGGATGCCATGGGATATCCTCTTACTTTAAATGCATTACGGAGGTGTGGGCTCTTAAATTTTTTCCGAACTACAAACATGCGTGCAAAACACATCTACTCCAAATGCTCATGGGATATGGGGATGCCGATCATGGCATGTTTAATCTTCAGGGAGAGATGTTGGACATCACTATTGAGGACATATAATTCATAACTGGTCTATCTCGACGAGGTGAGGTGGTGAACCTCAAAGGGACATTTAGAGGAGTGGGTGCATTGTCCATTTAGGATTATATCAACACCTACTGCATAACTGTCACCCAAAAAATTCAAAGCCAAGTTCCAATTGGGAAGATTGCAAGCTTCCCACTAAAGGTGATCTTGAGTACTATCAATTGGATCAGGGGAAGTGGGACGCAACACTTAGCCTCACGAAACTATTTGTAGATAGGCATAGAATGTCTACGCAATGTCATCTTTGACTGGTGTTCAAGTTTTCTAGTGAACATGAAACATCAACTTACAGAGTGTAATACAGGGAAGAAAAAGAATTTTGGATACAGGAGTATATTATGTAACTTTTTCTTCGAGCGAGTCCTCTCTCTTAGTCCGGGGATGGCTCTACCACTATTGAACCCCCGTGATCCACTGATGACTCGATGGGGCGATATCTTCCTGCGCCAAGGTGGTGGTGAAACAAGCTTGTCATATGCCGATGAGGATTATCCGGGGTGGTGGAGCCGCAAAGTACCGGCACTAGAGAAATTTTCGTATGGGGGCATGGATTTCCGAGGTGATCCTGAGCTCATGCTGCCTCCAGGAGCATCCTGGGGAGAGATAGGTACCAATGTGTTTTTTTTTTTAATTTTTTTTTAATGTTTTTTGTATATATAATTTTTATAATGAATATGAGTATTAAAAAAACATAACTTATGCAGGTGTGGGGATCGTGAGACCTGTTGGGAATCCTAGAGTGTTCATCTGATGAACCGTGCCAAGAGCTGCAGATGCCATGCTGAGGAGCATTGAGGGGAAGATGAGTCAGTTGATTCATGATATCCCTACATACAAAGTAGAGCAGATGTCGTTCGATATGCACGAACATGTAGTAGGAGTGCCCCCATCATGGATTTGGCTACTTAGGAAAGTAGCTAGGCTAGTTGTCTGTTATAGAGAGGCCGTAGCAAAGCTAGCTGAGGCTCCTCCCTCTCCATAGGGAGAGTGACATTATTTTTTGAGGTTGTTTATGCCCACTTTGTATATTTTGACAGTAGTTGACTCAGACTCATATGTATTTTTTGGACCAGATATATATATAGACAGTATCGATTATATACATGTTATCTTATGTGCTTTACATGTTATTGTGTATGATACAAATTCCAGTCAAGAACATAATTTGCATATGCATCGGCTAATGTATTGAAATTCCTTGAAATATGTTGATTTGTAATGTAATCAAAATGTCTTTCAAGTAATATAACTCGAAAAAACCGACGTAGAAAAGAAGGATCTCTAACCCTATATTCACCCGTCAACTGAAGTACTACTAACTGTGAATCAAGTATTAACTCTAAACATGAAATGCTATGATGGATAACATCTCAGATTAATTCGATAACTGCACTGTACTCAGCTACGTTGGTCATCATAGGGCCCAAACAAGCACCTCCCTAAGAAACAAGTTGGCTAGAGGGTGAGTAAATAACCCAAGTCGCTAAATCCAACTGAAAAGTGTGGCGACTAATGCCATCGACGAATCCTATGAAACACTCGGTTGTCATCTGAAACCATAATCTAGTAGACACATAAGACGATAAATAAAAAAATACTAACTCTAAAACAATGTATAGCTATAGTACAAGAAAAAACATGTAGTCCTAAGCGTAATACTTTTTCAAGTATAGCCCATTTCTAGGCTTGGGAAACTAGAAGGGTCGATGCTTGGCATTTTCTCGTAAGACCAGGAAATTGAACATCGCAGAATTCCTTAAATAAATTGGTGTACAAATTGATCTCCTATGGAGAACAATTTTCTCCAATGAAAACGTTTTCCACAATGTTAGGTTTGGTGGAAATATCGATCGCTATAGTCGTTGAAATGTTCGCCATATTACCTTCGACATAAATCATTTTTTTTGTAGAAGGAGTGATGGACAAATCAATATTCCCACCAGGTCTCAAAGAAAACTCTCCATTCTCAATCTTGTTCATATCTGGAAGAACATAGGATCTGTGATGCATATGTTCCCACAAATGATCCAGACCTACCATAGCTTCCAAGATGGCTTCGTCAAAAGGAAAAACAGTATCTAAACAATCAAAAGAATGTGTGGAGTTAATTGACCATGTAGGTGCATAATCAAGATCTGAATCTATTGAGACTGACGGAGTCGAGATATAATATATCGCAAGATTTTGTGATGCTTGGTAAGCCACTTCTGCGATAGATAAGGGCACAGTTGGTTCTTGTTGAGTAGGAAGGATCCATGGATCAATTGTTTGACTAACCGTAAAAACCTCCCGAGACGATGTGTCGGTGTACTCATTAAACCAATATAATTTACAGGAGAAGGTAGGTCAAATGTGCCCATCAAAGATGAATACATACCTACTCCTAATCTCTCACTGGGCGTATGAGCTTGATCAATCCAAGGGATGTTCAAATCCGATGGAGTTGTGTTGTTTTTTCGGGTGAAGGATAGTTGATCAACTATGACGATCTTACCTTCATCAGGGAACATAAGCACTCGAAAAACATACGAGGGGATGGCTTGCATAGCATACATCCAACTTCTTCCCAACAACATATTGTAGTCTTGATAAGTATCCACAAATTCTACCTCCACTGACACTATTTTACCGCCAAGGTGAGTCTCGAATGAGGGTAAGACTCCATGCAGACGGAAAGATATTCCATAAAAATAAGTAAGTAATGTAATGGAAGGTTCTAACTTAGGAGATCCCAAGGCTTTCCAATAGGATATAGACATTACTCACGTCAACGCGCCTTCATCTACTACCGTTCATCGAATGGTCATTGAACCATGAACTACTTCGATCTGGAAGGCCACGTGATAGGGAAATCGAGGTTTGATATTTGACATATAAAATCTAGCAAGCATACTCAATGAACCCACGCTACCTATTACCGCTAAAAGTGCATTATGTTGCGATGGGAATCTTTGCAAGACTTCTAGTGCGGAAATAGCACATAGTGTTTGGGATAAATCTTCTACAACAGAGTAGTTTGGACATCCCGCACATTAGGATTGTGCATTTCCCGTTTATAGACACCTTTTGGTATCTTTGGCAAAGGGTCTGTTGGTCTCTCGATGTGGAGAGGAACAAATGACTCAAGAATCTCTTTGTCTTTCTGCTGCATATCCGGGTTATAATTCTTGGCTCTCATCAGCAGTAGAGTGTTTGAGTTAACCATATTGATATAATACTGATCAGTTGATGTGACACGTTGAGTTCCCCCAGTATTAGAGCTGCCAGAAGCTGGGATTTGTCCTTGGGGAAAAGGATCCTTCAAGACAACCGGTTTCTTTTCATGTAATAGCTTCTGGGATTCATTAATGAGAGGGAATTGATGAGTGAGGTGGTATCCTTTACAAAGCTTGCAAGGAAAATTTACCTTCTTCTTATCTTTCTTTCCCTCCTTGGAATTTTCAGTATTCTTGTGCTTTTGTTGGTTTCCCTCTACTTTATTACCCTTTTTCTTTTTTTTGGATTTCCGAGGACCCTTTTGGTTTGTTTGCACATTTTGTACAGATTCTGTTTGTGAAGGGGAGGATGCAACCGTAGTTGCTTCTGCAGTAGACTGCTTCACTGAAAGTGCATGGACTTGTTTCGTTAAAGGATAAGTCGGCTGAACCAACAATGCCATCGACATGTGGTCTAGTTTTAGGTTTACCGAGATCTATATTAGACCTAGGTGTGTCAAGAATTATCTCGTAAAGGATCCTACTCTGAGCGTAGATCAAGTCAAGCTGTTGGATCTTTAAAATTGCTTCCTCTTCATAAGTGACCCTAGAAGTTGAAACATCCTTAGAGATGTAAGGTAGTAGTGATTTTAAATACCACTCCAATAGAAATTATGGGGGGATCTCAGCTTTGATCAGTCATTTTTGTCTTTGCCACTCCTGAATATGATCAGAAATATGGGTGGATTTATTATGTCTAAAGGTAGAGAGAATATTAGTGACGACATCATACCGGAAGGGAAGCTAGAAATTATTCAAGAAATGTCGCTAAATCCCAAAAATTGTTATATGTTGCAGCAGGCAATTCGATATACCGTTTAGTTGCAACGCTCGTTAAGGTTCTTTGGAAGAGCCTCAATTGAATCGAGTCATTGTTTAATGAGTTAGAGGAGCACCAAAGGGAAAATCGGTGACATGATCTCCAGGGTCTTAACCATTTTTTCCTTCGAATTCTGGAATGTATGAAGGGAGTTTGGTTGGGACCAAAGGCCAAGCAGGGTTGTGCCACATCGGGTCATTCATCAGTTTTGAAAGGTCTGGCAAATTTAAAGTTTCCAGAAAAGAAAAACGGGGTTGCGCCGATGGCGTGTGGTTTGGAGGATCCTGGTAAGGGGAACCACCCGAACCTTGGATCCTATAAGGTTGGTTGGGGATGCCCCCAGCCATCGATTGTGAAGAAAAAAAATTGTGAAAGTTGCTCTAGCCATAAGCTAACAGATTACTTCCTTGTGGCCCAATCCATTGTGGCTGGGTATAAGTTCCTCTAAATGGAGGGTTATTGTAATTGTTACTGCCCCCTCCACCAAATAGTGAAAAGGGAGTACTCCTTATAGGCACATTAGAGGTTTGTACATTAGAAGAATGTGCATTGAATCCTGTAAAGGGGTTAAAACCTGACATTGAAGCAATGGCAGAGGCAGGCATTGATCCTACAAATGGTGTAGAAGGAGCAATGTGTCCTCTGTGCCAAGGAAATCCTTGATTGAAAGGAGAAGAAGTAGGATTGACCTAGAACTGTTGAAGTACAAAAGGGGAATATGTAAAGGACACTAAGGGTATCCTTGAAAAGGGAATACTAGATGGCCAATGGTGGATCCAAAGGGAATAGATGTTATTGCAACTTGAGTGCTAGACAAACCTGAAGATCCAACATTGAAACTGAAAGAGGTGCTCGAAGCAGAAGTGAACTACAATGAACTCTGTATCGATGTGTTTAAGTGTGGGGGAGATAAACCGCCCGACATGGTAGCTGAAGTGGGAGTATGAGGAACTCCTATGCATCCCCTATGTTATCCATAGCAAGACCAAGTGTAAACCTATAAACACTTAACTCAGGAATCCATAAAGAGATATATATTTCTAACAAAGGGTATTTAGGTCCATTTAGTGGAGGGTTGAAGGGTCTTGTGAACTCTTCTGTAGGAAAATATTCAACCTCGATGGTTTCCTTAATATGTTGAGTTTGAGAGATAAGATGGGGTTCTCTAGGGGGTTCAATTGTACTGGTGAGTTCAAAAGAAACATGTGAGTTTGTTCTATGCTGTTGAGGTGGCGGTGGAGGCTCCACGGTGAGTGGAGGAAGGTTTCTAAACCTTCGTGAACTATGAGGATCTTGGTCCTCCACAACTGCTACAAATATATACTAAGTGATCAACTTCGGGGCCACTAGAACAACAGGAAACTATAAAAAAATTCCTATGGTAATCAAGACCAGGAAAACATATATGATACTCTCAAAGGGAAGTGTGGGATGATTAGGTCCCAAAACAAACTAGTAGAGTAGGGAAGGATAGTTACCCGGGGTCCACAATACAGAGTCTTCAGGTGCAAGCATTTGAATCACCAACTGCCCTCCCAAATAACTACAAGATATTTCCTCCCACGTCTGTCCTAGGTACAATGGAAATATCCTTCCACCGTCACATGTGTAAATCCCTATAGGTCAAAGATACTAAGTCTACCACAGTTGCATAAAGCATCCATGGGGACAGGCGCAAGTCAAACCAACACGTATGGGCAAGGTAACTAGGCCTAAAACCCAAAAGCACACAAGGTGCTAATGGATCCACTTACATGTTGACACTCTAGTAGATGCTTGATTGAAAATCTAGCGGGTATCCCCGACTGATCAACTTCACACGACCTCGTTCTTAACTCCGGATTGAGTGGAGCTTCCCGACACACCTCCACAAAAGTGGATTTACGTAAAGATAGTATTACTAAGATTTTGAGATTTAAACGGTTTTGGAAAGTTTAAGATGCTTTATTCCAAAACCCTAACCTAAGCTAGTTGGTTTGTGTGACCTAAAAAGAAAAGCTACTATTTTTTTTTAGATTAATGATTATTTTTAGGATTTTTGTTTACTCAAAAAGGGTAGTGTGTTTATGTGCATTGGTTACAACTGAAAGAAAAATATATGCATGGAAATGCAAATTCTTCAAAATTTTCTTGTTGCTTATCTTTCAAAATGTAAAATCGCAAAGTAAACCTAAAACAAACTAAAGTTTTTTTTATATTTTCAAAGAAGATAGCATATATGACTACAACTACTTCAAAAAAGGAAAAAATTCTTGTTATAAAGAAAATGTTCTTTTAATTTGATTTTTTATTTAAAAATGAAAGAAAAGGAAAATAACTATGAACAAACAAGAACAATTAGACATGCATGGAAAAGAAAGATGAACCTAAATCTATAAAAATCAGAACTTTGACCCTAACAAAGGACTAAAAAATGACCAACCCAAAAAGTTGATTCAAAAGACCTAGAAGTAACTAAGGTTTGGAAACGAGATACTATAAGAAACCACTCATATATAAAACAGAAAGCAATGAATCTATGGATATATCAGGCTGCTCTCTAAACCCCAGTGAATACAAAGCACCAAGTCCAAGCATCCGCCAAACAAATTATGTGATAGAAAGAGTTAGGTACCTCTAACAAGCACAAAGAACCAAAAAGAAATATCGCAAAGGGATTTAAAAGACTAGGATAATAATTCATAAGAAGTCAGGAGGTCTAAGATCAACAAAAGGAATTTCAAAACCAAAGAAACCAACCCAAAAATCAAACCCTAAAAGAAAAAACAATTTTCTCAGGGAAAAACTGTGACTATGTCTGCAGAGTCACGCGAGTGACCCACAGGTACAGATATAGGAAACTCGCGGGTGAGGGAGGATAACCGTGACTGTATGTAAAGGAAAATCGCAGGTGATCTCTGAAAAATATTAAAAAGAAAGAAATCCGAAGATCAGACCACAACTAAGTCAAGCACAAGGATGGAAAATACCCTAGAAACCTTCACAGAGACCTAAAAGTTGATAAAAACTGAAAGAAAGTATCTCAAGAATACCCAAAGAAGAAACAGGTGCTCCCCAGTGGAGACGCCAGTTATGTTGTGTGTATTAATAACCTATGGTTGGGAAATGGAGGTCACCAATGTACATCAAATTTGATTGAAGAAACAGAAAAGCAAGTATATGTAACATTCAACACTTCTTTCCATTCATAAAATAAATAGGATTCAAGATGAGGTTCATACTTGGATAATCGATGGTTGATCCAAGATTTTGGAATCCAATATTCTCGATCCACTACTACACTGCTTCAACTAATGGACCTACAAACAACCAGACTACCTTTATCAAAGCAATTTGACTATATAAAGATAAACAATTGAAATTGAAACTCATATATAGATTCATATGACAGATTCAAACATCAATTTTACACAAATACAAGTGCTATTGGAAGGGAAATCTCTAATTTTATTTGCATAAATAACAGCTGGTTATACTTGTCCTGCAACTGGCACTATTGTAATCAGACCCTGGCCTCCTTCTCCTCTCTCTTGAGTAAGTATTCCTCCAGCATTTCTTTACCAAAGTTGGATCCCCTTTCTCATGCCTCTCCCCTTGTATTTATGGCAAGGTTGGGAGGGCAGGTTCGAAAGGAAGTTGGCTTGGGAAGTTAAGTAGTTTGAATAACTACCCAAACTAATCCATAATTAGTGTTTTTATATATTTTTTCAATTTTTTTAAAGATACCCGCGAGTATTCCTTCAAACAACCAGCGAATGACTAGCGGATATTGTGTCTTGCAGCTAGCGGGTGCAAATTTTTAGATGATACCCACGGATTTCCTATATAAACACTCGCGGTTAACCCGGGTGTTGGTAGATATCAAGGTCACGGTTATGCTTTAAAATAGTTACAAAAATATGTTTATTGAGGAGAGGATTGAAAAGTTCAAATCCAAATAATCTTAGGTCAAGTAAGCTCTTCCATCCATAGTGTCCTTTTTTTTGACCGATAACACCCTTCTAGAAAAATAATACATTGCAAATATTACTATTGATGCGGAATTAATTAGAGGCATTATGTAATGTCCCCCATGCTTGAGTTTAATAATTATTTTGACTAGGGTTGGAAATTTGAATTTGGGTGACCAAGTGAAAAATACATTATTATTATTTTTTAATTTGTGCAAGTTAGCAGCTTTCCAATTGGCCTCGTATGAAATTAGTTGTGAAAGACAGTTAAAAAAACTTTTAAGAAAGATATGACTAATTGGAACAATCATGTTGGAACTTGGTAAACCATGACCCTATAGGTGGGAAACATAGGCTTGTTTCTCAAGAAAAGAGAATGACACATGTCATGAAACCGTTTTGAGGAACCCCCCCTAAGATCTAGGAGGGGATCCAAGGCCAACCAATTCCCAAGGAGGTAAAATTGGGCCTTGTGTAAGACCTAGGAAAATATTATTTATATGCATATGAATGAGGGAAGGATGTTTCCTAGTATGCATGGGAACTTGATTCATGAGAACCTTTGATGTGTTAGGAATTTGTCCCAAGTTGTGAGCTTTGTTGTGAGAGAAAGAGCTCATTCCTAGAGATCGAAATGAGATTTCTATGTGGGTGAAAGAGTTCTATTATAGTTGAGAGAAGGATATGTTAGCCCCTATGGTGTCATGGTTTATGCTTAGGGTTGATTGCTGAGCAAGTAGTTTGGTTGTTCATTGTTCTATGGTTTGGTGGAACGTGGTTGTTCCAACTACAGTTTCTCGCACAGGCGTGGCATGTTCAAATATGTATATATATATTTTTTTTTATATCTCGTTTCGATTTCACTATATTTTATATGGTTTTAAATGCTTAGTAGAAAAATTGCTTACATTTTGTTCATAAATTTAGACTTCATGCTTAGTTTGTTATGTATTATAAATGTGACTCTAAACATTAAAATTTATGAAATTTAACAAAACAAATCTATGGAACAAGTAAAACAATTGCTAGAGATGCATAAAGAATAATATGTGAAAACTGTGATGAATACAATACATTAATACAATACTCTATTGAAATCAGAAGATGAATACAATACAATACACAGTAACAATGACTGAATAATTTGAATTAACCAAGGAGGTCATTGAATAGCCTGCATGGTGTAGCATGTCTCCTCTAGGATTCCTCATCATCATATCAGTGGTGTCATCAATGCATAAGTAACGGTCAACCAGGTGTCAAACTGAGTCTAACTGAATGTAGGTAGGTGTAACTAGTGCATGTAGCACTAATGGAGTGAAGGAGAATCCAAGGAGGGCGCGTGAGGAGATGTCTGGAGTCAAAATAGCCAAAATAGTCTCTCTAGGTGTCCATTGGAGTGTTTCAGTCAGTTAACTAGTCAATATGTCCTCAAATCAAGGAAAGATCCACACATAAAGCAACTAACTGAGTGTGTCACTGGTGGTATGTGAGAGAGGAGCACATGTCAAGTAGGAGACTCAAAATAGGCGCATCAGGGACTGGGAGGGCTGGAACTGAGCAGAAAGAAGCTCCCAGGGAAAGCAAACTAGGGACTAGGTGTTGGGTGACACCTCACTGATAACTAGGCTGCATGCAAATGAATGCTTGCATGCCTGCATGACTACATGATGGTGAGAATATCCTAACACCCCCTCCACAAGCTATACTATGAGGTAAAAAATAAATTATAGGGCCCTGGTTACTGATACCAAAGGTCACCCCAATACATAAAATAATCCAAAAATGCTAGAAAAAATCTAAGTGAGGAAAGAGGGAAAACCCAGTGGGAAGAAAGCCCCCCCTCAAGATGAACATAGAAGGATCTCATCTGTCTCCACCATAGTATAACTCACCCCCAATAGTGAACGGAGGTAAGAGAACTTCTTCTCAGTGAAGCTCTTGGTGAAGATGTCTGCAATTTGCTCTTTTGTAGGGAAATATTGCAAAACAATGGTTCTGTCATGCACAAGATCTCGAATGTAGTGCATGTGGATCTCGATATGCTTGGTCCTCTGTCTCTGAAATGGATCCATTGCGATCTTGATAGCACTTTGATTGTCACAAAATATGACAGTCGAAGTGGTGCTACTAATATCAAACTCTGCTAGAATACCCTGCAACCAAACTACATGAATGCAAGCATTGACCACTCCCCAATACTCTGCCTATGCTGAAGATAAGGCAATGGCTTCCTGCTTTTTGCTTGAACAAAAAATAGGCCCTGTTCCAAACATGAAAACATATCCGGAATTGGACTTCTGATCAATGCTATCACCCGCCCAATCTGAATCAATGAATCCCACTAAATCTAGCTCGGAATCTACAGCATAGTGTATGCCAAAGTGTCTAGTACCATGCACATAGTGCAAGATTCTCTTTGATGCCCTCCAATGAAGCTCATGGGGCTACTGCATATATCTTGACATGACACTCATGGCATAAGAAATATCAGGCCTAGAGTGTGTCAATTATAGAAGACTTCCAATCAACTGTCGATAAAGTGTCGAATCCACCAATGGTGTGGAATCACCATCCTCTAGTCTTATTCCCGAGAGGAATGGGAATGGTGTTGAATTACAATCTGACATATTAAATTTATTTAGCAGGTCTGAAACACATTTTTCTGAGATATGGTGATCCCATCAAATTTTTGAGCTATCTCTAACCCAAGGAATTGCTTCAACAAGCCCAAATCACTCATGTCAAAAGCTAGATTTAAAGCAATTTTTGTGTTGTCGGTTGAAGCAAGATTGCTTCCAGTTATCAAAAGATCATCAACATAAAGGACAATAATAAGCAAATTACCTTCATGTTTTTATAGGTACACATTTGGATCTGATTTTCATCTTCCAAAATTCTGTGACAGAAGGAAGGAGTCCATCTTTGTGTACCAAGCTCTTAGGGCCTGTTTTAATCCATATAATGATTTCTTCAATATGCACACTAATGTCGGATCAAATATGTATCCTTCAGGATGCTTCATGTAAATCTCTTCTTTCATATCTCCATGAATAAATTCACTCTCCACGTCCATATGGTGCACTTCCCAGTCCATAGATGCGGAAATTGCCAAAACTAGGCGGATAGAATCCATCTTTTCAACTGGTGCAAAGGTCTTGGTGTAGTCCACTCCTTGGACTTGGGAGAAGCCTTTTGCAACCAGCCTAGATTTTTATTTTCAGGTTGAGCCATAAGCAACAACCTTTGTGTGGTAGACCCATTTACATTGGACTGATTTCCTCCCGGGTGGAAGAGAAACTAGCTCCCATGTAGCATTATTTTGAAGAGAACTGTACTCTTCATCCATGGTAGTTTTCCATCTCGGATCTTGGTGGGAATGATACTATGATTTAGGATCTGAACCTATAATCAAAAAACATTTCTCATACAGTAAAGGATCAGAATATGAAAGAGCCATACCTACTCTTTGAAAGTTTGCTTGAGTTCTTCTTGGATCGGCAGGATTTCCAATGTTAGAACCAGCAGATTGGAGAGTATTTTGGGCCCACTTTGGAAACTCTTGGGGCACATATGGATCTACATCTGAACCTGATATTTCATGTTCATCAACCTTTGATAAAATATCAAAAATATCAGAATACAAACTATCATCATCTTCTTCTGAATATTCTTCTTGTAGAGGCGGCAATTCAGTAGTTTCTTCCTCGACTAGTTTTAGATCTTGAAGCGGTTCTTCAAATATTACACTTCCCTCGATGAATATATTTTTGGATATGATATCCATGAGTTTGTAGGATTTATATTCTTCATCATATCCAATGAGTATGCAATCAACACTTTGCGGATCCAAATATTTTCTCTTCTTAGTTGGAATTCTAGCCCAAGCAGTGGAGCCAAAAACCCTGAGATTGGACACATCAGGCTTGTGACTACTATAGGCTTCGAAAGGAGTAGTATATTTCATGGATGAATGTGGAACTTTGTTTTGAATGTATGCAGAAAAATTCATGGCCTCAACCCAAATATTTGCAGCCAAACCTTTTGACTCAATCATGCAGGGTTCCATCTCTTTCAGTGATTGGTTCTTCCTTTCCGCTACACCGTTCTGCTGAGGTGTGTAGGGAACAGTGTGATGGATATGAATTCCATTTTCTGCACAAAGTTGTAGCAGCTATGATTTGATACATTCACCTCCATTACCAGATATAAGAGATTTGATCTTTCTCTCAGTGGAAGTCTCAACAAAAGCCTTGAAAATCTTGAATTTTTCTAGCACGTCCGACTTGTTTTTGAGAAAGAAGACCCAAGTGAATCTGGAGAAGTCATTAATAAATGTCAGAACATACCTTGAGCCATTCATGGAGGCATGTGGAATCGGACCACTGATATCAGAATGAATCATCCCCAAAATACATGAAGCTATGATAGCTTTGCCTCGGTCAAACTTGTGCTCGGGGTGCTTCCCAATGATGCAACCCTTGCATATTCCCTTCGAGGATTTGATGCTTGGAAGGCCATCAACCATGGAATTTTTCTGTAGCTGCTGCAAATATTTATTACTTAGGTGTCCAAACCTCTCATGCCATAGCCTACTAACCTCATTTCCATGAGTCAGAAGGGCACTTGGCTTTTCATGTGGCAAGAAGTGAGAAAACTCATATGTTTTTGCAGCATGATTGGCTTTTCCTACCACAATGAGTTTTCCGCGTTCAATATCATAAATTTCAACATTATTGGGGCTGAATACAACCTTCTTTGGTAAACCTCTATGTGTCATTTGATATACAAAAAGTAGGTTTGTAGCAAGAGAAGGAACATAAAGAACATTGTGAAAACTACCATGCTCCAATTGAATAGTACATTTTCCCTTCGAAGAAATTTGTGAGTCATCTCCCATGTGGATGGAGATGGTGTTGTTGGATTCCAATGAAGAAAAAGAATCTTTGTTTGCATCCATGTGATTCTAATCTCCTGAATCTATGAGAAGAGTGGTGGAATTCGAATTCGAAACACTAGCCATGATTGCATGATCTCTTTCTGTATGCTCATTGTTGTCCTTCTTCCTTGTGCCATCAGGAAGAGCAATGTTGTTTTTCTCCAAGAGAAGGGTCGTCTGATCTATGGTATTCTTCATGCATGGGATTTTAGGATGAAATCCCTTGTTGCAATAAGAATATTTAGTCTTCTCTTTTCCCTTTTGTTTGTCTTTTCTTGAACCAGATGGCTCATGTGACTGATTTGTCTTCTCCTTTTGCTTTGGATGATCAAGCTTTGGCTTCTCTTTCTTTTGATTCCCTTTGTCATTCGTAGCTTTGGATACTCCAGAAAAAAGGACTTGATCTTTGGAGTGGATGGTCCCCATTTGAACAAGATTATCATGCTCTTTTGTCAAGGATTCAATGAAGGCATTCAAGGTAGGAATATTCCAATTAGGAATTATGAGCTTTCCCATATTGAAAGTTGAAACAAAAACTGAATAATCTCTTCCAAGCTTCGTAAGGATGCATAAAATCAATTGCTTATCTTCCTTTTCCACTCCACATTGCTTCAATAGCATAACCAAGTGCTTAAACTTAGTGAAGAAGTTATTGATGGTCTCGAAATTCTCAGGATTGAGGGCAATCAACTCATTCTCTAGTTGATAAGATCTCATTTCATCCTGCTTGCCAAAGAGTGGCAAGTTTTTTCCATACCTCTTTCGTAGTAGTCAATCCACTGAGATGGAAAAGAAGATCCTTAGATATGCTGAGACAAAGAAAACCATAAGCTTCATCAAGCTTATTGAAGTATTTTTCCTTCTCTATTTTTCCTTCTCTGTAAAAACCTTTAGAGCACAATATTATCTACATATCAGCCTTCCATTGATAATAGTTGAAGGGAGTGAGGAGATTTGATGAAGACGTTCCCATCTTCAAGAAGAGAGAATGCAATAGGGAGAGGAAAGAAAATGAAAATCACAAAACAAACAAGAAATATTAGGTCGACAACTTGCACTTTTCAAGTTGCATCACACCCGACATAAGAAAATCAAGCAAGCTTGTTGGGCGGGGCCCAAGTTGCAAAATATGCACAAGTGTTGGAAATTGCGCATTGCACGTTGCGACATGGTATGGGGGCAGTTTTGAGAAATTGCGCATGGCACACAGTGGAAATGGGTAAGGCAGGATTGCGCAGTACGCTGGTGCGCAGGATCCTTGCATCAGTTATTTTTGGTAAGAAATATAAGTAAAGTTCAGACGAGGAAGTGACCTATTTTGAGTAAGGAACAGGTTGAAGGAAGAAGAAAGTGACCTATCAAGGAGAGTGGTGGCAAGAAGTTGAGAAGCTAGGCCACTACGCCGATGGAGACAGGAAAGCAGAAGGTGCGGAAAGGGACAGGCCACGATGTAGTTGTAACCGTTTTTGACGACTGAGGCTATCAGAAGAGCATGTGAGCCACGAGTGGTCTAGCAGGACGGCCTGGAGCAAGTGGAGCAAGATGTCGACAACGACAACCAGGTTGGCAGTTAGCCACGCCAGTTTTGTAAACCTAAGGGTTTTTCCTATGAGTTGTAAAGACATGACCTACGGGCATGATATATAAATAAGTCACATTTTGTATGGGAAAGGGTTGTTGGGTTATTGAATACTCTTCCTTTTTGCATTGTTCTCATTATCGATCTAATAGACATCTGTTGAAGAACATTTTGTAAAGGCTCTACAAGCTGTGTGCGCAGAGGCCTATTGAGAGAGAGAAGAGAGTCTGCAGATGAGTGCGCAGACAAAGAACTGTTGTACCCTTCCCAAAGACTAATATAACAACAGTTCTTGTGGACGTAGCCTCCATCCGGGGGGTGAACCACATTAAATACTGTTTAGTGTGATTGTTTGTGTGTTTGCATTTGATTATTTGCTTACATTGGATGCTTGGATTCTCATTTATCAGTTGGTGTGTTAATGCTTTTATATATATTCACCATAGGAGAAATATGGGAATGATATGTTAAGTATTGATGGAATGAATGAATGTTGAATGCTTAGTATTCCAAGTCTGTGAAAGTATCAATTCGTTGAATAATCATATGTGTATGTAACGTTCAGATTGTATAACTCCTCGACGCACAACACCGGGTGTGTGCAGCATTGTATGTTTCGACTACTTGCATTTGTTATAAAGCTAATTAATCTAAGGCAATAGATGAATTACTAAGTGTTAAATAAGGTCTGTCGTGGGTAAGTTGTGAAGAGGAAGCGCATAAGTCAGTTGTGCTGTCCTACCATTTGGATCTAGCCCGAACCGTGCAGTCCTTGGGTGCGCTAGTTGCACGAACGGTTAGTTCCTAGAAGTGCGGACCGCAATGCAGTCCATCGTTGTGCATTCCTCAGCTCGTAGCGCAGGTATAATAGTGTGCTACACAGTATTCCTGTCCGAACAACTCATCACTTCACTTTGGAAACTTGATTCCGCAGTGCCCCCATAGCTACACTTTGGGTGAGACCTCATCCTGTTCGCAGGTTGTTGCTGAAAGGGCCGATGAGAAGGGGTTTTGTTGGTTCCTCGAACCGCTAAAGAACCTGGGTCTACATTGGAATCCTTTAGATCAGTACTTAAGCCAACAAATGGTTCCATTGTGGCGCTAAGAATTTGTGATGAGTTGAAGTCGTAATGTGCGAAGTAGAAGAAGTTGAGCTGGGCGTCGGCTTATGGTATCTAGACAATAAATAAATATGGGCTTGGTGTCACAAGATAGAGAGAGACTTAGAAAGGAAAGAAAATAGACACCCACATCTCTCTGACATTCAGTGGTTGAATAAATACCTGTGGAAAGATGTGCATGAAGTTTTCTGGGTGTCTTTTGGGAATGAACTACACAAGTGGTTGTCAAGGCTCGTAGAACACAGAAACTATATCCCGCGAAGCGCACCGACCGAGTGGACACCGGAGCTGATTGAACATCTCAAAACACTAGATAGTCCATTCGTACGAGCAGTCAACTTTTGGGTTGATAGTACATTACAAATTTTTGTGACGCAGTTCGCTCTGGACATGCTAAAGTCCTACAACGCAGCAGAAATAGAATGTTTCAAGGGAATCCGAGGTAAGTATCTGAACAACCTTAGTCTATATATTAAAATGCTTTTAGCTGAGAAAGGTTTTTTTAGAATGCAGTAAAATTTTTGCATCAATAATGGTCAATAGCATTTTTAGTGATTCATACAAAGAGACACATAATCTAAGAAGTGGGAAAGGTATAAATATACACCTAAGAAGACTGCTAGTGGACCTGGACTCTGCGTTGATATTGATTCAGATGACGAACCTGATATCCAAGCCACACCTCTATCTTCCACCTATCATCCTATTACTCCACAGAATCCACCGGGTGGGAACACTGCGCCTTCCATTGCACAAACTCAACCAGTTCAGAACCCCCCTATTGCGAATATCCCTAGCACTCAGACCATTCCGTTTATCTTTTATACTCAGCAACCTGCGCAGAATCCTCCACCACCTAGAAGAAGCATGACTGAGGATATTAAGCTGTCGATATTCAAAGGGACAATTCTAGAAGACTCTGATCAGCACTAGTTTCTATGTGAAGCCGTATGGAGTGTTGAACAAGTACAGGACGACATTGTTAAACAAGCACAGCTCGTCACGACCTTTAGAGACAGAGCCTTGCATTGGTTTATGAAATACTCGCAGGGACAACCAAGAACCCTGCAAGAGATCAAGGCTGCGCTCTTAACAGAATTTAAGAAGCCGAAATCAGAGTCACAGTGCATCACAGAGTTGAAAGAGATCAAACAGAGACCTAATGAGACATTCTGGGAGTTTGATCAGAAATTTAAGACAATGCTTGACCAAGTAAGCTTTGTTATAGCCCCGCAACAACACAAGGAATGGTTCATAGCTGCGTTGTTGCCCCATATCAGACAACCATCGATGCAACAAAAAGTGGCTTCACATGCAAAAGCCTTGGAGATCATGATGAAGCTGGAAGCTTCACCCATGGGAGAAACTAGCACTGGTATGTCGTAGATCCAGAACCAGTTAGCTACCCTGATACTGCAACTACAAGATATCAAGCAGGGAAAGCAAGAAAAATAGGAATTCTGGTGTACGAGATGTAAGGGAGAAGGACACACTAAAGATAATTGTCCTTTATTCCAAGACTTCCTTAACATGGGTGGACCAGACCCATTAAATCCGCACCCAGGGCCATGGTGTGAAATATCCAGAACCAGAGGACATCGACCATAAGACTACCACTTCATACAGAAATACATAAGAACACCTAAAAACCTATACTGTAACTTCTGTAAGTCAGTAGGGCATGACGAGTCCAATTGCCACGCATATGAGCTCATGTTAGAAAGAAAGAAAGATATTGAGACTATGTATGGAGGAATGTATAGAGTCCAAGGAGAGACTCCGCAGAAACAAGAGAATGCACCGCGAGATCAGGGAGCATACAGAGGCCGCGGAGGATACCGCGGGAGAGGAAGGAATAACGGCCCAACGCAAGGATGGGGCCGATGTCAGGTAATATGTTATAACTGTGGCCAAGCAGGACATGTATCTAGAGATTGTACCAACCCATGCACTACATGCAATTATTGTCAATCATTTGACCATGTTATTAAAGACTGCCCAGTATTAGAGGTAGAAATGCAGAAAAGAAAATGGCCAGAGGCGCCGACACCAAACATCCAGTTGATCACAGCCGAAAGGAGACATGCGGATCTAAGTATCAACATATTGACGTGAAGTGGCACTGCAACAGGGAGAGATAGAGGAGCAGAAGCTTCGACTTCTGGAGATTTTAATACTAAGCAGACTCCCCTATAAACGATTTGGATAAGGAAGATTTATGGGAAAGCATCTGCTTTTGACTTAAATAAAAACAGAGAATTCTTTGAAGAAGCACGGGATATCTTCAACGAATCAACACCTATATCACCAAGAATCTCATTGTGCAGTGAAATACCGCATATGGAGGATATGCCGACTACGTATGACAGAACAAGCACCGCAACAGAGACATGCACCTCTGTTGCGTAGTTCCTCAGGAGTTGCATGAAGTTGCTGAAGAGTCCAAATGCTATAGCAGAGTTGCAGAAGGTGTTAGATTAGTATGAAACGCACAGTGAAAATGAAACTACTGATAGCGTAGTTCATCACATCAAGAAACACAAGAGAACGGGCAAAGAAATGAGACTCAGTGCACAGATAGGAGATTATGAAATGGACGAGATCATTCTTGATCTGGGATTAAAAATAAATGTCTTAAACAAGAAGACATGGCAGTAGATGGGGAGACCATAGTTGTCATGGTCACCTATCCAGCTGAGAATGGCCAATCAGGAGAAAGTCATACCCTTTGGATGGTTAGCCAACGTGATTGTTGACATTGATTGAGTACAGAGTCACGTAGATTTCGAGGTTATTGAAATTGTCGATGATAGTTAGCCTTTTCCTGCGCTGCTGAAATTGATTGGGCCGATAATCTCACCATCATCAACCTGAAGACAAAGAAGATGATCTTTGAAGGAAAACATCTCAGGGTCATCGCACCATTGGACCCTGCGGATGGAGACAGATACAGTGAGCCGATTCAGGAAGAATCCAGAGCTCAATATTTGGACCGACTGTACAAGATGACCGCGAACCAGGAAGATTACATTAATCCTACTGTGGATGGAACATTCAGCTGGAGATGCGATAGCTCTTGCATTTCAGACTCTCATGCAGGACTCGAGAATTGGAAAAGTCGCATGCATGAAGTATCTGCGAGGAGATGCGCACAGGTTACAAAGTCACTACGCTGGATTAGAAAGGAGGTAATCCCAATCCCTACTTATGATCAATGCAGAATTAAGATGCAAATCAGGTTCGCTAATAAGGTTACCCTCCCTTTTGAGAAATATAATGGACAGACAGATCCAAGACAACATATTGAGGTCTGTTCATAAGCCTGGGAGGAAAGATAAAAGACAGAATGGGTGCATCTATTTATGCACACGCTGTAAGAAGACATTCCAAAGAAATGGTACCTAGACCTGGAGCTGCGCAAAGGAACCACCGATTGGGACATGCTAACTGCGAACGTCTAGAAGGAATTCAGTTTTGAAGATGAAAGTCTGATCATAAATGATGCGCTGCAGATTATTAAGGAAAGAATATTCAGATTAGAATGTCCACATAAGAACATGACATTACAGGAATTCTTTGGAGCTGATAGTGTACCTGAATGCCTGCAGACAGAATGGAAAGAACAGGTAGAACATGCCATGGAATGTTATAACCTAGCTGAAGAGACTGAAGAAAAAGAAGACATTGATGAGGAGGACCCGCGCAACATTAAGATACTTGAGTCCGAAGGTGCGCGCGAGGTAGAGAGACCTCTGCTGGAAATCCTAGATATGAGTGGACATGTGATAACAAGGAAAGTGAACATTGGCACCAGTGAAGAGCCAAAGTTCGCATCTATCGGAGACTATTGGGATGATCAGACCGTTGTGGAGATCACAGATACATTACATGAATATCAGGAGTTATTCCCGATGAATTTTACAGAGATGAAGGGCATTCTGGGGGACTTAGGAGTTATGAAAATACCTCTTAAGCCAGGTGCGAAGCCTATTAAGCAAATACCATATCGCTTGAACCCGCGATACAAAGAAAGAGCGAGAGTAGAGCTGGATAAGATGTTTGATGCAGGGATCATTGAGTCAGTTGAAGAGTATGAGTGGATCAGTACTATGGTTGTCCAAGATAAGAAGACAAAAGGTGAGATCAGGATTTGTGTGGATCTCAGGAAACTGAACGATGCTTCAATGCATGACCCATTTCCTACACCCTTCACAGATGAAGTGCTTGATAATGTTGGAGGAAGTGAGGCCTATTCCTTTACTAATGGTTTTTTGGGATACTATTAGATAAGAATCGATCTCGCGGACAGACATAAGACCACCTTTGCTACAGAATGGGGGTCATTCCAGTACACAGTGATTCCATTTGGTCTGAAGAAGGCACCTTCCATCTTTTCTAGAGTTGTTGCTGCAGCGTTTAAAGATTTTATGCATAAGTTTCTAGAAGCTTATTTTGATGACTGGACTGTGTTCGGATTGCTCAAGAACCATTTCACGAATCTCAGAATGATGCTAGAAAAGTGTAGACAGCATCAAATCTCCTTGAATCTAAAGAAGTGTGTTTTTTGTGTTCCCTATGGGATTCTATTGGGACATATTGTCTGTAAACAGGGGTTGATGGTGGATCCTGCGAAGATTGCATTCATTGTAAACTTGCCCACACCGAATTCAGTAAAGCAGTTGCGCACTACTTTGGGGCTTACCAGTTATTACAGGAAGTTCATAAAGGGGTATGCACAGATCACCGCAACAATGGAGAAGCTACTGAAGAAAGATGCACCGTTCATTTGGAATGCAGAGTGTGAACAAGTTTTTGACACCTTGAAGGAGAAAATGGTCACTGCGCCAATCCTAGTTTTTTCGGACTAGGAGAAGTCGTTCCATGTACATGTTGATGCGTCATCCATAGCGTCAGGGTTTTTTTTAGCACAACCAGGAGAGGGAGGTATTGACCATCCCATTGCATTTTCGAGTAGGAAGCTCTCATCTACAGAAAATAATTACACCACTTCTGAGAGAGAAGGCCTTGCTATTGCTTATGCACTGTAGAAGTTCAGGAACTATTTGCTTGGTGCGCACTTATTTATGTTTACTAACCATTCTGCTTTGAAATATCTGGTCAGTAAGCCAGTGTTAGGGGGTGAATATGCAGATGGTTGTTACTCTTCCAAGAGTATGACTTTGAGATCATTGTTAAGCCAGGCAGGTTGAACTTACGACTTGATCATCTATCCAGGATTGAATCAGGAGAAGAGTCGATGAACCTTGAAGACAATCTTCCTGATGTGTAGTTGTTTGCTATCCAGATAGCTAATGAATATTATAAAGACATCATAGATTTTTTGACTACTGGATCAGCACCTATAGAGTTCACTACATAACAAAAGAAGTAGCTGGTAGTGCGAGCAGTGGACTTCACCATTATTGCAGGACAATTAAACAAATTGGGACTGGATGAAGTGCTATGCAGATGTGTATTGGAGCACAAGAAACCATTCATATTGGCTATTGCACACTCAGGGGCAGCAAGAGGTCATTACGCAAGAAGAGCTATTGCGCAGAAGATATTGCGCACAGGGCTATGGTGGCATACCATTCATAAGGACTCAAAGGAGCATTTCCAGAGCTGTGATTCCTGTTAGAGGACAAAGAGGCCACCGCGCAGAGACGAGATGCCATTAAATCCACAGTTGACATTACAGGCATTTAAGAAATGGGAAATTGATTTTTTGGGACCTATAAACCCACCAAGAAAAATAACTGGTGTGAGGTACATTATTACTGCAACTGATTACCTCACCAAATGAGTAGAAGCAAAACCAATGAAGGACTGCAGCACAAGTACTTCCGCGCAGTTCATATTTGAAGACATCCTTACAAGATTTGGATGCCCGAAGATTTTGATGACTGACCAGGGCACTCACTTTCTGAACAGAACCATTGAGGCATTGACAAAAGAGTTCCACATTCACCATCAACGCAGTACACTATACCATCCTCAGGCGAATGTAACTGTTGAAGCGTTCAACAAAGTACTAGAGAATGCGCTTACTAAGGTATGCAATGTAAATAGGGATGATTGGGACCTGCTCATTCATGCTGTGTTATGGGCATACATGACCACATGCAAGAAGTTGACTGACCGCACACCTTTTAGGATGGCCTATGGGCAGGAATCTATAATGTCGATGGAGTACATTGTTCCCATCTTGAGAATAGTTGCGTTTACATGCATGGAAGACCGTGCAGCGCTAGAATAAAGGCTCCTACACTTGGTTGGGTTGGAGGAAGATCGCTTCATCGCAGGCTTCCACCAACAAGTACATAAAGAAAGGGAAAAAACATGGCATGATCGCCACATAAAGAGCAAATATTTTTCAGGTAGGTGATCTAGTCTTTCTGTATGATAGCAAATTCATGAAATTCCCTGGAAAGTTTAAAATGCATTGGCTTGGGCCATATACTGTTGTACATGTTACTAATGGTGGAGCAGTTCAGTTAGCAACATTAGAAGGAGATACTTTGCCAAGTTTCATAAATGGAAGCAGACTAAAGCTATATCACGATAGTCCTGCCTCGCAAAACCCCTCATGAGCACTAGAAGTTGCGATGAACCTGTACACGCATTGTATAGAAGTAAATATGGTACCGCGTAGCACTTAGTAAAGCTACGCAGGGAAAAAAAAAAAAAAACCAAAGCAGCTGCGCAGCACATTTCACAGTACGAATCGCACAGACAAGGCGCAACCACAGCTGCACAGAAGAGAAAGCAGAATGCACGTCCAGAAGTGACCCTCGTGAAAAACCGCCAGCACATCATGACGGAAACCGTTACCATGGCAATCGTCAGCTAGTTAGTGGGCCGTTAACCAAATTGGTGGCACTAGCAAACTTCAATATTTAGGGTAGATGTGACACTTTGGAGTGCCATAAAGGCCGAAGTGACTAACATAGCACCGGAATCTGGATGGCAAGCTGAGTAATTAACTCTGACCTAATGGAAGCGACACCCTAGCCTGCCCGGTACCTTTTGGCATTTAAGGAAACAGAGTTGGCACGAGGATGAGGATCGTATGGCGGGACCGAGATCATAAGCAAGAGTTGGACAATGAATGTGGCATTAAGTGCCTTGGAAACCACCGAGGGCCACGTTGCAGAACACTGAGACTATAAATAGACGTCACTCGGCCACTTATCCACTTTACGAAGCATTTGAGATTATCTGTTTGAGCTATTAGAGAGCCGAGCGACTTGAGCAGTGTATGAGCGAGCAGGTCGACTTGTAGGAAGTGTTGAAGTTGTTTATGAAATCAGGGATTCCATGAGTTATGATGGCAGCAAAGGGAGGCTCTTCCAGAAGCTCAGCAAGGCAGGCTACAGAGGAAAACAAGGGGAAGAAACCAGTTTCAGGACAGAGAGGGTCAGAAGCACCAACGAAGAAGAAGTCGGCCACAGTTCGTGAACGACCCATTTACTTGGTGCCTGACTATATCCCCCCATGAAAAGACGATGCACCCCCCATACATTTGGAAAAAAATGTTGTATATAAAATCCCAATCCCACCCATTTCTACTCAGGTGAGGGTTGTGGAAAACCTATTGGGCAATGTGCTGAACCGCAAATTGGAGGACCATGACCTACTCGAGAACACGTTAGTGAAGCCAAAGAACTATGCCCAGTTTCGACCCGACAGATACATCAGCCAGACAGTGCATTCCCAGACTGGTGCTGAAAGCGTACAGGTCCAAGATTGGATAAAGGCCCTCCCTCCAACCATCAGGGTTGTTAAATTTTTTTCAAATGCCACATTTCTCTAAAAGCACTGAGTTTTCGGCAATGGTGCACGCGTTATTGACTTGCGTGCACAAAGGATTCCTATGGTTGGATAAGCGCATCGACATCATCATAAACATGATATATCATATCACGAACCTGAACAAGAGAGGCGAGGACCCTGCCGAATTAATGGTAAAGAGGGCGCAGGATAGGGCTCTTTCCGTTGAAGTTGCAAAAGAATTCGGTGTGATCCAAAAGGGATGTGGATTCCCGACCAACGATATCAATGACCATGCTACAAAATTTATGGTCCAATTGCTCGCAAGGAAGATGTTGCGCAAGTGTCGGCCTCCTGAGGTACCTACGTTCGCGATCAAACTAGCATCGAACACATTGTGCGGAAAACCTTATAATTGGTGCCAATATCTACTCAATGAGTTTCTAGCAGACGTTGAGGACACCCAGGATAATAGAACAACATTCCATTTCAGTTGGATGCTAATATTGATATAATTTGTAGGCTGGAAGGATCCGGATGGGTATCAAGGTGTCCCAACCTTAGTAGGACAAGGCCATGGAACGCACTTCACTAACCTATGGGCAAGCCCGAAGGCGGCCAGACAACGTCAGATAACCGAAGTCTTTTACGTTTACTATCACCAATTGCGCGATGCGATTCTTTCAACGCTGCGAATCGCAAGACCATTGACCAACACATATACATGCATCATGAGGTTTATGGTGAAGAGGCATCGGTCATTCATTCACCCAAGGGATGACGAAGAGGAAGAATTGTGGTATCCAGGGTTTTATCGACTGGATTAGGAGAAGATCGAGGAGATGATGGAGGGATGGGATGCGGACTGGAAATTTCCCGCATCGCTCGATGTTGAATCTGATTATGAACAAAACGTCGAACCCATCTTGGAGAAAATTGAAGTAAAAGACACAGATGATGAAAGCACCAAGGAAGATAAGGAAGAAACAAAAGCGGACAAGGGAGAACAGAAAGGGGGGCTACCTACAGGTACTCCCATTATTGAGGAAACATATGCTGCGCAGAGTGAGCCTATAGAGTCGGCAGGGGGAAAATGGAAGGCCACTGAAATCTCCACAGAACCAAAAGGCCAACGTAAAAAGAGGAAGGCCGATAAACTAGAATTTGGCCTGCAGCTACACCCAGACGATTGCGAGATAATCGCGACCAAAGTGTAGGAAGCATGGGAAGAGACCCACCCTGAGAAAGAAGCTAATTAGGAACAATTGTAGATAAGCATAATCCAAGTTGTGGAAACACTTAAGACAATGGTCACACAAATGGGTTTGGTCCAGCACAATTCAGACTCTGAAGGGAAGTCAAGTGGAACAAGCGCACTGAGAAGACCGCCTCTGACTGTAAGTGAGTACTCGTAGGTACAGCACCTCGAGCCAAGATACCTCATCTACCCAAATGAAGCGATTAAGGATGCAGTAAAGATCGCACACCTTGACCTCAATATTGGGTCTTTGCCACTAGAAGACTTGAATGAATTTCACATGAAAATTTCCGAAGAGATTCATGAGAGAGGCCTTGCCTCATACTATCAGAGAGAAAAGTTAACTGAAGATATCAATCAACTGAAGCAGGAATCAGCTTACAATATGCAAGAGTTGAGCGAAGCCAAGGAAAAAGGCCGTAAGCTGCAGGAGACAGTTTCAGTAGTCTGCGCAAAGATCGAGGAATGCATAGAAGAAGATGATGTAGAGGATACAATAAAGAAAATTGGGGCCAAGGTAGAATCCCTCACATCAAAAATGATATAGATGGAGACTTCCTGCAAAGGGAAGATTGCAGAGCTAGAGGATAGGCACCCAGTTATCCCACTAGATCAGTGTGCGGCTCCAGCTGAGGAAGTAAAAGAAACCATAGACAGCATTTCGTCGGAAGTGATGAAATGCCAAGAGTTACTTGAAGGAGTAACTACAACATTGACAAGTTTGAATGAGGATCCCGTGCTTCAAAAGATAAAGGGGGATCTGCAGTGGACATAGCAACAGGTAGAGGCTGTAAACGCAGAGTTAAGAAGTGCGTCGGCTAGGGAGAAATTCCAGAAGTACAATGAAGTCAAGGAGCTACAGAAAGAGCTGGTCGCGGTTAGAGAGAAAGAGGCTGCTACATCTGCCAGGTTGCAACCTATTGAACAAGAAGGCCTTGAGTTGATGCAGCAATTCGATGAGAAGTTCGTAGAACTTCAGGCCGCGAAAGGCACCATGAAAGAGTAGGTGGCCAAGGAAGAAGTCTCGCAGGCAACTCTGGAGACACTTCGGGGATTTGAGAAAAAGGCTAAGGACACGGTTGCAAAGTTAGCAATTACTCTGCAAAACTTTACTTCGAAGCTAGGTACACCGGAAGATGCGGCAGCATCGTCCGCAAGTGGAAGTGGATCGGGACGAGCCACAGGTGAGTTTTAGGGTCCTGTTAGGCAAGGCCCAAGTTGGAAAATATGCGCAAGTGTTGGAAATTGTGCATTGCTCGTTGCGACATGGTATGGGGGCATTTTTGAGAAATTGCGCATGGTGCACAGTGGCAATGGGTAAGGCAAGATTGCGTAGTACACTGGTGCGTAAGATCTGCGCATCAACTATTTTTGGTAAGAAATATAAGTAAAGGTTAGACAAGGAAGTGACCTATTTTGAGTAAGGAACAGGTTTAAGGAAGAAGAAAGCGACCTGTCAAGGAGAGTGGCGGCAAGTAGTTGAGAAGCTAGGCCACTACCCCGACGACAACAGGCAGGAGGAAGGTGCGGAAAGGGACAGGCCATGATGTAGTTGTAACTGTTTTTTACGATTGAGGATGTCAAAAGAGCATGTGAGCCACGAGTGGCCCTGCAAGATCGCCTAGAGCAGGTGGAGCAAGTTGTCAACAGCGACAGCTAGGATAGAAGTTAGCCACGCCAGTTTTGTAAACCTAAGGGTTTTTCCTATGAGTTGTAAAGACATGGCCTACGGGCATGATCTATAAATAAGGCACATTTTGTATGGGAAAGGGTTGTTGGGTTATTGAATACTCTTCATTTTTGTATTGTTCTAATTATCGATTTGATAGACATATGTTGAAGAACATTTTGTAAAGGCTCTGCAAGCTGTGTGCACAGAGGCCTGTTGAGAGAGAGAAGAGAGTCTGCAGCTGAGTGCGCAGACAGAGAACTGTTGTACCCTTCCCAAAGACTAATATAACAACAGTTCTTGTGGACATAGCCTCCATCTGGGGGTGAACCAAGTTAAATACTGTGTAGTGTGATTGTTTGTGTGTTTGCATTTGCTTATTTGCTTACATTGGATGCTTGGATTCTCATTTATCAGTTAGTGTGTTAATGCTTTTATATATATTCGCCATAGGAGAAAGATGGGAATGATATGTTAAGTATTGGAGGAATGAATGAATGGTGAATTCTCAGTATTCCAAGTCTGTGAAAGTATCGGTTCATTGAATAATCATATGTGTATGTAACGTTCAAATTGTAAAACTCCTCGACACACAGCACCGAGTGTGCGCAGCAATGTATGTTTCGACTACTTGCATTTGTTATAAAGCTAATTAATCTAAGGTAGTAGATGAAGGACTAAGTGTTAAATAAGGTCTGCCATGGGTAAGTTGTGAAGAGGAAGCACATAAGTCAGTTGCGCTATCCTACCATTTGGATCCCTCCCAAACCGCGTAGTCCTTGGGTGCGTTGGTTGCGCAAGCGGTTAGTTCATAGAAGTGCAGACTGCGACGCAGTCCATTATTGCGCATGTCTGATAGTGCGCTACGCAGTAGTCCTGTCTGAACAACTCATCACTTCACTGTGGAAACTTGATTCCGCAGTGCCCCCATAGCTACACCTCGGGTGAGACCTCATCCTGTTCGCAGGTTGTTGCCGAAAGGGTCGGTGAGAAGGGATTTTGTTGGTTCCTCAAACTGCCAAAGAACCTGGGTCTACACTGGAAACCTCTAGATCAATACTTAAGCCAACAAAGCTTGAAGATCCAATGATTAATATCCAGGAATTATGTGGAAATTCTCGGCTTCTAGTGCAAAATTGGAGAAATGGCTTGCAGTGCAAGAAAATGCATGCAGTGCAGAATTTGCTGCAATGTGAGCAATTTGCTCAATCTTCATGAATAATCCCTGCAGAAAAGTATTCTTTTCCCTGCCATGGCTCTGATACCATATGAAATTCAACACAACAAATCTATGGAACAAGTAAAACAATTACTAGAGATGCATAAAGAATAATATGTGAAAAATGTGCAAAAGACTTGCAGTAGTGCTCTATTGAACTCAAAAGATGAATACAATACAATACATAGTAACAATGACTAAATAATTCGAATTAACCAAGTAGGTCATTCGAATAGCCTACATGGTGTAGCATGTCTCCACTAGTAGTCCTCATCATCAGATCAATGGTGTCATCAATGCACAAGTAACAGTCAACCAAGTGTCAAACTGAGTCTAACTGAATGTAGGTAGGTGTAACTGGCGCATGGAGCACTAATGGAGTGAAGGAGAACCCAAGGAGGTCGCATGAGGAGCTGTATGGAATCAGAATAGTCAAACTAGTCTCTTTGGGTGTCCATCGGAGTGTTTCAGTCATTTAACTAGTCAATCTGTCCTCAAATCAAGGAAAGATCCACAAATCAAGGAAAGATCCAAAAATCAAGCAACTGACTGAGTGTGTCACTAGTGGCAGGTGAGAGAGGTGCACATGTCAAGTAGGAGACTCAAAATAGGCGCATCAAGGACTAGGAGGGTTGGAACTGAGCAGAAAGAAGCTCCCGGGGCTAGCAAACTAGGAACTAGGTGCTAGGTGACACCTAACTGATGACTGGGCTGCATGAAAATGCATGCCTGCATGATGGTGAGAATATCCTAACAAAATTAATATAGTTCTTGTTTAAAGAGTTTGTTCATAAGTTATGTTTCTATTCATAATTATTATCTAGAGTTTGTACTTCATATTTCTAGTTAATTTCTAGTTACAACACTAGAGATGGATTGTCAAATACACGAAAGTAAATATGTTTCGAAATTGTTCTTAGTATTTTCTTGTATTTTAGTTGTATCACAGTAGAAGAGTTTACCATGTAAAAACTTCCAGGTTTTTATACATCATAGAAATATTTATAATCTTACAAGTGCAAATAATTCATAAACAAGTAAAAGAGAAAGTATCCATACCCTATCAATCACATATAAAAACAATAATCAATCAAAAATTGTGCGAGTCTAATCGCAATACCGATAACCCTTAATAAGAAATATCAAAGCAAGCAATAATGTACAAGGAAAGGCATCATGGTGTGGCTAGGATTTGACTTGTTTACCAAGGTCAAATGTATGTAACTCAAGTCTTGGGTAAGCCCCACTAGAAAAAAATAGAATTGACATAATGCACTTTGTGAAATGCATAAGCGATGCATAGGCCTCAACCATCCTTATACAAATCTTTTAAAATACATAACTACACATAATGATATTTAAATGCGATACATAATCATAACACATACCTAATAGTAATGAATCCAAGCTTCGACGTTAACAACAATGAACGCTACATGGATAGCTCTCCTGAGTGAGTATGATTTTGAGATTAAACATATCAAGGGAAAATAGAACATAGTGGTTGATGCACTTAGTAGGAAGGTGTGCATTGCATTTCAGTATTTTTGAATTAGACTTGAAAAGCAGAATCAGATCTACACTGAAATTAGATGAGGAATATGAAAAAATGCAAGAAAAAGGTATAGAAAACAATGGTACAAAATTAAACATAAGTCAGGAAGACTTACTTATGTTCAAAAACATGATTTATATACCAAACTCAGCAAAATTAAAACTCATGATTTTAGATGATCATCACAAAAATCCTCATTCAAGTCATCCAAGCTACCATAAAATGTTAACAATAGTAAATAAAGAATATTACTAGCCAAATATGACAGTAGAAGTAGTCGAATATTTAACAAAGTGTTTTGAATGTCAACAGGTCAAAGTAGAACATTAACATCCTCCAGGGTTATCACACCCCTTACCCATTCTAGAATGGAAATGTGAGGTAATATCAATGGACTGTATTATAGGTTTTCCTAAATGTAGAATACAACATGATGCAATCATGGAAGTAGTAGATAAAGTAAGTAAAACAACTCACTTTATACCTATTAAGTCCACCTTCAAAGCATTAAATATAGAAGAAATATTTATGCGTGATATTATCAGATTGCATGTCATTCTAAAATAGGTAGATTCTGACAGGGATGCCAAATTCAATTCCAATTTCTGGAAGGCCTTATTTGAAGGACTAGGCACACAACTCAACTTCATTACATCTTACCACCCACAAACATATGAAGAAAAAAAAAATCAGGTACTAAAGGACATGTTACACACGTATGTCATGGATCAACCCACTAAGTGGGAGGACTACCTCCACTTGGTGGAGTTTTCATACACCAAAGTTTATCAGGAATCCACTCGAATGATCCCATTCAAAATACATTATGGATATAAATTTACTACTCCAATTAGCTAGAACAACCGAGTTGACCAATTTATTTTAGGACTTGATGTGTTAAAGGAAATCGAATAGGTAGTGTAGAATGTAAGGTATAACTTATAAGTAGCTCAGGATAGGCAAAAGAGTTATGTAGATCAACAAATAAATAATAAATACATTCCAAGTGGGTGACCATGTGTACTTGAAAGTAAAGACAAATAAAATATCACTAAGATTGGAGAGATACTCAAAACTTGCACCTAAATTCTGTGGGCCATTTCAAGTACTTGAAAGGATTGGGATGGTGGCCTATCAACTTGGATTACCACCCATCATAAAATTTCACAACGTTTTCCATGTGTCTTTATTAAAGAAATAGATTCATGATGCTTCTCACATTATTAATTGGAATGTGATATAGGTAGAACTGGAGGGAGATTTCCAGATGAAACCAAATTTCATTCTCGACATGAGAGATAGGCTACTCTAGAATTGAGATATCACTCAAATAAAAGTGAAATATAAGAACTATATCCCTAAAGAGGCTACGTGGGAGATAGATGACGACATGGGAAAGGCATATCCATCTATTATTTTATCTATGACCATATCTAATTTTTAACACCGAGGACGGTGTTAAGCTTTAAAGGAGGAAGTATGTAATGTCCCCCATGCTTGAGTTTAATAATTATTTTGAATAAGGTTGGAAATTAGAATTTGGGTGACCAAGTGAAAAACAAATTATTATTAACTAGTAAATGAATGGAAATCTGCGGAAGATTTTTTTTAAAATCAACAGTTTCGAACCTCTTAAGCAGGTTCATCCTCAGGAGAAGTAAAAATCTCACTCTTTTTTTGCACGGGAAGGTGAAGAATAAATATTGTTATGTTTGTTTATTTAGTTTTTTAGGGTAAGGTTTGGGATATGTCGGTCAATTGTGTATTTTTTACAAAGAATTATTAATTTAATTTTTATTTTGAGTGGAATTTATTTTTATATGAATTATTATGTGTTGTAATTTCAATTTGATTTCTTTCTTTTAATATTTTTGTGTATATTTATATCAATTTTAAATTTATAAAATGTTTTATAAATATAATGTTTTATAAATGAAATAGAGTTCTATTTCATTTATAAAACATTATATTTATAAAACATTTTATAAATTTAAAATTGATATAAATATACACAAAAATATTAAAAGAAAGAAATCAAATTGAAATTACAACACATAATAATTCATATAAAAATAAATTCCACTCAAAATAAAAATTAAATTAATAATTCTTTGTAAAAAATACACAATTGACCGACATATCCCAAACCTTACCCTAAAAAACTAAATAAACAAACATAACAATATTTATTCTTCACCTTCCCGTGCAAAAAAAGAGTGAGATTTTTACTTCTCCTGAGGATGAACCTGCTTAAGAGGTTCGAAACTGTTGATTTTAAAAAAAAAAATCTTCCGCAGATTTCCATTCATTTACTAGTTACAAAACTGTGGAGTAATGAACAACCAAATTATTATTAATTTTCAATTTGTGCAACTTATAAGCTTTCCATTTGGACTCATATGAAGGAAGTTGTAAAACATAGTTAAAAACACTTTCAAATAAAGATACAGATAGTTGGAAAAACCATGTTTGAAATTGGTAAACCATGACCCCATACATGGGGAACATTGTAATACCCCCATTTTTTACTTGGAATGTATTTGATCAAAATTATGTAAATGATGTAAATATGCTAGTATGGATTCCTAGTGTGGAGCTCAAGGCGAAGGCCCAACTAGTGAATGGATAGGCATGTATGATGTATATATATTTATTTGGACCATATGATTGGATTATCATGCCAATTCAAAATGTATATAAATATTATTTTGAAAATTAATAAAATGGTCCAAGATGGCTGTGTAAAGAGCACAAAGGGGCTATGATTCCACTAGAGGGAAGAGGAAATAGGGCCTATGGGGAAACTAAATCCTATGTTTCCAAGTTTCAACCTTAGAACTCATCCAAAATCTTCCATGTGCCTTAAAAAATCCAATTACCTTCTCTTGACTATTAAACCCAATCATTGAATGCATATGTGAGGTTGGTGGGAAAAGTCACTTCATGTAGTTATTGAAGCATGGGGTTGTGACAATTATGTCATCTATCAGCAGTCCTTTTTCTTCTATGTTCAGAACCTATGTTAGTAATATTTTCACCCTTACCTCATATCCTTAGAGTTTAAACTCTTTTGATCATTCTCTCATGCATGTTCCTACACTACGCAGAGTATTCCATTGTTTTTCATGACCATTACCAAACTGTGTTTAACCCAGAAATTCAAATTTGGAGACGGAGCTGAAATTTTGGAAGGAAATATAGACGTTTGTAGGTGAGCATGGAGGTTAGGAAAGGTATGAACCTTTACCCATTGAGTTATGCAAGAGGTTCTCCAATATCTTACAGCAAGTTGCACTCTTATTGCACATACTGGTAAGCACTGTAGGGGTTGGATTTCCTGAGGGAACCGTGGATCAGTGAAGGGAAATTCCTTCCTTGTGTTGTGTGGGGTAGTTGGAAGGAGTGTCATGGTTGTGAAGGCCTGGTGAGACTCCCGTAGAGCTATTTTGGAGATTTTGGCTAAGCATAGAGAGAAGAGTGGGTTGTGGGATTAGAGAGAGAGGCCTGTAGGTGTTTCCTTCATCCTGGCGGCCTCAAAAACCAGATTGGGGGTGGCCTCTCATCAAAAAGAGTATATGTTGGATAGAGTGCCTATGGATGGGTGGGAAATCACTCTTACACGTGAAGTTTCTTGGATCTTCTTTGCTTAAAGATAAGTATTGTTATGTATTTGATGTGCAATGATTTTTATTTATATTCATGTGATAATTATGCCTGTAAATTGCGTGTTGCATGTGTGGATTGATTTTATTCTGCTGTGTGTTTTTATTTCCATGTCTCCACATGCATTTTATATGTTATCAATTCATAATTATGGTTATGGGGTGAAATATTGAGGCCTCGATTTAGTTAATGTCCCCTCTGCTGGCCGGATTGGGTGAAGGAGATGTTACAAACATATGCCTGCTGCTCAAGGGAAGAGGATGACAAATGTCATGAAACTATTTTGAGAAACCAACCTCCCTAAGATCTAGGAGGGGATCCAAGGCCAACCAACTACAAAGGAGGGAAAGTTGGCCTTGTTAAAGACCTAGGAAAAATATCATTTATATGCATATGCATGAGGGTAGGATGTTTCCTAGTATGTATGGTGTTATCGGTCAAAATAGAACTTTTTCGTCTGTGACCACATTGCTCTGTCGATCACACAAAAGGACACTATGGATGGAAGAGCTTAATTTGACCCTAGATGAACTAGATCTGAGCCTTGCAATCCTTTCCTTAAAAGCATCTTTCTCTGCCTACTTTTAAGCATAACCACGACTCTTATGCTTGCCAACCAATGGGTATCAATTAAAAGTTGCACCCGCTAGATGCAAGTGAGTATAATAGTGAGTCACTCGCTATTTGTACTATACCATAGTCGTGGGTGTCTTAATAAATCTTGAAAAAAATATTAAAAACACGAATTGGGATTAGTTGAGGCAGGTACTCAAACTACCCCAACTTCCCAAACTAACTGTCTTTCGAGCCCAACATCCTAACCTTGCCATAAATTAAAGGGGAGGGGATTGAGAAACCAATGCCAAAGGAGCCATTTTTGTGGAGAAGGTTATGCTGAATGAATTCATAATCAATAGAGAGGAGCAGGATCCTGGGGTCTGGTTACAACGGTACTGGTACAGGACAGGTATAGCTTTGTATATTTGCTGCATTTATCAATAGAGATTTTGACATTCTTCCCTTTCCAATAGATTTGCTTATGTTTATTGCAAATATTGTTACAAGTTGATGTTGAATTGTTTAATGGATATCAATCTCTTATTTGTAGTTAAATGGATTTGAGGAGGTTTTTGTGATTGTTTTCACAGGTTTTTGCATTGGAGAACAAAAGGAGAAATCTTGGATCGACCTTCAGAACAAGGTACATATTTCTCCTAAACCCTAATCCTTTTTCTTAATAACAATGTTTGTAGAACTTTGTCTGTCCAACTGATACACCAGTATGTTGGTAGTCTTTCCCCTGCCATAAGAACACTTTTCCTAACAACACATGGGAACTGTTGCGTGAGCAGCTTTGATGTGTTAGGAATTTGTCCCAAATTGTGAACTTTGTTGTGAAAGAAAGAGTTGGTTCCTACAGATTGAGACAAGAGTTCTTTGTGGGTGAAAGAATTCTATTACAACCAAGAGTAGGATATGTTAGCCCCTATGGTGTCATGGTTTATGCTTGGGGGTGATTGCTAAGCAGGTATTTTGGCTGCTCGGTGGTCTATGGTTGGGTGGAATGTGGTTGTTCCAATTGCAGTTTCTCCTATAGGCATGACATGTTTAGATATGTATCTATTATTGTTTTTATTATCTATTTCATGTTTTGGTATATTTTATATTGTTGTAAATGCTTAGTAGACAAATTTCTTACATTATTTTCATAAATTTCTACTTCATGCTTAATTAGTTTTGTATTAGAAATATGACTCTAAACCTTAAAGTTAATTTAGTTTCTGTTTAAAGAGTTTGTTCATAAGTTCTGTTTTTATTCATAATTACTATCTAGAGTTCACAATTCAGATTTCTAGTTTAATTTATGAATATAATGCTCAATATGGATTATCAAATATATGAAAATAAATCTGTTTTGAAATCATACTTAGCATTTTCTTGTATTTTACTTGTATCACAGTAGAAGAGTTTACCATGTAAAAAAATCTAGGGTTTTATACATCATAGAAATATTTATCTTCATAATCAAAGAATTCTCTAAGTTGACACAAGTAAGATAATCAAGCAATAATATATAGAATCAAAATAATATAGATAAGCATAATGGCTCGCTAAAGACAAGATCCATTCAATAATCATATCTCGACAAAATCAACCCTGCTAACTAAAATAACCATGTATATGATTCCCCTAATCTTACAAGTAACAAATAATTCATAAATAAGTAAAAATAGTAAGTATAAGACCCCATGAATCACATATGAAAACGATAGCCAATAAACAAACTGTGCGAGTGTAATCACAAGACCGATAACCCTTAGTAAGAAATATCAAAACAAGCAATAATGTACAAGGAAAGGCACTGTGGTGTGTGAAGGATTTGGCCTATCTACCATGATCGAATGTACATAAATCAAGTCTGGCTAATCTACCCAATAGACAAAGATGGAATTAACACAATGCACTTCATTAAATGCATAAGCGTCGCATAGGCCTCGACCATCCTTATATAAATATTTGAAAATACATAACTACACAAAATGATAATTAAATGTGATACATAATCGTAACACACACCCAATAGTAACAAATCCAAGCTTTGGTGCTAACAACAATGAACATAAATATAACTTATACTAGATAATAAATAGAGGCACCATATCAAGGTCATCAAATGACACGCAAGTGCAATAGGGTCCACACCATGGACTAATGTAAATAGACATCTCAGACTTACAATAACAAATACCAAGATAATATGCAGACAAAGGGTATATAAAACCACAAACGCGTTAAATCTAAAACCCTAAAAAGAAAAATTATAATTGTGAAACAATAGAGGGATTTAAACCCTAATGTAAAATTTTGCAGCCACATAAAACAAAAAGAAGCAACAAGAAAACAAGGGTTCCAACGTTGAAGGTAGCTATGAATTTTTTTTTCCTGAATTTATTTAAAATATAAATAGGAAAATAAATAAATCATGCATTGTGATCAATAGTAATAATTTACATACTTGAAATTTCTATTGTGTAGGGTTTTGTTTGATTCTCCATACGTTACACAAATTTTGATCTTCAAAATAATTTGGTTTCTCCAAACTCATGCTCGGTAAGTCTCTCTTCCAAAACCCTCCCCTCAAAATTTTGGCAAAATAATAAAATAGTGATTAGGTTTCTTTAAGCACTTTATAGAATTAGTTTTTGAAAATGAAATTCCTACTCCTTTTTCAGTTTATGGGAAAAATAGTTCATGTGATTTTTTATTTTTTATTTTCTGGATATCGGTGCACCTGTGCATCATAACATGAAACACATTGTGAATATTTATTTCAATTCTTCCAGAATAGTGATGCACTAGAAAGATATGCATGCACTGGTGTGCTACTTGTTTATGACACACCATATTTGCATACAATAGAATTTTTTTTTAAAAATATATCATACAACGGTGCGTATTAAAAATAAGGCTCCACCGATGTTCCTGCATATAATAAGCACATCGAAGTCAACAATATTGAAAAATGCATAGATAAACATCCACTATTATAAATAGTGGATATTTTATTTTGTGGATGTTCCAACACAGTGTGTATGTGGTTTGGCCACGCTGGTGCACCTAGTTACCGAGGATGCATCGAGACGGTTGTATTATTATGGTGCACCATATTAATTAAAAACCTTGTAAATTATTGTTTCAACTTAAAATGATATAATCATCTCAAATTTTATTTTATGATTCAACCACAGCAATTACAATACTTCATAGTATACATATGCTACTTACACTCATCTTATTCTTACAAAATGGTTTCAAAACTATATTGGAAGATAGATTGTGATATGGTTCTCGAAATTTATTTTAGGATTGTAGACACATATTGATTGTTAATCTGGATCAAATGCATGGAGAAAAGGTTATAATTTGAAATGGTCAATTCTTCAAATTCCATCTCATTGCATATTGTTCAAAGTTCAACGAGTTCTCCCTTTCCATATCCATTAAGTTCATATTTTATTTATATTTTGATCATCTAATTGAATTTATGTTACTTATCCATGTGAATATGAATAACAATGTATTCTATTATGCAGGATCCTGATTCAGGATCGAGTTCAGATGCACAAGATATTCCACCATTTGAAAAAATGCGTAAGCTCTTATTAGAAGCAAGACACCACAAGAAATTGGTACATGAAAATGGGTAGCCTCTTTACCTCGCCAATTGTAACATGTCATCTTCCAACCACAATCCTAGGTCATTAACGGTAATTCGTCGTTAGCTGGATCTCTTTTATGACACCCCAGTAGTATGTGGTTTTTAGAAATGTCAAGGGGTGAAGGCGAAACCTCGACTTGTCACACTCACACATTATACTAATGATCAAATACCCAATGTTGATGGTATAATACCCCCTACTACAGTAAAAAATGATCCAATATGTGATGTAAAAAAGACACGTAGGAACACTTCCCTATGCTCATTTTTGGAAAAGTTGGAAGCCGAAAAAATTATGTTTCATCATAAATTGACCAACCCCTCTACTTTTGTTCAGTCAAATGAAATTTGTAGTGATCCAATGTATGATATCAATACCACCCAAAACATCTCTACTAGGAGCACTAGTAGAATTTGGGAAAATAAAAGACAAGGTGACTAAAAAATTTAGTCATGACAGTATTTTTAAGATAAATACTACTAAATTTGAGCAAACAACTAAAAATGACTAATCTAGTCATGGAAAATAAATACCATTAGATAATAAGTGACACTACTAAAAATGATTACAAAGAAGACAAATGTATTCCATGGATACAAACCAACTAGATAACAACTACAACTAGATTAATATGAATTAGCCCAAACATGGAGCATATTCTTCCCTATGCTTCCAATGTTTTTTTATAATTCGAACATATTTTTTACGGTTATTGATATTGTTAGTTTTAATCACTGAAATTGCATTAGAGAGGTGGTCCAAGGAAAACAAAAAAATTGTAATTTTGACTATGAAATTTTGCAATTTAGTAAATTTTAACATTGCAAATGGATTCAAAGACCCCCTTAAGGGAAACTATGAATTCATCTGCAGTGTTAAAATGGAGGTATCTAAATCCCTGAATCCATTTGTAGTGTTAAAATTGATTCTCTGAATTCAACTAAAGTATTAAAATTTACTAAATGGTAATACAAATAAGGCATCTCTGAATCCAACTATGCTTTTAAAATTTTATATTGTAAAATTTCAATGTCAAATTTGCCATCTCCCATTGTTGAATTCTATCAAATCACTTATCGGAAAGGGAAGAATGTGTTGCTTTTTCCATTGGTCATGACTAATTCTAAAACAAACCAACACATTGTTTATGGACAATCTGTATGAGCGGACTCAAATATATCTCCCTATCCTAAATGGTTTATGTCTAGAACAAATGAGTACATAACACGAGTATCGTTCCTAGATCAATAGAAATGCAAGACAAATGAAGAGATGGCTTACCTCAATTGTGCAATTCCTTTCTCCCTGCTGCTCTAAGCTCCAATTATTCATATATTTAGCTACAAAGCTAAGCAAAGCATGTCGAAACAAACAAGTGGTAAAATCATATGGACATGAATTGATCTAGATTAACAGTCAAAAGAGGAAAATCCTAAATATAATTAACACAATAACATTTATGGAAAGAACTTGTATTAAATGTAATGATAAGAAGTACAAAGGGAGAGATGTTATGACCAAAGCTTTGACATCATAACCTCCTTCTAACAATCCTATCCTCCAAGATTGAATTTCTAGCCTCTTAATGGATGAAGAGGGATCACCTAGAGAAATTACACCAGCATAAGAATACTCTATCCTTCCTTTATTGGCAATGGAGAGGGGGTTCATATATATAGAGATAAAGGGATAGGATAGGTTGAAGATTCAGGGGAGAGGCTTAAGGGGTCACCCCACTAGGTAAGGGGATTGACTGCCACCTTCCCAAGTAAGTAGGGATAAGTCTCCATGCCATCCAAGCTTAGATAAGTCGCTCGAAGCTTCTCTTTTTCCATTTTAACCAACTGCAATGCAACTTACACAAGAGAAACATGCACCAGATAGTGATTAATGCACCATGTACAAGAGAATCATGCATCACCAACACGCTCTCCTAAGTTGCAGAGTGCATCACGTTGGACCTGACGCACCTTGTTGGACAGCAGGGCGCGTCAGAGTGACAACACAAGGTTAAAGATGAATGACAACAATTCTCTTTAAGTGTTTTAGCTCAGGGAATTTAGGGATCGGGGCATGCAAATAACACATCAGTCATGGTGATGAGATTTTGGTGTAACAAAATGTCCCCCAAAGCATGAAGCTGGAAAAATAAGGTAGGTGAAATGATTTGTAATTGGGAAAAATCGAAGTAAGGATGTCAGTTGGAGTGACGAACAAAGATCTTCTGCAGCACAATCAACTATGAGATACATGTCTCAAACTGACTCATAACATGGCTTTCGACCAATACATTGTAGATCCATGGGAGTAAATACTAATTGAACACGATCATGGCTACTAGACACAATTGTAGATACATGATGAGATGATAACACAGCCACGACCAATACAAAATTGGATCCATGCAATATGACTCAAACAACTTCCATTGCAACATGGGTGATATTTATCACTTAACTGAGGGTCTTCAAGCCGAACCCGCAATGATACTAATCTAACCATGTGATTACAATGTCTTGAAGTTGAACATGGTAGAAACCACTTGATTACCGGTCATTGATGTATAGCGTTAACAAGCGTGAGGGAAATCACCATTGATGTCAATGATCCCCAAGGTATCATAGTACATACCACTGAATGTGAATAAATGATTTGAGGTCGAACACTTAGTGGAATATTTCAATCAGAATCCAATGATGTGAACTTACTGTTGAAAGCGAGGTAACCTACCATTGAGGCATGTAGACCCAAGGTACTTGAATGGTTTCTAGGTTTAATCCTCCGATGATGTGTTGAATTTGACAAGGATAAACTGGTCGAAGGAGGGCCATAATGTTTCCCCCATAATCGACATGAAACATGATCAAAAATTTTTTAGAGTAGATCAAACTGTAGGGTGACACTTAAGACTGACTCAAGAATGACCGACATGATAGAAGGTAGAATGACTGCAAAGATGGACTTCGACGAACATACCTCTCTTGAAAACGGGAAGGGCACATGAATTGGCAGCATTGACATGACGAGAATGAAACCGACCCCTTATGCAATTGATGATGGAAGCATTTTTTGAATGACTCAAAGGAGTGTAATGACTCATGGAATTCGTGGGACTCGAAGAAAAGTAAATTACCCAAGTGTTGGATGCATATGCAAACAAGTGCCATGTTCAAAAGTGACTAAGTACTTCCATAATTACAATGAAACACAAACTATTTCCTTATCCCCATTATGGTCTCCAAATTTGTTTACGGACAATCTGTATGAGCGGACTCAAATAGATCTCCCTATCCTAAATGGTTTAGGTCTAGAACAAATGAGTACATAACACGAGTATCTTTCCTAGATCAATAGAAATGCAAGACAAATGAAGAGATGGATAACTTCAATTGTGAAATTCCTTTATCCTTGCTGCTCCAAGCTCCAAGTCTTCATATATTTAACTGCAAAACTAAGCATTTAGCATGTGGAAACAAAAAAGTGGTAAAATCATATGGAGATGAATTGATCTAGATTAGCAGTCAAAGAGGAAAATCCTAAATATAATTAACACAATAACATTTATGGAAAGAACGTGTATTAAATGTAATGATAAGAAGTACAAAGGGAGAGATGTTACGACCAAACCTTTGACATCATAACCTCCTTCCAACAATCCTATCCTCCAAGATTGAATGCCTAGCCTCTTAATGGATGAAGAGGGATCACCTAGAGAAATTCCACCAGCATGAGAATACTCTATCCTTCCTCCATTGACAATGGAGAGGGGGTTCATATATATAGAGATAAAGGGATAGGAGAGGTTGAGGATTCAGGGGAGAGGCTTAAGGGGTCACCCCACTAGGTAAGGGGATTGACTTCCACCTTCCCAGGTAAGTAGGGATAAGTATCCACGCCATCCAAGCTTAGAGAAGTCACTCTAAGCTTCTATTTTTCCATTTTAACCAACTATGACGCACCTTGCACAAGGGAAACATGAGCCAGATAGTGATCAACGCACCTTGTACAAGAGCATCCTGCATCATCGACGCACTCTGCTAAGTTGCAGAGCACGTCACCTTGGACCCGATGCACCTTGTTGGACAGCACGATGCGTCGAAGTGACAACAAAATTTTAAAGAGGAATGAAAAAACTTGTCTTTGAGTGTTTTAGCTCAGGGACTTTAGGGATCAGGGCATGCAGATGACACAACAGTCATGGTGACGATATTTTGGTGTAACATGCACTCCACCCCCCTGTCCCCCACCCTGGAAGAGTGTGCATATTGTATGAAGGTGGGGGGATTTGAACATGAGCCTTACCCAAGTAATCTCAACCAATTACAGATTCTTCTAGATTTAAAAAATATATAATATTGTTTTATATATATTATAGTTAATATGTATTAATAATATATAATATTTATATATATTAATATATAGCTACATAGTATTATATTTCATATATGATTTTATAGTATGCTAATATATATTATTATATATTTAATATATAGTTTTTTAATAAATATTATTATACATTTAATATATAGTATACTAGATAAGTTAATAATTTAGGTATATATAATAATATGATAACATTAATATAGTATATTAATATGATAATATGTCAATAGTTTAGGCTTATATATAGTGTATGATATTAATATAATATGTTCTTAATACAAAAATATATTATAATAAGTTTAAAAACTTTTGAGGGAAAGAAAAATTCAGGAAAAGAAATTGCAGGTTTGTTGCACTATATTATTCCTCAAGAAACCATAGGTAGTTGAAGAGAGTTCCACAAAAATTCATGTCATTTTTGTTTCGCCAATGAATGCCAACCCTAATCCTCCTTGTAGTTTTGCCTCATTTGTCTTTGATTTATGGGAAATCGGTTGCTATTGGGGTTTTAGAGGAGGAATATAACGAGGTTTTCAATTCATCATTGTACAAAACCTTAAGCGTTCATTCATTTCGTTTCATTTAGTCGGCATTGGCTCTATGTTAGGAGTTTCCATGTTTAAGCAATGGCAACTAAGTGCATAGTGAAACATGTCTCCCCCCATGATTTTGTGACAACTTATTCTCAATCAATAGAGCAATCTATACCCTCACAAAAATTTCCAAAGTGGTTTATGAAGACACTTGAAAGTGTTCATATTGATGAGGTTGGAAAGATGGGAACTAGAAGTTCAACAAGACAAGAAGATGGAGGTGATGTGAATGATTCGAATTTAGGTAATGTAAATGATATGGATGTTTTATATGATTATGAATTGAATTTATCTACTAACTATAAACCAACTTCCTTCGAAGAAGTTACTCCTCACGATGACTGGAAAGAAGCTATGCAGAAGGATATGATGTTCTCATCAAGAATGGTCCATGGAAGTTGGTGGATTATCCATTTGGAACCAAACCAATTGGTTGCAAGCGGGTCTACAAGAGAAAGTACAAACTACCAGCTTACTTGAAAAGCATAGGGTGAGGCTTGTAGCAAAATGAATTGCATAGAAAGAAGGAATAGACTATGAGAATAATTTTGTCCCCACAAAAAATGGGCCACTATTCGTACTCTCTTGGATTTGGATACACATAATGGGTGGAAATTTTATCAAATGGATGTGAATATTTATTTCTTGAATGGAGACTTGAAAGAGAATGTCTTCATGTCTCATCTAGAAGGATTTGTTGTGAAGGTAAAAGAACAAAAGTTATGCAAGATGATCATCTTTGTATGGCTTGGAACAAGCACCTCATTCTTGGTATGAAAAGCTAATTGGGAATCTTCTAAAATTGAATTTCAAACACTTTAATCCTGATGATGCAACTCTATTTGTCAAGAAAATTGGAAAAATTGTTGTATATCTTGTAGTTTATGTAGATGATATGTTGATGACAAGGAGCAATGAAAGATGCATTGCATCCATCAAAAAATGTTTGAAGAAATATTTTGAGATGAATAATATGGGACATCTTCACTACTACTTGGGTATTGAAGTGAATCAAAATCCAAAGCATATATTCATCCCCAAAAAGAAGCACATTGGAGAATCACTTAACAAGTTTGGCATGGTTGAATGTAATCCTCACACTTCTCCAATGGAATAGAATTTGAAGCTAATGTCAAAAGAATGGAATGAATTTGAGTGTGCATCTAAATATAGAAAACTTGTGGGAAGTCTTATCTACCTTACCACTACTAGACCTCATATTTCATTTGCAGTTGGAATCCTTTCAAGGTTCATGCAAAAATATCATGAAGGAATTTGGTGTGTTGCAAAGAGATTTATGTTCACTACTACTTAGATATTGAAGTGACTCAAAATCCAAGGTTTATATGCATCTCTAAAAGAAATACATTGGAGAATAATTACTTAACAAGTATGGCATGGCTAAATGTAATCCTCTCACTACTCCAATGGAATAGAATTTGAAACTAGTTACATCAAAAGAAGGGAATGAATTTGATGATGAAACTAAATATAGAAAACTTATGGGGAGTCTTATCTAACTTACCATTTCTAGACTCGATATTTCATTTGCAGTTGGGATCCTTTCCAAGTTTATGCAAAAACCCAGTGAAGGGATTTGGTGTGTTGAAAAGATATTTCTAAGATACTTGAAGGGGAATTAAGACTTTGGAATCAAGTTCTATAAGGTGGGGGAATTCAAATTAAATGGATATTCAAATTGAGACTTTGATAGTGATAAGGAGAACATAGTGGCTACTTAATGATACCTCATAAATCTTGGATCAACCACTATCTCTTGGTGATCACGCAAACAATCCATTCCAATCGATTCTACTACTGAGGCATAATATGTGGCTTCTATATCTAGGCATAATACGTGGCTGCTACAAAATCAATAAAGGAGAATGCTTGGCTTAGAAATATACTAGAGGATTTATAAGAGAAACGAGTGAATGATACTTCACTTTTGATTGACAACATTTATGTAGTCAAGTGGGCCAAAAATCCTAGATTCCATGATTAAATAAAGCACATCAACACGAATTACCATCTAATTCGACATCATATAGAGTCCAATACCATTCATTTGATACATTGTCCCACAAGTGAGCAGATTGCATACATATTCACCAAAGCACTTGGAAGAGAAAAGCTTGATACTTGGACTCAAAACATCCCTTAAGATTAAAGTATAGAATGTTAGAAACCTAATCCTAGGGATTATCGTTACAATGTAAATATCATTATTATTAATTTAGGAAATATGAAGTCCTATGAGAATAAGAACTCCCTCTTGAAAGATGAAACCAAAGTATAGATCCTCATGTATTTATACAAAGCTTAGGCTAATAAAATCATTCAAGCATTGAAGTTATCCCAATTTTTTAATAAATAACAAAATTATAATTATAATAATTCAAATTTTGATTTTTTTCATAACAAAATTACAATCAATAATATAAAGTGGGATATGATTACAAGAGATTTTACAAAATAATTACACTTTGAGATAAACAAATATCTAGCATATAATCGCATTAATGATAAGTATCCTCCCAACCACTTATTACACCATCTCAATTCTTCCATATTGATAACAATGCTAAATTTTATTTAGATAACATCTTGTATATTTATTTCTAACGTGATTGAAATAAATGGAATGAAATACATCTTTTTATTCTAATATCATCACAGATAAGTCTCAATATAATATTATCAAATATATTCACCATACATCTATTTGATAACAAATTTTGACTAACCGAAGACATTAACCTTCCATCTCATGTCAGTTTGAAAGCTAACTTCAAAACCAGCTTATCAAATATATTCACCATACATCTATTTGATAACAAATTTTGACTCACCAAAGACATGAACCTTCGATCTCATGTAAGTTTGAAAGCTAAGCTTCAAAACCAGCTTGGCTTAATTATTGGATCCTCTACCTATCTCTCTCGCTTTAAACTCAAGCCACTGACAATTCTATAAGTGAATTGTTCCTCCAACTCTATATAATAATGAGGTTGCTCCAACTCTACATGATAAACATAATAATGGTTTCCATAGACAACTTAATCCAACACATTTTTATGATTTATAACACTTCATTTTTATTGTTCATAACAATTTTTCATATTTGGAGTTTATATATGTGATTGAGAACTCAGGAGATTAAATGTTGTAACATAAACAAATAATTTAAAAAAATTATACCCGTTCATAGAATAAATTAATAATAATAACAACCTTCTATATTTTAGAAAGGTTAAATAAATGCTTTACAATCAATGACTGTCTTCCATACAGCTGGCTGAGATTTTAACAAAGAATTGAGCTTAGGTGAACTCTTTAACAACCTACCAAGAGCACAGTTCAACGAATTCTTTCCATGGATAATTATCTACAACTGAGATTAGGTGAACTCTTTAGCGACCTCTCAGCAGCACAATTCAACAAATTCTCTCCATGGATAATTATCTAGTCATCTGGAAGCTATCTTTCACAGTCCTCGTATCGGAACTTACAAACTGCAAATACCAGAGGAGGTTTAGAATAACTGATAGAATCTTAAAATCAAGGATTCAAAGGCTGAAGGGCTCACAGAACATAATTTACCTCAAACAATATTAGCTGGGTCGTTGCATGAACCCGAGCATATCCGTACTCAGAAATACGGACCAAACTCCAGCTATCAGGCTGCATAATTAGCACATACTAATCAGATATCACATTAGTATTATTATTTGCATTTCTATGATTAGGTTTCATTATAACGATTACTCACGTTGTCTACAAATTTATCAAGAGAAAATCCTGCCATCCCTATCACTGCGTGTACTGGTGCGCTGTAATTTGCACTGTTGTAAGTATCTACACCACTCACGCCTTTTGTAGGAAGCGATTTGCAGGTTTTCTGAAACAAAGCGCAGGTACGCTCATAGTTGTGAACATGGCCCCATAACACCAAGTCGACCTGCCAGAATTCAAAGTCACGCATTTTATTTTTCTTAAAAAGTTAACGCCATTGGGTTAAAACTTAAAAACAGTGTACTAATTTGCTTTTACCTGGTAATCCAAGAAAAGGTGTTCAATGGCTGGAGCAAAGTCAGCGTCTACACTCGGTAGGATCAATCCTAAAATACCATCGTCTACAGAAGAATACATAGGCCGATGGCTGTTGGGATTCAATGTCAAATTTCATCATTGTTAGAATGTGTAAATTCAATTTTAAAAACATGTTAGTATGGTAAAACATGTTAAAACATGTTAGTATGGTAAAACATGTTAGTGTTGTGGAAGAGATTGGAAAAAATTAAGATACTAGTTGCAATAATTATTAAAAATATTATATCGATATGTGTTTAGATATTATTTGAGATTTCGGATTTTTTTGAGTGGATCAAAGAGATTAACCTGAGTGTAGCAGAGTGAGGATTCATTTCATGGTCCTCCTATCTTGTTATGTTCAATGCATCTTGATTAAAAGATAGTATTTTTTTATGTTTATATTAATTAGTTTAATGTTTATGTTAGTTTAAAGTTTATATCAATTAGTTTAATGTTGAGACTTTGTTTACCAACCAATCATCTCCACAAAAAACTAAGTCCTTGACTACCCCTATAGATGCGACCACTTTAATTGTGGCTGTGTTAATTATTTAACTCAAGTGTTATTTAAAATTTAGAACCACTACCATTAAATTAAAGTATACATCTTCTTACAATTTAGGAAAAACATACATACTAATCTACCCTAAATTATAAAATTAAAACACCAATATATATATACAAAACTGTGTGGCAGTGTTATCTTACCCTGTAAAAATAAGCCAAGGGGTATGTTTACGGTTCACAGAAGCCAAGTCCTGTTTGATCCATTCGTACTGCGCAAGGAACTTCTCATATTCAATAAATTTTCGAATTTCTCATATTAGAATCGAAAACAAAATATTTATGGAATGAAAGGAAGGGTTTGCAGTACCTGCTCACTATCTTCTGTCCAATTATGCTCGGTGGACATTACAGTAAAATGCACGGGTCCTTGATTGATTGAATACCATGGCTTGTCCTCCGCAGTTGTTGGCATTGGAAAATATTTCTCATAAGGAACACCGCATTCTCCACCAGAATCTCTACTGGTCTCATACAATGATCCACTGTTGGGATAATCTCTACAGTATTCCAGTCATTGCTTATATGAGTATTTTAATCAAAAGATCTAGTAGATATGATCAATGTTGAAGATGTAATGTACAACAAGAGATTTGTACAAATAAGTCAATATAGTTTACCTTTCGTGGTTACCAATGGCAGTCATGTAGGATAGCCTGGAAGCGACCGGAGTGATCATTTGAAGGAAGAAATCCCACTCAACGAGAAACCCTGTGGCGTAGCTAATATCTCCGATATGGAGCACAGAATCTACATTACCCGATGACACTTCTTCTGTCATAGCCTCTACCACTCCGAGGGACCCTGGCTGTCAATAATTATCTCATCTTACTGCTCTATATTTTCCTCTTGCAATTTTATAAATTTATATTCAATGCTCTAATTGTAGATGGAAGTAGAGCTGTGTTAACAGAAACGGGGAGAAAAATGAGAAACAGAACATGTAACGACCACTTTTTCTTGAAAAAATAACTAGGTTTGGCAAGAAATGAAATGGGTTTATGAAGAAACCAGTTACTCCTTCAAAACCAGGGTGTACAAAAATATGATAAAGTTTGTAGAGACACAGCATAGAGCAGAAACAGAAACAGGCATATTGATTGCCTTCTCATTATTAAGCACACATATATATAGTTTCTCATAAGATCAAAACTATTGGCTAATACTATGGACCAGTGTAAACCATGGGTCCACTAATGACCTAGTCAACAACTAACTCAACTAACTTAGGACCATTGACTCAACTAATTAACCAACTTGACACATGAGATTACAACTCTTAACACACCCCCTTAATCTCAAGTGGGATGGTGTGGTCAGCACTATCAATGCCTAAGTGCTTCCTCTGAAACTCAAATGTAGATGTTCCCAAGGGTTTGGTAAACATATCAACAAGCTGCTCCTTAGAGCCACAAAACAGCAAACTGATCGCTCCATTGTTGACTAAGTCACTTATGAAGTGATAGCAGTGTCAGTGTGTTTACTCTTCCTATGAAAAAGGATTTCTTTTCCTCAAAATCAGATTACTTATTACATTTAAAAAGAGTAGATGGATCTTAATTTTGAATTTATTAACTATTCATAAATTTATGAATAGAGTTTTGTTTGAATTCTGGATTTTGAAGCTTCATGCTTCATACATCAATTATAGATTTGTTAAATTTGTTTGGTCTTCTTAGTGATTGATATATTCTGAATTTTGAATCTCCATGCTTAATAAACCAATCCTAAGTTAAGGTGGAATCCGGTTAGATTTTCCAACTATGTCAAAACGTTAAGGTTATACCTGAATGTAATGCTCATCGGATTCATCGCGCGGAGCCTTCCCCATGTCGCCGAATGTAAGAAATCGAACCTCTCTGTCGCCTGATGCAGGAGGGGTGGAGAAGTTCACATAAGAGCTCCAACCCACATTTTTACTGCAAAAACCATAAAGATATCAAAGCTAGCCATGAGTTAAATATATGCTTTTACCTAACACCGAATCAAGGAAAAATTTCAGACATATACTTATTCTGGCTGCTTGTACCTTCCATATCTGTAACTATATTTATGAGAAGGCCGCAGCCCCGTCATTAGGGCTGTATGAATATATCCTGGATCGTGCCATCCGAAATCCATTGCTGGGCTTGGAAGCAGATCATTACCTAGCAAAGCAATTGAATTTATGAGAATTTTCACGGCTGTTTTATAATCTATCCATGATTGACAGAAAAAAACAAGAAATTCAAAGATTGGCAGAACATACTGCACATATCAGCTCGAGTGAACGTCGTCACAGTGGACTTAGCCGATTTTCGAGTACCGTATTGAACAAATTGAGTGGTATTGCTCCCGCTGATCCATGTTACCTTCATCTAATTTGTCGAAAATAAATTATAATTCTACACAATTGATCAATAATAAATATAAATTCCCTAATTAATCCTAGAATCTATTCTTATACTTACAGATGATCCAGTAGAATCTACGCTGGACAGATGGGCATAGAGCGGCATGTTTGGGTTAGAAAACTTGAGAATCTCCGATCTCTGAAGGATGCAAGGGTTATCATAACCACCAGACAACAATACAAACTCTATATCTGTGCGTATGTTGATGACATGAAAAATTAAGGAACCGTTGCAAGTTTTGGGTTCAAGTTCCTCCCCGGTTTTCTGTAATTTATCGCTGTTTGAATTTTCTATGCACGCCCTATACGAAGGATCGCCTTTCAGGAACTGGGACTGTACCAATCATTCAAATCCCATAATGGAATCATTAGACATTCATCTTAATCTTTTGGAAACAATAAATTTCAAATTTACAGATTTGCAAATTTGGAAAAGTAAACCCACTCTAACATAAAGATGACTCTAGTCCAGAACTAACTGAAGCCTTAAGCTAGTCTTTCATCCTTCCCGAATTTAACTTTATTACCAGTCTGTATATCTAAAATCCTTTTATCTTCACAATACCTTGATATTTGTCTAAAATTTAGAGATGGCTCTAGTCCAGAACTAACTGAAGCCTAAATCTGGTCTTTAATCCTTCCTGAATTTAACTTTAATGTTAACAGTCTGTATATCTAACATCCTTTTATCTTCACACTACAGTATTTGTATAAGATTTGATTAAAATTTTAGAAAAAGAGTTGCAGGAAAGAATTGAAATCAGTTATCTAGATTGCACAATCCAAATGTAATAAAAATATTTGAAAATTAACTCATTTAAAAGTAAAAATTGCAAGAGTTGTCTAAAACTGCTACTATTTTGTCTGGAGAAAATTGTATTTTCAGATAGGAATTTGCCAGGATAGAATTTTTAGAATCTCGAATAACAATATTAATCCTGCATAATTTGAATGCTTAGGGGGTTTTCCAGGGTGCTGAATTCATCTAGATGTTCAGAAAAAATGATTTAATCAATACAAATTGCCGAGATTTTTAGATTTTATATCCCAGGATTCTAACTAGGTTTTGGTGTGAGGGGCTGAATCCTCGCACTTTTAGATGGATTCATAAGAAATTGTACTATAACAAAAAAATTGCATAAATAAATTGGGATGATAATTTCAAAAAGATCCAAATTTGATATATATGGAGTGATCTAAATGTTCTAAGATTTGTATTTTTAAATATTGTTCAAATTGCAATTTTGATTGCAAAATGAATTTAGCCTACTCAATTAACCTTGTGCATCAAAATTATACAATTCCAAAAATTTAAAACTACAATTCCAACTATTTCAATTGGATTTTAACTGATTCAACAATTTCAACCATTTCAATTGGATTTTAGCTGATTCAATAATTTCAACCATTTCAATTGGATTTTAGCTGATTCAACAATTACAACCAGATTTTGACCTGTAAACTTTTAACTTACACAGTTTATTAGAATCAAATTTTTCAATAACTGGATTTAGTTAAAATATAATTTTACGTGGTAGGTTTATTGTATACATTGTTATTTGAAAGACTTAGCTCAAACTTCAGGTGTCTGGTTTGAATTTCCGTCACAACAAATATGTATATTTATGTTTTCTCGGCGAAAGATCAGGAAATACCACTTTACACATAAACACGAATGAATCTATTTTCCAAAAAGAGTATCATAGAATTATGAATGAATTTATGAAAGTAAAATTGATATTGGATACCTTCACAGTGTAATGGCAGAGCAGAGAATGTGGCTTCGTATCTCCAGTTTCCAAGTAGAGCAACAGGTTCAGTGGACAATCCGAAATGCTGTTACACATTATGATTAGTTATTGATTGCTTTATTTTTTTCTTATATGCCTTACATTCTGATCAAAGGGTATATATGATTATGATTGCACAATTCTCATCAGAAAAAGTTAGTTATGGCAATAACATGGGCATCAGAATCGAACTAATAAGAAAAGTTAATGAAAGTATTTTGAATTGACAATCACTACATTAATAATATTAATGTCTTAGAATATTAATGTCTTAGAATATGTCGATAGACTAGACACATACTATAATAATATTAATGTCTTAGAATATGTCGATAGACTAGACACATACTATAGGAAAAAAAAACAGTTAATCCAACTTACTTGGGGCTTGAAGGCGAAACTAAGGCAACCCAGATATCATCGGTGGGATTGGAGAGTCCATTTACGGTGACAGTGATGAATTCTTCGTCCGGAAGGGGACCTTGCGTGCTGAGTTTCATCTGCAGGTATGGATTCTGATCCGAACACTCTTCAAGAACCCTTTTATTAAAACCTCTGTATCCTTCCCCGGCACACAGGTTTTGATAGCCAGGACTCGAGGTCTCGGTATCGAACAACAAAGCCGAAGGATAATTGTCTGCAAACGATCCATCCCAGCCGGCTTCAAAGCATACGATACCTGTCACAAGAAAAATCACAGTGAAGAAGAATATAGGATCAAATGGATTGATGAATGTCTGCATTCTGAAAGTCCTCATGGCTGGAACAGTGGCAGGACATTAATCAAATCAAATGGAGTTCGAGTTATAGATAAAACTAGAGTTCGAGTTATAGATAAAACTATCTCTGACTATCTAAGAAATCTGTGTGTCATGGAGTTTGAGTTCTAGATCAATCTAAATCGGACTCCCCGAAGAAATCTCTGTCATGGCCGAGTTTGAGCCATAGATCAAACCAAATCTAAATCTCCGAATTAGCTCGTGTCCACTGATTGATTGAAGAAAAGTCATCGTATAAAGCCCGTCTCGGTTGCCCATGATTTGGGACACGCAACGAATATGTTAGCAGAATATTCAGATTAGGTGTGACATAAGACTAAACTAAGTTGGCATACGAGACTCTTCCAGTCACAACTGGTATATAACATAAGAATATACCAATAAACAATGGCAGACGAGAGCCTCACGCAGAGAGATCAGCTTGAGTTACTATGAGTTGAGAGCTTGCCTTACACGAAAGATATTCTATGTGACCTTTGCTTCACTTTATCTAGGGCTTACTTTATCCACGGCTTACGTTTATTGATGAAGAAAGTCAAATTTGAGAATATGATCGAGAAAAATTACTAAAATATATGAAAATTATATTTTATCGCGGTGGATTCTAATACTAAAACTGTAACACTGAACAGTATTATGAAGGTAAATTTTGGTAGAGAAAAAAGATTATGAGAGAAGTAACACTGAACAGTATTATGAAAGTAAATCTTGATGGAGAATAAGCCATCTTTGGTATCTTGATTATAGTATAGAGGTTGAAACAGTTATTTCTTGTAAAATCTAAAATATTTTGTATTGGCTAAGAACTTGGAAATATGAACTTGCTTTTTAATAAATCACAAGTTATTATTTTAACAATTAAATTATGATAGGGTACTATATAACTTATGATGACGCTTAACTTGTAGCTTATCCATGTTCACAAGTCACAAATCAAGTAATTATACTAATAAATATCATGTGAAAAAATTAACATCAATTATAAAAACATTTTTGTCAAACATATATATTACAATTAATTCATATACACCTACTTAGTAAGTTAAAAAAAATACCATATAAACTTACTCATCAAAACTTACTCATCAAGGTACTCGTGTATTGGCGATGGTGACTTTGAGGTGTATTATAATGTGATTTTTTTCAATGGAAAAAGTGTATTGGTGAAGGTTTAATTGAGATATTTGTCCATACAATTAAATGGGTGTTTATAGATATTTGGTGAAGACTCTTAGGTGAATATAAGTTAGAGAAGCAATTTTGTCAATGTGGATAAAGTGTAGTGATAATAGAAAAAATGTATTGGTGAAGATTTGATGGGGAATTTTGTCCATGGAATTAAATGGGCTTTTATAGATGTTTGGTGATGATTGTTAGGTGAATATAAATTAGAGAAACAATTTTATTAATGTGAATAAAGTATAATGATAAAAGTTTAGATTATTTTAAAATATAATTTATGTTTAATTATATTTAAATAATAAATTTTATTTAGAAAAATATTGATAAAAATATTTTAAATAAATTAGTATAAATTCATTTTAAAGGGGATCTATCAAGAGTCGAGAGGGATCAAATCTCTATAAGTGAAAACCCCTTTTTAAAGCGTAAATGTTGAGTTTATCTAATTTGTGTAGTTTTATATTTATGTCGTTGTAAATGTTTTAAATAGCGGACATGTTATTTTTTATAATATTTTATTATTTTTTAAATTGGACACGTGTCAACTCTAGGATGAGCACGGAAGGAGTTACACATCTCCCCCTAGTGGGTTGTAGGCCTCTTCGACACAATTAGAGAAATATAAAATGTATTATTAATATTTGGTGTATACATATACATATATATATAATTTTTGTCAATTGAGTGTAGATTGGGTGGTTGGGAGGAATGTTGTTGTCCTCCCCACCCTAGTTCAAATATTGCTTTGTAACACTTGCTCCTTGGGAGTCTAATTTGACTATATAATGATTGTAATTAAATTGGTGATTCATTTTTCTAACTCTTCAAACTATATTTAGTAAACTTTTTAAATTTTTATTTTATAAAATTTAATATTTGTTATTAATATATATTTATTTTAATTTTATAAAGTTTAATTTATTTTTCCTTAATATAATATTTGTAAAATACCATTTCTTAAGATTAGGATTATTTTCTACTAATAAAGTGTTTATATAATATTTTTAGGCATAATTAGGGGCATTTTTATTGACACTTTTGATTTTTCTCATTAATGTTTGCTTTATAAAGTTCAATAATATGTTTATTTTTAAGATGGTATTTAATGAAGATTTCTTTCTTAACATGGTATTTATAGAAGATTGTTAGGTAGGATTATGGCTATTTTTTTAACATTGTATTTTTATATAATATTATTAGGAATTAGTGAACTTTGAAATTATTTTTGTGGGGTTAGATATGCATGCATTATGCAAAAATATCCAAAGGTATTATTGAGACATAAACCTTAGAAGCAAGAGGTGGAATGACCATGATTGGATTGGGAGGAAAAATATTTTAAACATTGGGAGAAGGGACTTGAATCCAGAGGGATGACCAACACTGATGTTAGAGCATCCTCCTCCATCATGTGAAACTAACACATCTTTATTAGACATTCCTCAACCGGTTGCATTGCATAATAGAAGGCTTAGGAGAGAGGGATGAGTTCCCAACAACGAGTTCACTAGACTTGATTGATCACTAGGTTTCCTATAGTGTATAAAGGTTTTTGTGTTTTATAGCAAGGAGAAAGTGCATGAAGGCTTGTCATTGATCTTCACTTCATTCAATAGCTATAAGAGCACCCACATCAGTTGAGCATGAAGTTAACAACAAGTTAAAATGTGAGGGACCTATAGAGTATGGAAGGGGCAGTGTGGAGGTTGAATTGGAGAAAGAATCCATGAAGTGTTGAATAAGAAGACAAGGTCCCACGATCCATCAAATAAATCCAACAATTGGGGATTTAATTGTAATCATTGAGATTGGGTAGGTGGAAGGTTGAGATGGGAGGAGGTTCACACCTCTGTAGCATTATTGGTAAGCATACTTTAAGGACAAATTTGGTGGGAATAAAAAAGAACATAATAACCTGATAAGTTGGTAGAGAAAGAGAAGGCTCTTATTCCTTTGAAGAAAATGAGGAAATAGAGGGGAGCAGGAGAAGGAGAAATGAGGATGGATCTTGAATCAACCAAGGAAGGAAAAAATAGGAAGACACTTGATAAATAAAGTTCTCATAGAGAAAAGAAGAGAAATATGGTTGAAAAAGAAACCTCTCATAGATAAGAGAATATCCAACTAAATATTAAATCAAATAAGGATCAAAAGCATGCAACTCCAATAGTACTAGAAAGACTCTTAGTGAGAACTAGTCAAAGAAGTTGATTGTCGAAAATGGCTCTAGTCATGGTTGCTTGGTAGAACAACACTAGAAAAGAGGAAAGTTGTATCTCCAACTGATGTTTGGGTACATGTAGGAGGAAGGATGGCACATAAGACGACAAGCCTACAACTCCTAAAGAAGAGAGAAATTTTAATTATTGAATTAGGGAAAATGATTCTAGTGTAGTAGTGGTGGGTAGAATTATTGAGGAAAATCGAAGTGATTCTTGAGAGTCATAAAGAGGATGAATATGAAGCACTGCAAATACCAAGGTAAAAAACAACCCCATTGTTTGACAAAATTTAAAATCTAGGAAAGGAATTTGTTATGATTCCATAGTTGATGTAATCTCAATTTAGACTTAGATCGGTGGACATATAATGAGAAAGAACTTAACTTTGTTTTAATTCATGTAACACCAAATCCCATTGGGGTTATGTGCACATGCAAATTTTATTCATGAGTAATATAACATATTTGTACATGTATGTTGTTTATTTTCCATCTATTGAGTGTGTGGAATAATAAGCTAGATTTGTTTCATAACAATGACCCTACACCATTTGGTATTGGAGTTGGAAGGGTTCCTTGTCAACACAACTCCAATAAAGAGGAAAAGGAATGGGTAGACATCTTAAGAAAGGAAACAAATCCAATCAAATTTGTTGGGTAGAGTTGTAGGGATAAAGGGAAAATAACATCGACATAGAGGTTGGGTAGATGTCGAGGGAGGTTGAAGACTTAAAGTACCCATAATGAAGTGGGGAAAATAGGTTGAAGTGTAAATATTAATCTGCATGTTGTGAAGAATATATCCAACGAAGGATTTTTTTGGTAAATGTTATTTTGGAGGCTAAAGTCCACACCAAAAGTAGGAAATCATAGGCAAGGAGGAAGTTGACCAGTTGATATGAAATTTGCATCATGTTTTAGAGTGCATATGTAATAAGTGAATCCCTACATAAATTGAAAAATGGAGAGAAATAACTCCAACATAGAGGTTTGTTGGGTAAGAACTATGGACATGGATAGGAATAAAATTCAGCAAATTGTTGTTGGGAATAACTCCTAAAGGGTTTGAAGTACGGAAGTAGATTTCAACAAGAGGAGAATTGGATATTTGTGAAAGGGGATACATTGTGAGTATTATCATGGCACCAATAAGAAGCAAATGAGTGAACGGAAGGAAAAGTAGAACTCACAAGGGTTAGGATGAAGTTTGGAGAGAAGTGAAAAACACATTTTTCTACCTTGGAGAAGGGTCAATAAAGAGGAAAGCCAAAAGAATAGACTTATGAAAGTAAACATGAGTGGGAAGAATTGTATCCTAAAGAGACATGATAATTCTCATTTGGAGAAATGAGGAAATTTTCCAAATAAAAATAGAAGTGAGAGGTGAATAATTCATCAACAAAGAAGATATATTTACAGAAGCAAAGGGAAGATGATGGTATATGGTTGAATCTAAAATTAGTTTAGGTAGAATAAAATATCCATACTATAAAGGTGGAGATATAATAAGAGTATGATGAGAAGAACATCATCTACCTAAACAATATAATGAAGAAGAGGTGTTTGTAGGAAACATGCGATTAGATTTAACATGTCATTTTGTTTGATTGCATGCTTGAGGAGGAAGATGAACCATAAAGAGAACTTATAGCTTCCTGTGTGTAGGAAGGATTGGAAACACAACTAAGTAGAGAAGTGGAAGAGGCATTAGTAAATTTGGTGCCCGTGAAATTTTCTAATTTATTTAATGTCCCTTTTGTTTTGACTATAGAGGATGAATTATAGAAAGGTGAAGTGGTCTGCAAGGAGATGCCATAAGTAGAATAATATGAAATGGGAACTCCTTATTTCCTTGAAATATATTATTTTGTATTGTTTGCAAGTATAGAAATAAGCGGAAATGTTGCATATGGGAAGGAAAAATCCACTGAGGAAGAAGCATTGTTCATGATAGTATGATGATGGACAAAGAAGGAGATGATAGAGTAGAAGATGGGATTTCAACAATATTAATGTTGTAACAATGAATATTATATCCATGCTTGTAGAGATAATGGAGGTACCAATTTTCCCATGAAATAAATAAAAATAGTTTTTAGAACTAATAATTATATGTAAAAATAAAAGGGGTTAAAAATAAAACTATGTTTTGTAATTATGAAATTAATGAAGAGTAATGAGAAATGGTTGTTATCTTCCATTATGAACCTTTCATTTATTATTTATTGGAAGGAAGTATATTGTCTTGTCCCTTGGGTAAGAGAAAAATGAATATTGAAATATAAGCCAATGATAAGAGAGAAACTTTTGGAAAGGGCTATATCGTGGTGGTGACCTCATAGATGGTGACTCAAACTCAGTATAGTTGTATTATTATCTATAAGGCATTGTACTAAAATATATTTTCCATCTTGGTACATGTATTGTTGTTTTAAAAGAATAGAGAAAAATATTTTTTTGAATGATATGATGATAATAAAAAATGTGAAAATAACTTTTGGATTCCATTTATAGTGAATATATGCATTTTTCGTTGACTATTGTGTAAATGATTATTATGTATTTCATTTATTTTGGTGTCAATAAATTATCCTCGTGCAAACTATGAACATTTGGTATCGGAGCCTAAATTCAGGTTTCTCAATCTCAATAAAACAATAAGTAAAAAAAAAATCTTTAATATTTTACTAGGATTTACTATATCCATTGAATCATAGTGAACCATAGTGAATATCCATGTAAATGCAAGGTAGTACATCCATGCATGCTTTCTTATTGGTATGTTGATCATATATACTTTCTTAGGTAAACTTGTAATGCACGGTAATATGTGGATGTTTACTAAAAAATAAGATGACAAATAACTATTGAACACACAACTATTTCAAAAAAATTCAACTTAAAATTGATGATTCTAACAATGATGTGAAGGATTAAGTATATAATATAAAAAAATCACAACCCTCCATTTATCATCCATATAATATATAGGCATTTCCAATCAATATTTAAAAAAAAATTAACCCCTAGTTTAACCTATGGATAAGTCACTTTGTATGGAATTCATAATGCAGTAATATTTCCTACTAGCATTATAGTTGATTTGTTGCATGGTGATTACTCTCATACATATTATTTTCTCATAGTTGTTATTTCGTATTCATGGAATTTCTAGTTGTGATGATGCAAAAGGAATTATGGGTTGAACACTTTGAGGATTGCATATGCATAGAGAGAAAAATAATGAGAATATTTTAGGGTCACAACAACAAAAATAATATTAGGTTTCTAAAACAACCCAGTGGGTGGGGATTTCCAAGCATGAAAGATAGCTTGTATGCATTGGGGTTAATATAATGTGTATATATTATTTTGTTGATTTTAAAACTTATGAAGAATAGAAGCAAATTGCATAATTGTATATAAGGAATAAATTAAATGGAAACATGTAAAATTAATTGGAGGAATTATGTAAACTCAAAAGTATGGGATATCACTTATTAAAATGGAGAGATGAGATATGTACTTACTATTTTCTATGATGTAAAGTATTGTAGGGACCTTCTTATGTCCCAATTTTTATGAATATAAATATGATTTGTTAATAGGTTTGTTGGTTTTCATTGCTTCTAAAACAATATGTTTCATTCGGTTTCCATTCAAGTTTGTTGTGTAGGTAGGAAAACAAGAAAATAATTATGTTTTAAGTATAGGTATGGATCAAGGATAATTTTAGGGGCGAAATTTATCCCATGGGTTATTTTTCCATGTTTTTTTTCAAAAATATATTCGCCAATTTGCATTTTTTGAAGCCTCATTTCGCCCAATTTTGATGGGGTAAACTTTTTTCACTCTAAAAATTGCCAAAATATTATATAAAATCCTTAGAAATTGAAATAATTTTAGAAAAATATCGCCAAATATTTTATAGTTGACATTTTGAGAATTGGTAAGATTCTCCAAGGTTTATACACTTTTAAGTAAGTATGGGTCCTTAAAATTATCCCTGGTATGGATCATATTTTTCTAGACATCTATAATCGAATTTTTGACAGCATATTCTAGCAACATATTAGAACAGGTTTTCTTCAAATTATAACTTAAATAACAATAATGAAATACCTATAGGATAGCCAACCCTTATGAAACTCAACTGCCCAAAACGATCTACCACCCTACCAACTAGGATAGTCTCGCCGACCACCCAGCTCCAAGAATTGATTCTTGGACCCGCGAGCCCAAAACCTGAGCACAACACAATCCAACCAGTCTCGTAGTTCTCCCCTTCCATAGATTTCATCCTCCTCTGCTAAATTTCCTTGATGGACAAAAAAAAATCCCCTTCTTCCCATTTCATCCTCCTCCTTATCCCCTTCCTACCGACTCTCCCCCTATACATTTACTTCCCTTATCCCCCCATTCAATTCACAACTCCCGGGACTTATTTGTTATCTCATGGTTCATTAATTACCCTCAACCACCTAGATTCGAAGGGTTATATGAAAATAATTTATTATAAGTTACACCGCCATTATTTCTTGTCGTAATAATTTCAGATTAATTAAATGGTAATTATAACGATAATTGTCATGCATATAACCATTACCTAATCTACCCGTCAAGCCATATTTATAATCAAAACCAAATTGTCATTTATTCACTAATTAATTAATACTCTTTTAAACTTCAATGATTAGTCACATAACTATTTACCATATTTAATAATTGAACCTTGATTATAATTAATCTTAATTGATATTTATATAATGATTAATTAATACTCTTTTTAACTGCAATGTCCATTCATGGAACTATTATCATATCCAACATTTAAGCCTTAGTTACAGTTAAACTTTAATTAATATCATTAATACTTATTTAACAATTATCAACATTAATTATAATTTTTAACACTCAATTAAAATTTATTAATCAAGCTAATAATAATCACATTAACAATAGTTAACATTACTAACACTTGTTTGACATTTACTAACTAGTTAATAATAGTCCTCTTAACCATTTACTAATAGTTATTTAGCGATGTCCACCATTCATAATTAACCTTAATCACAATTAAACCTTTCATTAATAACTTGACGTAATTATATCAATGCATAACTAAATATGTAATAATTAACCCCCATCTAATTCTTATGTATTTACCCACATTCATAATGCATTCAAGCACAATGGTAATAGTATAGTAGATAACTAATACAAACATATATAGACAAGTTATGTAAGCTTAGCTACGACTTACATACCTCATGTAGGTACACTAATAGTACTCTAACAACAGACCACATACTCACATAAATTACTATCTGTCGACACATACCCAGATACGAATTGAAATGACTAGCCATATTTACTAACTCAAGCCATAATAATATGTGAAACAACATAACATATTGGATTACGACATAAGAATCAAGAAAAGGTTTTCAATACTGTAGCATGGGTTTTTACCCTTGCTTGTGCAAAAAGAGCACCTGCTAAGGATAATGGAATCCTTAGTAGCAGTTTGAAGGAAGGTGAAAAGTTAAATGTGAAAAACAGTAAAAGATTAAGCTAATCATGTTCATAAAAATAGATCTAAACTACAATAGCAAACATAAAATAAACATGAGAAACAGTCAAATGAATCTTGATTTTTATAAATGGAAAACGAGGGTTTGCATGAATTTTGTACCTCAAATATGAGGCTGATGGAGTCTTTGCAGTCGTAGGAGGTGATGCACCAGTACTCTGTGGGTTCATTTTCTTCTCCAAATGCTCAAATGGTTTGGGCCCAAGGCAAACTCAAAGGGGAGAACTGTAGCTCAAATGGTTTGAGCTAGATTTCTAGAGTCATTTGGGAAGCATGAGGGTAGGATAAATGGTGGATTTCAAATAAGGGGCCTCCATCACCTTCTTATAGGTTTTTGGGTGGTGGAGTAAACCACCATGGTTTTGGGTACCAAATGGTTTAGGTTAAAGGTTTAGGGTTTTTTCCCTCTTTTTTGAATTTATTCCCTTTTATTTTGATTTTGGAGATTTTGGACCCCTTTTGGGGGGTTTGGTATGTTTTTGAAAGAATTTGATTAATTTGAGGGAAAAAGTGATTTTTTGCCTTTTTAGGTAGTACCCATTTGAACTTTTTGAGGTTTTGGAGGCTTAGAAAGATAGGGAAAATGGTCAACAAGGTTATGTGTCTAGGGGAATGAGCTAATGAGTAATTTTTAGGTGTTAACATATTGCCCCTTGGTGTGTGAGGGCAGGATCTCATCGTATGGTCGATAGACATCATAAGTTCTGTGATTTTCTGAGGATCTGAGCATTATGACGGAGAATATTGAAAACTTGTTGGAGACTGGAACCTGGGCTCCGTACGAACTGCAAGAACTCAAAATACTTGGACTCAATAATGGATGAGGAATATTCTGAAAAATTTGGACGAGGTGGGCATACCCATGCTCATATCAAGGTACATAGATAATAATGAGGTCCAAGAGGGGACCTGAACAATACAAGGAGAACTATTGTGTACATCAAATCGGTCTGAAAAGGACACAAACCTGGGACATACTCATGGTCTGACCATGACTAATCTGAGGAATTGATGCATGGAAATGGTGGCATCCATGCTGACTGGGGTACCATAAAAGCTGATGTCTTGTTGGATCTGAAGGTGTCCAACAACTGGATGAACTCAATGACTAGAAGTCATAATCTCAAAGGTGCATTGAGTTGCAGCTGAACTGGGTACTCTCGAAAGCGTATGTTTGGAGTGCTTCCAAATACTGTTGCCGAGCGCAGCCCGAATATCCACGGGAACATTCAGGGTCTTAGATCAAAAACTGAAAGAACCAATACCCTGCACGAATCTCATCAATGCGATCAAGGTATTGAAGTCGAGCACGTGAGAAACAACCATTTGGAGAGGCACCAAGGACTCCTCTCAAAATGGTCTGTAGGCACTCACCACTGATGGTGATGAGTCCAAGGTGCAGGGACCTCTGATTCTATCCTCTAGAATATATTGGTTGGTGTCAACAGAGGGAGACTGTGCCTCCATCACGGCCATGGTGTTTCCGTGATAAGGGCGTGAGGTGTACCAAAAAGAGGTGTAGTACTAAATATGAGACTGATATACTGTGGGGGAAAATAGGGGTCATAGAGTAGGAGGACTTCAAAGTTCCTTTGTTCAAAGTATGACGACAAGGCTGACCTGGCAGCATATGAAATTGACTTCAGGGAAGGGGATCATAGCTTTAAGGGACTAGGGGTGATGACTGCAATGGGAGTTAAAGAACTGGTAAGTGATACCAAGGGACTCTAAGGGTTACTCATCACAGAATACTCTGAACAAAGGAGACCATACTGGGGGTGTTTCCATAATGGTGAGACTAGACATGATCTGTCATGGCACTGAGAGACACCGTTGGGGTATTCTTCATGGTTTTTGAGGAGCTTGCAGAAGAGATAGAAGTGTGCTCAAATATGGTAGTGTCGTGTGGATTAATCGAGCCCAGGACAGTGCATGCTCGTGGGTGCTTTCAATTGTAGAGAGTCTGAAAGCAAATAAGAAGACTCCAAGGGGGTTCTTTTTCGTGTGTTAGTCTCCAAGGCCCAAAAAATCATAAAAGGATGCAATGAAGAACTCTTCTAGCCGATGTGACTAGAGTATTCCTTTTTTGTAATTAGTCTACAAAGTTCGGAAAAGGGTTAAACTTATACCAGGTAGATGCCCTTTCAGATATTTTAGCGAGCATGAAAGGAAGCAAGATTGCTCGACGATCTTTTCATTCTTTTAGGAGTCAGAAAAAATCTTAACAAAAACTCTCTAAGTGCCTTTTTTGTAAAAGAATTGTTCGGCTCAAAAAAGGGATAAAACTATATCGAACAAGATGATGGCTATGTTGTGGTCGAAGTGGCACGCAAATCGAAGCGACAAGGGGCACGGAAAATATCATCTATGGTTTCTATGCAAGCGAGAGATGATCTTGAGCATCATCACAGGCACAAAAATCTGAACCTGACGATGCGAACGACGCAAAAAATGGAGTTGGCACGCAAATCGAGGCGACGGGGGGCTAAGAAAAAATGCATGAAAAAACTTTTGTGAGAACAAGAAATAATCTCAAGCATCATCATAAGCACGAAAATATGAATCCGACGATGGGAACGGTGCAAAACACAGATTTGGCACGTAAATCGAGGCAGAGGGGAGCTAGGAAAAAATGCCTAAAAAAAATTTCGGTGAAAACAAAAAAGGGTCTCAACCATCCTAAAGGTCTTGGCGAGCTGAATCTAGTGGTGTCAACAGTTCAACAAACGGACATCGTATGATCTCGGTATGCCAAAATAAGAATTAGTCAAATGTCTATAAATAATAAATGGGCCCATTGACATGTGTCATTGTTATAGTTGAGTTTGACAGGAGATTGAAGCGGGCCAGAGGTGAAAATTAAGATTGTGAGAGATCTGACCGGTGGAGTTGCGTTCCGAGAGTTGCAGGTAAGCCTGCATGTCCTTAGCCTTGTATTTCATGTATTTATGTTGGGAATTTGGCCTCTGGGGAAGCGTGTCGGGCTTTTCCTGGGGACAAGGCACCAAAATGTGGCTTTAGAGGAGACATGCACGTCTAGAGCGCGATTTTGGGCAAGATATACGCACTTGTTGAGCGCGGTTGTGCCTCCCACACTCGCACTCTAGAGTGCGCTGGGGTCCCTCATAGCCGCGCTTGCCGAGCACGGCTGTGGCCCGCTTAGTTGTGCTCTGAAGCGCATCTTTTCAAGGGGAAAACGCGCTTTAGGGCGCAACTCTGGGGGGCGTAGTTGCGCTCTGAAGCACGGCTTTCCGAGAGGAAAGCGCGCTTCAGAGCGCAACTATGAGCAGCAAAGCCACGCTCTAAAATGCGGCTTTTCGAGAGGAAAGCGTGCTTCAGAGCGCGGCAATAGGCCCAACAGGTGCGCCCTAGGAGCGCGCTTTTCGAGGAGAAAAATGTGCGATTGAGTGTACTTGTGGGGCCAGATGTTGTGCAGGGACCGGTGCGCTAACCTGGGAGGGGATCTATGGGATGTTTATATGGTTCTAATGGGTTTTGTTGCCTTTGATTGGCGGGATGCCAAGGGTTACGTGGAGGGAGCGAGAGATGCCGGATATTATCCTGGACAAGATCCAGGAGGACGTGGGGGTACAGGAAGATTTAGAAGGTTGTGGATTGCTAAAGTTCTCTCAGGTACCGTTGATGTGTTCAACTATACTGTTGCTGAACAAGTTGATTGAGTTCTAGGATTCAGATCTTGAGGCTTTCATGAGTCAAGGTGAGCGATTGGATCTCACTCTGGCCGATGTGTATTTTCTAACTAGATTGCCCAGGTTGGGCATGGTTATTGATACCCTTCTTAGGAGGCCGAGGAATGTATCCATGCAGGTCTTGCTAGATCGACATTGATACCCTACGGCGTTTGTGCATGACAATGCACTACTAGTTTGTGATCTTCAGAGTCCAACGACTCGGGCTATTGCACTAGTGGTGCGCATTTTGGGTTCGCATGCTCCACATCGGGTCTCGGGAAGACAGATGGTTTTGGTGGAGCAGGTTCTGGCTGGGACTTACTATGCCTAGGTCCAGATGTATTTGTCAGTTGTTCAACGGGAGCTGAGCAAGGTGAGGCATCTGGGAGGGGAGTTCTATTTTTTTCGTTTCTGTGCTCGTTTTTCTTCGAGCGTGTCCCTATGCTGCGACCTCATATAGCAGTGCATGACGGGGGACCGACTGAGCCGTGGATGCGGCATTGGGGCGAGATGATGACTCACGGAGGTGGTGGGCTTGTAGGCCAATTTTTTACCGAGGCGTTATTCACGTAGTGGATGCAGCTTCCAATGGTCATGGATGATTACACATACCGTCAAATGGACTATCGAGGGGACCGTCAGCTACAGCGGACGCCTAGTCAGGCATGGGGGCCAGATGGTACATATATATTTGGTCTACTTTCTGTTTATAGTATCATGTTATATATTCTTGACAACATGGATGATAGCTGGGGTATTTTGTGATATTGATGTCTTGATGTCGTTTTATGCATATGTGGGACTGCAGCCACCGTCGAGACATCGGTTGTGGGTGTGGACCCAAATTGTTGGGGGCAGGGGCATCGACGGAGTGATGCGGTTGTGATGGAGGCGTTACGGGTCGGTATTGACCGACTTCTGGAGGGAGTGGTGGATGCTAGTTGGCAATATTTAGATCAGACATTGATTGATATATTTTATGATGCTCCAAGAGAGTGGAGGCCTATTATGCGGTGCATTGTGATGGCTGCTGAGACTGTGAGGGCTATGGCCTGAGGGGATGTTCCTTATCTAGGAGATGATTATCAGGATTTCGAGGTGACGTCCGACGAGCCGGAGGAGGAGCGGGGAGAGGATGATTTAGCGGCAGAGGATGCTGACGAGCCCGAGGAGGAGCGGGGCGAGGATGAGTTAGCGGCAGAGGCTGTTGAAGAGCCCGAGGAGGAATAAGGAGAGGAGGAGTCAACAACAGAGGCAGAGGAGTCAAAGGAGGAGGAGGGAGACGGTGATGATGACTACCAGGGAGATGAATCCCACTAGGAATTTGATGGGACTACCCCCACTGCGATGAGCATGTGGGATTTTTGTATATACGGATTTGTATTATATCGCGAGGATGTTGTTGGGGCTCCTCGAAATATTTATATGTATTTTTGGTGCCATGGGAACTTATGAAATTTTCATGGTATATATCTCTCAGTACATGGTTTCATTTTTGTGACGATGGTTGTTCTTTATGCACATGGATGCATTTTAGTATACGCACGTGGATGCGCTTGGGATCATGGTTTTCTTTTTTGTGCAAGTGGATGCACTTCAATATACGCACGTGGATGCATTTGTGATGATGGTTTTCTTTCTGTTTTTATGGTTTTTAAATTCCTATATGATGGTTTATGTACATGTAGATGATATGGCGATGCATGTTTATGGTTTATGCCCTATATGTTGTGGTTTATGTGCCATTCTAGAATATTGTTAGCCATTTGGTATGCTACACTGTTTTGATTTTGAGGGAAATGAGTGAATGTAATGGATTCAAACCATCTGATCATTTGTTTAGTGCGCGGGAACTTTCTAAAAAGGAAAGGATCCCTTATCTAGTAAAAACTGTTGAGTTGGGCGACAACTAGTTGGGAGTCAAGAAACACATGAAGGTGATGTATTCCCATCTGGAGTGCAGCAGTCAAGAGACCATTCACAGCATCGTACTCAGCCTGATTATTAGTAGTAGCACCTATGCACACTCTATCGACGTGGATTAACTCGTGTGAGGGGGAATATAGTACCCAAGTTGCGGAGGCGAGGTTTGGAGACCAGCGACTTGCACCGTCAGCGAAACCGACATGTTGTGGCGGAACAAGATCCATCTGTGGTCATGTATAGGAAACGAAATGTGAGATTTTTAGATGAAAAAAGTTTAAAAAAAAAAAAAAATGTACAATCATGGACCAGTGGGTCCAGAAGTGTTATGGGTAGAAACGTTTGAGGTACAACCCGTTGGGAGGGTTGTGCATGGGGTTTCCTTCAGAGTCAATGAGGATGTATGCCCCATGTCCTAGGCAGGTATGGACAATGTATGGACCTTTCCACATAGACTCAAACTTTCCTTTCCCAATCTTGTCATGTGCTTGGTCATAAACTAAGACTAGGTCTCCTTCGCGAAAATTGCGAGGGTGGATGTGCTTATCGTAACCGGATTTGGAATGGTTCTTTGCAGCCTCAATGGTTTGAAGGGCTATTCGATGGTCCTCATTGGCATGTTCCAAAAGGATTAGGCGTTGCTCGAGTGGTGAAGTGTCTGGGAGGAGTTCGACAGTGATATGGAGGGTGGGAATCTGACACTCGATGGGAAGGACAGACTCGACGTCGTGGACCAAGTGAAACGGGGTTAAACCCGTAGTAGTCTTGGTAGACACGCGGTAACCCAGAATGTGGGAAATAGCATATGATGCCAATTGGACTTGTGGTGGTCTACTGTGCGTTGAAGAATGGTCTTCAGTATTTTGTTGATAGCCTCTACTTGGTCGTTCCCTTGGGGGTAATAGGCAGAGGCGTATTGATGTTTAAATTTGAGGAAGGTGGACAACTCTTTCCAGACAGAGTCTTCAAAGTGTGTGCCATGGTCAGAAACGAGTTGTTTTGGAACACCGAACTAAGTGATAACATGGTTGAAGAAGAAACGAGCTGCAGTCTCACTCGTGCAATTGAATGTGGGCATGGCCTCGACCCACTTAGTGAAGTAGTCGACATCCACAATGATGTACTTGTGGACACTCGCCGAGGGGGGGGTTGCACGTCATAAAATCAATATCCATTTGCATAAAGGGCCAACAGTGATGACTGGATGGAGTGGAGCGGAAGGGTTCCTTGCTTTGGGTGCAAAGAGATGGCAATTTTGGCAGTGTCTGACTGCAATGATGCAATCAGTGAAGAGGGTGGGCCAGAAATATCCGGCATAGATAAATTTTTGGGCGTTGGCCATCCCTGAGAAGTGGCCACCACAGGCTCCACTGTGACCATCATTAAGTACTTGTTCAGCCTCGTCTTGGGTGAGGCAACGACATAGAATGGTTTCGATACCACAAAGGTAGAACACATCACCCAGAAGGAGATAATGTCAGGCATGATGGCGTATGCGTTGGCGCCCATCGCGGTCAAGGTCGGACCAGAACTTCTTAGTGTGCAGGTACACCAGGATATCGCCATACTAAGGGTCATACGATGAGATGATAAATAAATGGTCATCGGGGAGGCTGGTATTGACAGAGGTTGATATGGACGGTGACGGCAAGTCCGACATAAGTTGTGCCAATGCGAGGGATTTGACGCTCTTGTGTTGTAAATGTGAGGTCATACTCTTGGAGTATGATGACCCACTTAGCCACGCGGCCGTAAAGGAGGTGGCGACTCAAGAGGTAAACCATAGGATTGGAGTCGACCACAATGGTATTCTAGCTTAACAGAATGTAGTGGCGAACCTTCTGTACGGAGAAGATGACAGTGAGGGCCAACTTCTCCTCCTGGGGATAATGGAGTTGTGAGCCAGACAAGATCTAACTAATGTAGTAGATTACGTGTTCTTTCCATGCACTGTCCTCTTGAATGAGCACCCCTGAGATGGTGTATTCGGATGTCAAAATGTAAAGGATAAAATCCTTTGATAAATCCGGGGTGGAAATCATTGGGGCGTTAGTTAAGGATGTTTTAAGGGCTTCAAAAGCCGCTTGTGCTTGTTCATCCTAGACAAATGGGATGCAAGTACGAAGTAAGTGGAGAAAACCATGGATGGACCATCGTAACATATTATGGGACAAAGCGACGAAGAAAGTTGGCTCTCCCCTGTAAACTCTGTAATTGTCGTATGGTACAGGGGGATGGGATGTCCAATATAGCTTGAACCTTTAAGGGGTCAACGGTTATCCCTTTCTGGGAAACGATGAACCCAAATAACCGGCCTGCAGGGACGCAGAAGATGCACTTGAGTGGGTTCAAGCGGATCCTATACTTGCAACAATGTAAAAAGACTTGTCGGAGATCATTTAGGTGGTCAGATCGTTTCTTTGATCGAGCCGTGAGGTCATCCAAGTAAACCAGGATGATATGGGATAGATCATGGAAACAAAATGTCATAGCCCACTGGAAGATGGCACCAACATTTTTAAGACCGAACAGCATGACCCGATAGGCAAAGGTGCCCCATGGGGTGGTGAATGTGGTTTTGTATTGGTCTTCTTTCCGGATGTGGATTTGATTGTATCCGAAGAAGTCGTCCATGAAGGAAAGAACTTCATGTCCCACACAAGCATCAACGAGTTGGTCAAGGAAGGGTGTGGGGAAATTGTCTTTGGGACAAGCGCGATTAAGGTCGCGAAAATCCGTACAGACACGGAGGGTGCCCGATTTTTTATTAACAAGTACAGGGTTGGAAACCCATGTGGTATAAGCAATGGAATATATGAATCGGGCTTTCCACAATTTCTCAATTTCGATTTTGACTGCCCAGAGCTTAGATGGGTGAATGGGTCTCTGTTTCTGGAAGACGTGTGGGACCTCTGGCCACGTATCTATGTGATGTTCGACTATGGCAAGGTCTAAACCAAGCATCTCGGTATAAGACCAAGCAAAAATATCGTGAAACTCCTGGAAGAGCTTCTTGTACTCCCTAATTTTGTATTATGTGCAGGAAGCACCTAAAGTGATAATTTCGGGGGTACCGGGTGTGGTAGAAATCTCAACCTATATTGTAGGTGATATGTTGGCCATATTACCTTCTTCGAAGGCATCAGGGGCTGGAATGGGGTTCCTGAACCAATCTACCTTTTCAGGGAGGAAATCCTTTGTCTCGATTGAGAATTGAGTGGCCGTAGAAGTGGTGGGATCCTCGGGAATGAAATAGGACCGATGATGCATGTCATCCCAAGGGTAGTCAGGTGCTGTGAGTGCCTCGAGTATCTCTTAGTCACTTTGAAAGTACTGTGTGAATAAATTGGTCGAGGAGGGGCTACATGCTAGGGATGACATGTGTCCACCTGCTGTGGAAATCATGTAGATGGTGTTAATCTCTTTCGAGGAGGAATATGTTGGGGGATGAATTTCCTCAATGGTCGTGATGGACGATTCTAGGGAGGACTGAGTTAGTTCGTGGAGAACCAATCTATATTTTGGGAGATCCTGACATTGATGTGAGTAGTGACTGTATATTCCACATATGGCATAGGCATGGTTGGTGCACAGTGCCTTGTTACGCTAATGGGTAGGGAGATTTAGCTCGACTACTGTAATGTTGGGGTCATCGTCCAAGGTCTTCATGTGTTGTTGGAGATTGGGTAACCGTGGGAAGTTATGGGTAGCGTGGCCCAAATCATCACATAGGGAGCACTTAGGGGGTGTACGGGGTGGTGGTTGAGGTACTATGGGTTCCTCCCTAGTGGGGCCATATAGGTTTGCGGGCCTCTGCCCCCAGCGTTTCTTGGTGGTGGAGGGGCATGGTTTGTTGTAGATGTGGACACCACACCGGGGGGTGGGTGGTTAGGGATGTTTTCCACACCGGGAGGTGGGTGGTTGGAGGTATTGATAGGTTGGATAGGTTGGAGAACAACCTATGGTGTCGGGGGAGGATTAGGAGCGATTAAATACCACACGGGTAGTCCTAGGGTTAATCTAGGGAGATTCAACGTAGCCATAACGGGGGTGCTTATTACTCCTAAAGGTGGGATTAAGAACGAGATCGTATGGGTAGGTGTTGCTCCAACGTAGCTAGGTACAGCTGTGGGTTGTGGTAGAAAAGGTGGTTGTGGGTTGTGCATTGTTTGGTCGGGGGGGAGGTGGAATGGACCTAAGGGACGATGTCATGGGAGTTTCATAGTATATTCCAGGTCCAACCGAAGATACTGATGAAGTGGGTGTGCTTAGAACGGGTTGTTCGACCATGGGGAGAAAATTTTCCGGTGTGGCAGGGGCATTCAAGTCATAGTACGTTAGTTGGTCAATATTGACAATCTGTCCCTCATGGGGGAACATCATAATACGGAAAACTGAGGAAGCAATAGCTTTCATGGCGTACATATAACTACGTCCGAGCAAGAGGTTGTAATCAAGTTGGGCATTGATCACCTCAATGTCTATCTAGATGGTTTTCCCGGCTAACTGGACTGGGACGTTGGCCAAGAGGCCCTGAGGTTGAGCATAGAGGCCATCGTAAACTCGTAGGGTCGTTGTGGATGGTTGTAAAGTGGGTGATCCAAGATTTTTCCACACGAATGTAGACATGACGCAGGTAAATGCACCTTCATCGATGATGCATCGATGGATAACGAGGTTTCGGATTGAGACCGAAACTTTAAATGCTAATGTAGATGGCATGCGTGGTTCGGATTGGTCCAAGTCGAATGCCATCATTCGTGAGTCAGAAGTATATATCGCCCCAATAGCAGATAACAGTGTCTTGCGTTATGCAGGACAATTTTTTAAGACCTCAAGAGCTGACATGGCAGTGGGTAATTGAGCTAGGTCATCCACGATATTGTAATTAGGAGCTGCACGTGCATTGGTATTATTGTTGATGCGGTGTAGGGGGAAGCGAGGAGCTTTAGGGGCCCCATTGCCCTGTGCTGGGGGTATGCGTAACTGTTGATCGGTGGGAAGAGAGGTAGCATCCATGTCGACGGGGGTGATTTCGGGGATGGACCATATTGGTTTCATGGTGTCTGGAGGTTGACATCTGTCGATGACATCATAAGGAGGTGATGGGTGCCCGAATACATAGGTTTCCTGGTATGTGTAGCATATGTGATCTGTTGTTGCGGGGGTATAGTTCCTTGAGGGGGAACCAATGGTTGTGTTCTCACCACTCCTTACGTGGGCAAGGGATTTTGCAGCACCATGGGAGGTAGCGGGGGATTAGGTTGTGCGGGTGGAATAGCCTGTCCTTAGCGTTGGGTATCGTCCGTCCACAGTTGACAAGTGCACTCCAAATGAGGAAAAGTGTGCATCTAGTGGCCATAGACCCCGCATATGGAACACGGGTGGTTTGTTCATAGATTGGGGTTTTTTTCTTAACAAGGTGGTCTATCAAGGTTTTGATTGGGTGGGACGGCATTGTTGTTATTTGGGGGGTTGGGTTGTCGATCGCCTTGGTCTTGGGATTGGTTGTTCCCATGGTTACGTCCTCTTCCCCGGTTTTGCTAGCCTTGTTGGTTCCCTTGAACAGGCTGATTTTGTTGTCGGTTTTGTTCGACATAAACTTGCCCTTGGGGATTGGGAGGATTTTGTGGATGAGAAGGTGTTGGGTATAGTAAGCAGGATGGGTTTGAGATTGAGCAGGTGTTGGTGGGGCCTACGGTGGATGGTAAGCTGGAGGAGCTTGTGGTTGCGCAAGTGGGGCCTGCGAGGGTAATAGGTCGGAGGGGCTTGGGGTTGTATGTGTGTGGGTGGGGCTTGTTGATGATAATAAGTAGTAGGTACCGCAAGAGGGTTGGAAGTTGGAAGTGCCTAGCCATAACACTGTGGTGGACACGACGATCCATGGATGTGAGGGGGTCAAGTCATGGGGGCATACGATGTTGTTGCTCCTGAGTGGAACGTGGCACGCGAAAGGTCGGGGCCACTAGTAGTGGGAATAGTCGTATAAGGTTGATTATGCAACGCCATGTGCCCATTGATGTCGTCGGCGGTGTGGTATTCCCCTGGTGCATCACTCCGGGAGGAGTCGGCGCGGGGAGCATCGGGTAAAATGGAGTATAAATAACCGGACTAGGCATAGATGAGATCGAACTATTGGGATTTTAGGATAGCCTCTTCCTCAGATTGAGGTCGTTCAGATGCCACATCCTTAGCGATGGCTGGTATAAGATATTTCAAGAACCAATCTAAAAAGATACGATCGTCTAACTTAATCTTACACAAACTAAACCCTTTTCGCCATTCATAGATATGGTCTGTGATATGAGCCGTGGCTGTATTTCGTCTACAAGATAGGAGAATCTCAACACCAACATCATAATGAATAGGTAATTGGAAGAACTACAGGAAAGTGGAGGCAAGGGACGTAAATGTGAAATGGGTCCCATGTGGCTGGTCAATATACAACTTGGTTGCAACGCCAGTGAAGGTTCGTTGCAATAATCGCAGGCGAATAGAGTCATCCACAATGGAGTTAGAGGAACACCAAAGGTGGAAGGACATAATATGGTTTTGGGGGTCTTCTCCTCCCTTCCCCTCCAATTTGGGTATGTCCGAAGGGAGTTTGGTGGGAATAGGAGTCCATGTGGGATCATTTCGGATGGGGTCGTTGGTCAATCTGGCCAGGTCAGGAAGGTTGAGACTGGCCATGAATGGAAAACTGGAAGAAAGATGTGGCGTGGGTGTCGGGACACATGTGTTAGCTGTGGCGGAAATTGTGGGGCCACTGCCCCCAATGTGTGGATAAATGGTATGAGCCATGGTATGATGGATGACGACGTGGTAGTTGGGTTAGTGGTGGATCCACCACCAACCATTCCGCCAAAGAAGGGGTTGGAATTCATGCCATCCATGGGGCTAGATGGAGTAGTAAATGTAGTGTTCTCCGGTTCATAATCAAATGCGAAGTAGGGGGTGTCAAGATCTGGTGACGGGGCTCTACGTTTGTGTTGAGGGGTTCCAAGTAGACCGTGTTGAGGGAGATGGCCCTATAGGCGCTGAGACTGTCTCGGAGACTCAATGGTGAAAAATGAAAAAATCAAACTAGTGAGTTGCAACGAGTGAAAAACTTAAAATTCCTGATGCAGCCGTGTGTGCAACAAGGAGAGCATGAAAAAATATGGCACTCAGGCCAACAACAAGCTCAAAATTCTTGTTGTAACAGTTGTGCTACAACAAATGGAGTGGAAATAAAAATGGTTAGAATACCAACAAGCAGGGTTCCTACAAAATAAAAAAGGTAGATTCGCTAATCCAGTGGTGGTATAGGAGTATGCAAACACCTATCTAAAGAGGTATGAAGGTTCAAACAAAACATATCCTCTACAAGGTGATGAAATCCAAGTCAGACAACACAAGAAGTGGAACCAAATGGATAAGGATATCCCCCTACAGAGAGGGACTCCGGGTAAAATAATCCTAGAAGAATGGCCACTAAGATACCCCGTTCATGGCACGTCCGGAAAGGTAAATCCACAGCTTCAGTTCTATCACTGGTGTACTCCCAATAGGGTAGTACAATGAGAACAATGAGTAGGTAGCATTCAATTATTAAATGGATTGTGGTATTCCACTCAGACCTCCGGAACCAGTCTTGCTACTTTCCCTCCTAGGGGAGACGCCCTCTAACAAATCAGTTTTAACCGTACCAAAAAAAATAGGGGATTTTGGATCCCTAGATGACAACAACTATGTCTCAAGTGAAAATGACAGAGGGGTGTTGTTTGGATGCCTATCCCCAATGTCCTACCTAACTACAATATTATTTTGTGTTCCCCAAATGGGGTTAAATTTTGGTTGAGTTAAGTAATTTTTGTGGCTCACTTGAGTTAATGTGACTAAGTGTGTGCACGTGGTGTTGGCCACTAACTAGAAATGTAAAAGATGAAATTTAAATGCTGAAATTTTTTAATCTGGTCTTATCTTGCTTAAATGTTAAAAATTAAAAAAAGTATGTTTTTTTTTAAAGAACAGTAAGCAAGTATCAAAAAAAGGGCAGCTCAATCGGAAAAGGGTGTTGTGGGAAACAGATGGCTATTAGTAGGTTGCAGGGAAAAAGGGGAAAAAAGGTTGAAACTAAGAGCAGGTTTCAGGCCAGACTATGTCGCTGGTAGAACGGGTTCAGGGCGGGATTGCGGGGCGGGCAGCGCGGGTTCTGGGCTGGACTATGCGGTGTGCAGCGCGGGTTCATGGCTAATGGCCGCAACGTGGGCCGTAGTTTTACGGATGAAAACTGCGCTGTGCAGCGCAGGGATCATGGTGGTAGTTGCATTTTACAGTGCAGGAGGCGGGCTGGAAGCTGCGTCGTGCAGCACGGGGATTGGGGTGGAAGCTGCATTTTGCAGCGCTGGAGGCAAGCTGGCAGCTGCATCGTGCAGCACGGAGATCAGGGCGATAGTTGTGTTTTGCAACGTGAGAGGTGGGCTCGAAGTTGCTTCGTGCAGTGCGGGGATCGAGGTGGACTTCGCAGTCAGGGCCGCGATGGTGGCAGGGGGGCCAGCGGAACGGGCCGCAGTCGGGAGCGGCGATACTGCATCGTGGGCCTCTGCTGCGAGCGGCGGCACTGCGGCAGGGGCCGAGGACAGGAGCGGGGCCGCGGGAAGGGAGGGGGTCTCTGCGGTTGGGTTCGCGAGGTGATTTCAAAGGATTGCGGCTGGAGCCGCGGTTGCCGCAGGTAAACATGCGCTTTGGACCGCAGCTGCGAGCTTGCAAGCCGCGCTGCAGGCCGCGAGTAAGAGCTTCACATCTGCGCTTTAGGCCGCAACTGTGGGGAAAAGACCTACGCTTTCTGGCGCAGGAAACAGATGGAAAAAATGATAGCCTATCAGGGAAAAGGGGGTTTCAGGCTATCACAAACCTATAAATAAGAAAAAGAAATCAAAAATTAAAGGTTCAACCAGTGGAGTCACCAATTTGTAGCATGGGTTTTTACCCTTGCTTGTGCAAAAAGAGCACCTGCTAAGGATAATGGAATCCTTAGCAGCAGTTTGAAGGAAGGTGAAAAGTTAAACATGAGAAACAGTAAAATGAATCTTGATTTTTATAAATGGAAAACGAGGGTTTGCATGTATTTTGTACCTCAAATATGAGGCCGATGGAGTCTTTGTGGTCGTAGGAGGTGATGCACCAGTACTCCGTGGGTTCCTTTTCTTCTCCAAATGCTCAAATGGTTTGGGCCCAAGGCAGACTCAAAGGGGAGAACTGTAGCTCAAATGGTTTGAGCTAGAGTTCTAAAGTCATTTGGGCAGCATGAGGGTAGGATAAATGGTGGATCTCAAATAAGGGGCCTCCATCACCTTCTTATAGGTTTTTGGGTGGTGGAGTAAACCACCATGGTTTTGGGTACCAAATGGTTTAGGTTAAAGGTTTAGGGTTTTTTCCCTCTTTTTTGAATTTATTCCCTTTTATTTTGATTTTGGAGATTTTGGACCCCTTTTGGGGGGTTTGGTATGTTTTTGAAAGAATTTGATTAATTTGAGGGAAAAAGTGATTTTTTGCCTTTTTAGGTAGTACCCATTTGAACTTTTTGAGGTTTTGGAGGCTTAGAAAGATAGGGAAAATGGTCAACAAGGTTATGTGTCTAGGGGAATGAGCTAATGAGTAATTTTTAGGTGTTAACAGATTGCCCCTTGGTGTGTGAGGGCAGGATCTCATCGTATGGTCGATAGACATCATAAGTTCTGTGATTTTCTGAGGATCTGAGCATTATGACGGAGAATATTGAAAACTTGTTGGAGACTGGAACCTGGGCTCCGTACGAACTGCAAGAACTCAAAATACTTGGACTCAATAATGGATGAGGAATATTCTGAAAAATTTGGACGAGGTGGGCATACCCATGCTCATATCAAGGTACATAGATAATAATGAGGTCCAAGAGGGGACCTGAACAATACAAGGAGAACTATTGTGTACATCAAATCGGTCTGAAAAGGACACAAACCTGGGACATACTCATGGTCTGACCATGACTAATCTGAGGAATTGATGCATGGAAATGGTGGCATCCATGCTGACTGGGGTACCATAAAAGCTGATGTCTTGTTGGATCTGAAGGTGTCCAACAACTGGATGAACTCAATGACTAGAAGTCATAATCTCAAAGGTGCATTGAGTTGCAGCTGAACTGGGTACTCTCGAAAGCGTATGTTTGGAGTGCTTCCAAATACTGTTGCCGAGCGCAGCCCGAATATCCACGGGAACATTCAGGGTCTTAGATCAAAAACTGAAAGAACCAATACCCTGCACGAATCTCATCAATGCGATCAAGGTATTGAAGTCGAGCACGTGAGAAACAACCATTTGGAGAGGCACCAAGGACTCCTCTCAAAATGGTCCGTAGGCACTCACCACTGATGGTGATGAGTCCAAGGCGCAAGGACCTCTGATTCTATCCTCTAGAATATATTGGTTGGTGTCAACAGAGGGAGACTGTGCCTCCATCACGGCCATGGTGTTTCCGTGATAAGGGCGTGAGGTGTACCAAAAAGAGGTGTAGTACTAAATATGAGACTGATATACTGTGGGGGAAAATAGGGGTCATAGAGTAGGAGGACTTCAAAGTTCCTTTGTTCAAAGTATGACGACAAGGCTGACCTGGCAGCATATGAAATTGACTTCAGGGAAGGGGATCATAGCTTTAAGGGACTAGGGGTGATGACTGCAATGGGAGTTAAAGAACTGGTAAGTGATACCAAGGGACTCTAAGGGTTACTCATCACAGAATACTCTGAACAAAGGAGACCATACTGGGGGTGTTTCCATAATGGTGAGACTAGACATGATCTGTCATGGCACTGAGAGACACCGTTGGGGTATTCTTCATGGTTTTTGAGGAGCTTGCAGAAGAGATAGAAGTGTGCTCAAATATGGTAGTGTCGTGTGGATTAATCGAGCCCAGGACAGTGCATGCTCGTGGGTGCTTTCAATTGTAGAGAGTCTGAAAGCAAATAAGAAGACTCCAAGGGGGTTCTTTTTCGTGTGTTAGTCTCCAAGGCCCAAAAAATCATAAAAGGATGCAATGAAGAACTCTTCTAGCCGATGTGACTAGAGTATTCCTTTTTTGTAATTAGTCTACAAAGTTCGGAAAAGGGTTAAACTTATACCAGGTAGATGCCCTTTCAGATATTTTAGCGAGCATGAAAGGAAGCAAGATTGCTCGACGATCTTTTCATTCTTTTAGGAGTCAGAAAAAATCTTAACAAAAACTCTCTAAGTGCCTTTTTTGTAAAAGAATTGTTCGGCTAAAAAAAGGGATAAAACTATATCGAACAAGATGATGGCTATGTTGTGGTCGAAGTGGCACGCAAATCGAAGCGACAAGGGGCACGGAAAATATCATCTATGGTTTCTATGCAAGCGAGAGATGATCTTGAGCATCATCACAGGCACAAAAATCTGAACCTGACGATGCGAACGACGCAAAAAATGGAGTTGGCACGCAAATCGAGGCGACGGGGGGCTAAGACAAAATGCATGAAAAAACTTTTGTGAGAACAAGAAATAATCTCAAGCATCATCATAAGCACGAAAATATGAATCCGGCGATGGGAACGGTGCAAAACACAGAGTTGGCACGTAAATCGAGGCAGAGGGGAGCTAGGAAAAAATGCCTAAAAAAAATTTCGGTGAAAACAAAAAAGGGTCTCAACCATCCTAAAGGTCTTGGCGAGCTGAATCTAGTGGTGTCAACAGTTCAACAAACGGACATCGTATGATCTCGGTATGCCAAAATAAGAATTAGTCAAATGTCTATAAATAATAAATGGGCCCATTGACATGTGTCATTGTTATAGTTGAGTTTGACAGGAGATTGAAGCGGGCCAGAGGTGAAAATTCAGATTGTGAGAGATCTGACCGGTGGAGTTGCGTTCCGAGAGTTGCAGGTAAGCCTGCATGTCCTTAGCCTTGTATTTCATGTATTTATGTTGGGAATTTGGCCTCTGGGGAAGCGTGTCGGGCTTTTCCTGGGGACAAGGCACCAAAATGTGGCTTTAGAGGAGACATGCACGTCTAGAGCGCGATTTTGGGCAAGATATACGCACTTGCTGAGCGCGGCTGTGCCTCCCACACTCGCACTCTAGAGTGCGCTGGGGTCCCTCATAGCCGCGCTTGCCGAGCACGGCTGTGGCCCGCTTAGTTGTGCTCTGAAGCGCATCTTTTCAAGGGGAAAACGCGCTTTAGGGCGCAACTCTGGGGGGCGTAGTTTCACTCTGAAGCACGGCTTTCCGAGAGGAAAGCGCGCTTCAGAGCGCAACTATGAGCAGCAAAGCCACGCTCTAAAATGCGGCTTTTCGAGAGGAAAGCGTGCTTCAGAGCGCGGCAATAGGCCCAACAGGTGCGCCCTAGGAGCGCGCTTTTCGAGGAGAAAAATGTGCGATTGAGTGTACTTGTGGGGCCAGATGTTGTGCAGGGACCGGTGCGCTAACCTGGGAGGGGATCTATGGGATGTTTATATGGTTCTAATGGGTTTTGTTGCCTTTGATTGGCGGGATGCCAAGGGTTACGTGGAGGGAGCGAGAGATCCCGGATATTATCCTGGACAAGATCCAGGAGGACGTGGGGGTACAGGAAGATTTAGAAGGTTGTGGATTGCTAAAGTTCTCTCAGGTACCGTTGATGTGTTCAACTATACTGTTGCTGAACAAGTTGATTGAGTTCTAGGATTCAGATCTTGAGGCTTTCATGAGTCAAGGTGAGCGATTGGATCTCACTCTGGCCGATGTGTATTTTCTAACTAGATTGCCCAGGTTGGGCATGGTTATTGATACCCTTCTTAGGAGGCCGAGGAATGTATCCATGCAGGTCTTGCTAGATCGACATTGATACCCTACGGCGTTTGTGCATGACAATGCACTACTAGTTTGTGATCTTCAGAGTCCAACGACTCGGGCTATTGCACTAGTGGTGCGCATTTTGGGTTCGCATGCTCCACATCGGGTCTCGGGAAGACAGATGGTTTTGGTGGAGCAGGTTCTGGCTGGGACTTACTATGCCTAGGTCCAGATGTATTTGTCAGTTGTTCAACGGGAGCTGAGCAAGGTGAGGCATCTGGGAGGGGAGTTCTATTTTTTTCGTTTCTGTGCTCGTTTTTCTTCGAGCGTGTCCCTATGCTGCGACCTCATATAGCAGTGCATGACGGGGGACCGACTGAGCCGTGGATGCGGCATTGGGGCGAGATGATGACTCACGGAGGTGGTGGGCTTGTAGGCCAATTTTTTACCGAGGCGTTATTCACGTAGTAGATGCGGCTTCCAATGGTCATGGATGATTACACATACCGTCAAATGGACTATCGAGGGGACCGTCAGCTACAGCGGCCGCCTAGTCAGGCATGGGGGCCAGATGGTACATATATATTTGGTCTACTTTCTGTTTATAGTATCATGTTATATATTCTTGACAACATGGATGATAGCTGGGGTATTTTGTGATATTGATGTCTTGATGTCGTTTTATGCATATGTGGGACTGCAGCCACCGTCGAGACATCGGTTGTGGGTGTGGACCCAAATTGTTGGGGGCAGGGGCATCGACGGAGTGATGCGGTTGTGATGGAGGCGTTACGGGTCGGTATTGACCGACTTCTGGAGGGAGTGGTGGATGCTAGTTGGCAATATTTAGATCAGACATTGATTGATATATTTTATGATGCTCCAAGAGAGTGGAGGCCTATTATGCGGTGCATTGTGATGGCTGCTGAGACTGTGAGGGCTATGGCCTGAGGGGATGTTCCTTATCTAGGAGATGATTATGAGGATTTCGAGGTGACGTCCGACGAGCCGGAGGAGGAGCGGGGAGAGGATGATTTAGCGGCAGAGGATGCTGACGAGCCCGAGGAGGAGCGGGGCGAGGATGAGTTAGCGGCAGAGGCTGTTGAAGAGCCCGAGGAGGAATAAGGAGAGGAGGAGTCAACAACAGAGGTAGAGGAGTCAAAGGAGGAGGAGGGAGACGGTGATGATGACTACCAGGGAGATGACTCCCACTAGGAATTTGATGGGACTACCCCCACTGCGATGAGCATGTGGGATTTTTGTATATACGGATTTGTATTATATCGCGAGGATGTTGTTGGGGCTCCTCGAAATATTTATATGTATTTTTGGTGCCATGGGAACTTATGAAATTTTCATGGTATATATCTCTCGGTACATGGTTTCATTTTTGTGACGATGGTTGTTCTTTATGCACATGGATGCATTTTAGTATACGCACGTGGATGCGCTTGGGATCATGGTTTTCTTTTTTGTGCAAGTGGATGCACTTCAATATACGCACGTGGATGCATTTGTGATGATGGTTTTCTTTCTGTTTTTATGGTTTTTAAATTCCTATATGATGGTTTATGTACATGTAGATGATATGGCGATGCATGTTTATGGTTTATGCCCTATATGTTGTGGTTTATGTGCCATTCTAGAATATTGTTTGCCATTTGGTATGCTACACTGTTTTGATTTTGAGGGAAATGAGTGAATGTAATGGATTCAAACCATCTGATCATTTGTTTAGTGCGCGGGAACTTTCTAAAAAGGAAAGGATCCCTTATCTAGTAAAAACTGTTGAGTTGGGCGACAACTAGTTGGGAGTCAAGAAACACATGAAGGTGATGTATTCCCATCTGGAGTGCAGCAGTCAAGAGACCATTCACAGCATCGTACTCAGCCTGATTATTAGTAGTAGCACCTATGCACACTCTATCGACGTGGATTAACTCGTGTGAGGGGGAATATAGTACCCAAGTTGCGGAGGCGAGGTTTGGAGACCAGCGACTTGCACCGTCAGCGAAACCGACATGTTGTGGCGGAACAAGATCCATCTGTGGTCATGTATAGGAAACGAAATATGAGATTTTTAGATGAAAAAAGTTTTAAAAAAAAAAAATGTACAATCATGGACCAGTGGGTCCAGAAGTGTTATGGGTAGAAACGTTTGAGGTACAACCCGTTGGGAGGGTTGTGCAGGGGGTTTCCTTCAGAGTCAATGAGGATGTATGCCCCATGTCCTAGGCAGGTATGGACAATGTATGGACCTTTCCACATAGACTCAAACTTTCCTTTCCCAATCTTGTCATGTGCTTGGTCATAAACTAAGACTAGGTCTCCTTCGCGAAAATTGCGAGGGTGGATGTGCTTATCGTAACCGGATTTGGAATGGTTCTTTGCAGCCTCAATGGTTTGAAGGGCTATTCGATGGTCCTCATTGGCATGTTCCAAAAGGATTAGGCGTTGCTCGAGTGGTGAAGTGTCTGGGAGGAGTTCGACAGTGATATGGAGGGTGGGAATCTGACACTCGATGGGAAGGACAGACTCGACGTCGTGGACCAAGTGAAACGGGGTTAAACCCGTAGTAGTCTTGGTAGACACGCGGTAACCCAGAATGTGGGAAATAGCATATGATGCTAGTTGGACTTGTGGTGGTCTACTGTGCGTTGAAGAATGGTCTTCAGTATTTTGTTGATAGCCTCTACTTGGTCGTTCCCTTGGGGGTAATAGGCAGAGGCGTATTGATGTTTAAATTTGAGGAAGGTGGACAACTCTTTCCAGACAGAGTCTTCAAAGTGTGTGCCATGGTCAGAAACGAGTTGTTTTGGAACACCGAACTAAGTGATAACATGGTTGAAGAAGAAACGAGCTGCAGTCTCACTCGTGCAATTGAATGTGGGCATGGCCTCGACCCACTTAGTGAAGTAGTCGACATCCACAATGATGTACTTGTGGACACTCGCCGAGGGGGGGGTTGCACGTCATAAAATCAATATCCATTTGCATAAAGGGCCAACAGTGATGACTGGATGGAGTGGAGCGGAAGGGTTCCTTGCTTTGGGTGCAAAGAGATGGCAATTTTGGCAGTGTCTGACTGCAATGATGCAATCAGTGAAGAGGGTGGGCCAGAAATATCCGGCATAGATAAATTTTTGGGCGTTGGCCATCCCTGAGAAGTGGCCACCACAGGCTCCACTGTGACCATCATTAAGTACTTGTTCAGCCTCGTCTTGGGTGAGGCAACGACATAGAATGGTTTCGATACCACAAAGGTAGAACACATCACCCAGAAGGAGATAATGTCAGGCATGATGGCGTATGCGTTGGCGCCCATCGCGGTCAAGGTCGGACCAGAACTTCTTAGTGTGCAGGTACACCAGGATATCGCCATACTAAGGGTCATACGATGAGATGATAAATAAATGGTCATCGGGGAGGCTGGTATTGACAGAGGTTGATATGGACGGTGACGGCAAGTCCGACATAAGTTGTGCCAATGCGAGGGATTTGACGCTCTTGTGTTGTAAATGTGAGGTCATACTCTTGGAGTATGATGACCCACTTAGCCACGCGGCCGTAAAGGAGGTGGCGACTCAAGAGGTAAACCATAGGATTGGAGTCGACCACAATGGTATTCTAGCTTAACAGAATGTAGTGGCGAACCTTCTGTACGGAGAAGATGACAGTGAGGGCCAACTTCTCCTCCTGGGGATAATGGAGTTGTGAGCCAGACAAGATCTAACTAATGTAGTAGATTACGTGTTCTTTCCGTGCACTGTCCTCTTGAATGAGCACCCCTGAGATGGTGTATTCGGATGTCAAAATGTAAAGGATAAAATCCTTTGATAAATCCGGGGCGGAAATCAGTGGGGCGTTAGTTAAGGATGTTTTAAGGGCTTCAAAAGCCGCTTGTGCTTGTTCATCCTAGACAAATGGGATGCAAGTACGAAGTAAGTGGAGAAAACCATGGATGGACCGTCGTAACATATTATGGGACAAAGCGACGAAGAAAGTTGGCTCTCCCCTGTAAACTCTGTAATTGTCGTATGGTACAGGGGGATGGGATGTCCAATATAGCTTGAACCTTTAAGGGGTCAACGGTTATCCCTTTCTGGGAAACGATGAACCCAAATAACCGGCCTGCAGGGACGCAGAAGATGCACTTGAGTGGGTTCAAGCGGATCCTATACTTGCAACAATGTAAAAAGACTTGTCAGAGATCGTTTAGGTGGTCAGATCGTTTCTTTGATCGAGCCGTGAGGTCATCCAAGTAAACCAGGATGATATGGGATAGATCATGGAAACAAAATGTCATAGCCCACTGGAAGATGGCACCAACATTTTTAAGACCGAACAGCATGACCCGATAGGCAAAGGTGCCCCATGGGGTGGTGAATGTGGTTTTGTATTGGTCTTCTTTCCGGATGTGGATTTGATTGTATCCGAAGAAGTCGTCCATGAAGGAAAGAACTTCATGTCCCACACAAGCATCAACGAGTTGGTCAAGGAAGGGTGTGGGGAAATTGTCTTTGGGACAAGCGCGATTAAGGTCGCGAAAATCCGTACAGACACGGAGGGTGCCCGATTTTTTATTAACAAGTACAGGGTTGGAAACCCATGTGGTATAAGCAATGGAATATATGAATCGGGCTTTCCACAATTTCTCAATTTCGATTTTGACTGCCCAGAGCTTAGATGGGTGAATGGGTCTCTGTTTCTGGAAGACGTGTGGGACCTCTGGCCACGTATCTATGTGATGTTCGACTATGGCAAGGTCTAAACCAAGCATCTCGGTATAAGACCAAGCAAAAATATCGTGAAACTCCTGGAAGAGCTTCTTGTACTCCCTAATTTCGTATTATGTGCAGGAAGCACCTAAAGTGATAATTTCGGGGGTACCGGGTGTGGTAGAAATCTCAACCTATATTGTAGGTGATATGTTGGCCATATTACCTTCTTCGAAGGCATCAGGGGCTGGAATGGGGTTCCTGAACCAATCTACCTTTTCAGGGAGGAAATCCTTTGTCTCGATTGAGAATTGAGTGGCCGTAGAAGTGGTGGGATCCTCGGGAATGAAATAGGACCGATGATGCATGTCATCCCAAGGGTAGTCAGGTGCGGTGAGTGCCTCGAGTATCTCTTAGTCACTTTGAAAGTACTGTGTGAATAAATTGGTCGAGGAGGGGCTACATGCTAGGGATGACATGTGTCCACCTGCTGTGGAAATCATGTAGATGGTGTTAATCTCTTTCGAGGAGGAATATGTTGGGGGATGAATTTCCTCAATGGTCATGATGGACGATTCTAGGGAGGACTGAGTTAGTTCGTGGAGAACCAATCTATATTTTGGGAGATCCTGACATTGATGTGAGTAGTGACTGTATATTCCACATATGGCATAGGCATGGTTGGTGCACAGTGCCTTGTTACGCTAATGGGTAGGGAGATTTAGCTCGACTACTGTAATGTTGGGGTCATCGTCCAAGGTCTTCATGTGTTGTTGGAGATTGGGTAACCGTGGGAAGTTATGGGTAGCGTGGCCCAAATCATCACATAGGGAGCACTTAGGGGGTGTACGGGGTGGTGGTTGAGGTACTATGGGTTCCTCCCTAGTGGGGCCATATAGGTTTGCGGGCCTCTGCCCCCAGCGTTTCTTGGTGGTGGAGGGGCATGGTTTGTTGTAGATGTGGACACCACACCGGGGGGTGGGTGGTTAGGGATGTTTTCCACACCGGGAGGTGGGTGGTTGGAGGTATTGATAGGTTGGATAGGTTGGAGAACAACCTATGGTGTCGGGGGAGGATTAGGAGCGATTAAATACCACACGGGTAGTCCTAGGGTTAATCTAGGGAGATTCAACATAGCCATAACGGGGGTGCTTATTACTCCTAAAGGTGGGATTAAGAACGAGATCGTATGGGTAGGTGTTGCTCCAACGTAGCTAGGTACAGCTGTGGGTTGTGGTAGAAAAGGTGGTTGTGGGTTGTGCATTGTTTGGTCGGGGGGGAGGTGGAATGGACCTAAGGGACGATGTCATGGGAGTTTCATAGTATATTCCAGGTCCAACCGAAGATACTGATGAAGTGGGTGTGCTTAGAACGGGTTGTTCGACCATGGGGAGAAAATTTTCCGGTGTGGCAGGGGCATTCAAGTCATAGTACGTTAGTTGGTCAATATTGACAATCTGTCCCTCATGGGGGAACATCATAATACGGAAAACTGAGGAAGCAATAGCTTTCATGACGTACATATAACTACGTCCGAGCAAGAGGTTGTAATCAAGTTGGGCATTGATCACCTCAATGTCTATCTAGATGGTTTTCCCGGCTAACTGGACTGGGACGTTGGCCAAGAGGCCCTGAGGTTGAGCATAGAGGCCATCGTAAACTCGTAGGGTCGTTGTGGATGGTTGTAAAGTGGGTGATCCAAGATTTTTCCACACGAATGTAGACATGACGCAGGTAAATGCACCTTCATCGATGATGCATCGATGGATAACGAGGTTTCGGATTGAGACCGAAACTTTAAATGCTAATGTAGATGGCATGCGTGGTTCGGATTGGTCCAAGTCGAATGCCATCATTCGTGAGTCAGAAGTATATATCGCCCCAATAGCAGATAACAGTGTCTTGCGTTATGCAGGACAATTTTTTAAGACCTCAAGAGCTGACATGGCAGTGGGTAATTGAGCTAGGTCATCCACGATATTGTAATTAGGAGCTGCACGTGCATTGGTATTATTGTTGATGCGGTGTAGGGGGAAGCGAGGAGCTTTAGGGGCCCCATTGCCCTGTGCTGGGGGTATGCGTAACTGTTGATCGGTGGGAAGACAGGTAGCATCCATGTCGACGGGGGTGATTTCGGGGATGGACCATATTGGTTTCATGGTGTCTGGAGGTTGACATCTGCCGATGACATCATAAGGAGGTGATGGGTGCCCGAATACATAGGTTTCCTGGTATGTGTAGCATATGTGATCTGTTGTTGCGGGGGTATAGTTCCTTGAGGGGGAACCAATGGTTGTGTTCTCACCACTCCTTACGTGGGCAAGGGATTTTGCAGCACCATGGGAGGTAGCGGGGGATTAGGTTGTGCGGGTGGAATAGCCTGTCCTTAGCGTTGGGTATCGTCCGTCCACAGTTGACAAGTGCACTCCAAATGAGGAAAAGTGTGCATCTAGTGGCCATAGACCCCGCATATGGAACACGGGTGGTTTGTTCATAGATTGGGGTTTTTTTCTTAACAAGGTGGTCTATCAAGGTTTTGATTGGGTGGGACGGCATTGTTGTTATTTGGGGGGTTGGGTTGTCGATCGCCTTGGTCTTGGGATTGGTTGTTCCCATGGTTACGTCCTCTTCCCCGGTTTTGCTAGCCTTGTTGGTTCCATTGAACAGGCTGATTTTGTTGTCGATTTTGTTCGACATAAACTTGCCCTTGGGGATTGGGAGGATTTTGTGGATGAGAAGGTGTTGGGGATAGTAAGCAGGATGGGTTTGAGGTTGAGCAGGTGTTGGTGGGGCCTACGGTGGATGGTAAGCTGGAGGAGCTTGTTGTTGCGCAAGTGGGGCCTGCGAGGGTAATAGGTCGGAGGGGCTTGGGGTTGTATGTGTGTGGGTGGGGCTTGTTGATGATAATAAGTAGTAGGTACCGCAGGAGGGTTGGAAGTTGGAAGTGCCTAGCCATAACACTGTGGTGGACACGACGATCCATGGATGTGAGGGGGTCAAGTCATGGGGGCATACGATGTTGTTGCTCCTGAGTGGAACGTGGCACGCGAAAGGTCGGGGCCACTAGTAGTGGGAATAGTCGTATAAGGTTGATTATGCAACGCCATGTGCCCATTGATGTCGTCGGCGGTGTGGTATTCCCCTGGTGCATCACTCCGGGAGGAGTCGGCGCGGGGAGCATCGGGTAAAATGGAGTATAAATAACCGGACTAGGCATAGATGAGATCGAACTATTGGGATTTTAGGATAGCCTCTTCCTCAGATTGAGGTCGTTCAGATGCCACATCCTTAGTGATGGCTGGTATAATATATTTCAAGAACCAATCTAAAAAGATACGATCGTCTAACTTAATCTTACACAAACTAAACCCTTTTCGCCATTCATAGATATGGTCTGTGATATGAGCCGTGGCTGTATTTCGTCTACAAGATAGGAGAATCTCAACACCAACATCATAATGAATAGGTAATTGGAAGAACTACAGGAAAGTGGAGGCAAGGGACGTAAATGTGAAATGGGTCCCATGTGGCTGGTCAATATACAACTTGGTTGCAACGCCAGTGAAGGTTCGTTGCAATAATCGCAGGCGAATAGAGTCATCCACAATGGAGTTAGAGGAACACCAAAGGTGGAAGGACATAATATGGTTTTGGGGGTCTTCTCCTCCCTTCCCCTCCAATTTGGGTATGTCCGAAGGGAGTTTGGTGGGAATAGGAGTCCATGTGGGATCATTTCGGATGGGGTCGTTGGTCAATCTGGCCAGGTCAGGAAGGTTGAGACTGGCCATGAATGGAAAACTGGAAGAAAGATGTGGCGTGGGTGTCGGGACACATGTGTTAGCTGTGGCGGAAATTGTGGGGCCACTGCCCCCAATGTGTGGATAAATGGTATGAGCCATGGTATGATGGATGACGACGTGGTAGTTGGGTTAGTGGTGGATCCACCACCAACCATTCCGCCAAAGAAGGGGTTGGAATTCATGCCATCCATGGGGCTAGATGGAGTAGTAAATGTAGTGTTCTCCGGTTCATAATCAAATGCGAAGTAGGGGCTGTCAAGATCTGGTGACGGGGCTCTACGTTTGTGTTGAGGGGTTCATCAAACTAACGAAGTCTCACAATAATAAGCAAATACAATATATAATGATATTTCATGTAATAAGATCAAAACGGGGTATTACATACACCCACCCTTCAGGAAACATCATCCCAAAGTTATGATCAAAATAGTGTGGAAAAATCATGATGCATGGTCTCTATGTCCTCCCAGGTAGCATAACCTGGGCTATACCTGTCCCACTGGACCTTTACCTGGTCCATCAAACGATGTCTGAGTTGTCTAACCCTACAGTCCAATATACATAATGGTTCGACCCTGATGGTCCCCTTGTTTGAAACCTGCAGTTCCTTCCAATTTATTTTATGAGACTCATCGGCTATATAATGTCGTAAAACAGATACATGAAAAACATTATGATTTTTATGCAAATGGGGTGGCAGCACAATACGATACGCGACGGGTCCAACCTTCTCCAAAATTTCAAAGGGTCCTATGAATCGTGGTGACAACTTTTTCCCTTTCCCAAACTGGATGGTACTTTTACTAGGCATGATGCGTATGAAAACATCATCCCTTACCTTATAGTTTCGTTCAACCCTATGCGCATCGGCATAACTCTTTTGTATATCTTGAGCTTCCTTTAACCGTTGTCTAATCTGAATCACCTGTTCTTCCATCTCATGAATCAACTCAGGTCCTATACTCACTCGATCCTCTAACATTTACCAACGCATTGGTGTTCTGCATGGCCTTCCATATAATGCTTGATAAGGCGACATTTTGATCGAGTTGTGGTAAATATTGTTGTAAGCAAATTCTACCAAAGGTAAATGCTTTTCCCAATGTTCCTACTAATCCATAACATACATCCTAAGCATGTCCTCCATCACCTAATTTACTCTTTATGGTTTCTAATCTGTCTCTAGATGGTAAGTTGTGCTTATGTTCAACTGAGTTCCTATTGCCGACTGCAAACTTGTCCAAAACCTGGACGTGAACCTGGAATCCCTATCTAAGATAATATTCTTGAGAAACCCATGAAGACGAACTACTTCACTTATAAATACATGCATTACATCTGTGACATCATAGGTTTCCTTAACTGGAATAAAGTGAGCATTTTTGTTCAATTTATCAACGATGACCATAATGGCATCATGATTATGAGAGGTAAGAGAAATCCAACCACAAATTCCATCAAGATAAACTCCCAGTTTGACATAGGAATTTCATGTGGTTTCAATAGTCCTGTCAGGTAGTGATGATTATCTTTTACTTGCTGACACTCAAGGCAATTAGCAACGAATTTGACCACATTGCGCTTCATTCCTACCCAAAAGAAGAGTTGCTTCAAGTCCACATACATCTTCTTTACTCATGGGTGCGCACAATAGACTGCTCTGTGGGATTCCTTAAGTACAGTTTCTCTAATATCTCCCTCCTCGGGAATATACATCCTCCCTTGATATCGTAACAGCCCATAAGCTTCCAACTCATACCCTTCAAACTTAGACTCCACCTGCTTCCCATTCTGGAGTGCAGACGAGACCTTTAGGTACCAACTATCCTTGACTAACTGTCCTAATACTCTTTCCTTCAAATCAACTTTTAAAGGTATCAGGGATAAAATACTTGGTTTTCTACTTAAGGCATCAACTACCACATTCTCCTTCCCTTTGATGTATGAAATCCCAAAATCATACTCTCTCATAAATTCACCCCATCACCTTTTCCTAGCATTTAGGTCTCTTTGAGTGAAGATATATCTCAAGATTTAGTGATCAGATTTGAGCTCAAAGCTTCGTCCAACAAGGTAATGTCTCAAAATATTTAAAACTAACATCACGGCAACAAATTCTAAGTCATGGGTGGGTTAATTCTCTTCATGAGTTTTTAACTTCCTTGTCGCATAAGCTATTACCCCACCTTCCTGCATCAATACCGCACACAAACCCTGCCTCAAGGCTTCTGTGCAAACTGTTAAGTCCTTATCCATATCAGGCACTCGTAGGATTGGTGCACTTGTTAGTATTATTTTAAGATCAGTGAATGCGACATCACATTCATCATTCCATTCATACCTGATGCCTTTACGTTGTAAGGTAGTTATGGGTTTTGCGATATTTTAAAACCCTTCTATAGTACTTGGCTAAACCCATGAAGCTTCTCACTTCATGCACATTTCAAGGAACGGGCCAATCCATTATGGCCTTCACCTTTTTAGGTTCCATAAAAATTCCCTCTCCGGAAATTATATGCCCTATATAATGGATCTCCTTTTGATAAAAATAACATTTGGACAACTTACCATATAAATTGTGCTCTCTTAAGCATGACAATACCATTCACAAGTGTTCCCCATGCTCTCTTTCATTCTTGGAGTAGATAAGGATATCGTCCAATAAGACTTGCACAAACCGATTTAAGTACTTCTGAAATACGTTATTCATGAGGCTCATGAATACCACTGGGGAATTGGTCAAACCAAATGGTACCACTACAAACTCATAGTGCCCAAACCAAGTTCGAAAACAATTCTTAGGTATATCACCTTCCTTAATTCAAAGTTGGTGATAACCTGATCACAAGTCGATCTTTGAGAAGAATGTCGCCCCTTTCGTTTGATCAAAGAGGTCATCAACTCGAGGTATCGGGTACCTGTTCTTCACTATGGATCTGTTCAAATCTATGTAATCTATGTAAAGACGTAAGGAACCATCCTTATTCTTCACAAAAATTACTGGTGCGTCCCACGGTGAAATACTTGGTCTAACGAACCCTAGGTATAACAGTTCCTTCAACTGCATTTGCAACTCTCAAAGATCTAGGGCCGCCATCCTATATGGTTTCTTTGATGTTGGCTCCGAACCGGGTTTAACCTCAATGGTAAAATCAAGTTCTCTCTTAGGAGGTAATGTAGGTAATTCCTTTGGAAATATGTCAGTGAATTCCACTAACATTGGGTACTAATCAAAGGAGGGTCCCTTCTCATTATTTACCGCTTCAACAATATACAACTGACACCCTTGCCTCATACATCGTTTTACATTCATCGTTGATATGAAATGAAGGGACACCTTTCGTTTGATACCCTATATCTCAATGGCCTCCCCTTTGTCATTAAAACAAATGATTTTCTTCACATAATAGTCCAAGAAATCTCGATGTTCCTCAAGCCAATCCATACCTATTATAAGGTCATAGGTCTCGAGGGTGGTGACGTACACTTTGACTTGTGTAACACACACCCCAAGATCTACTATACATTTTTCGAAACTAGGTCCTACTGCAGGTTTTACCCCTTAAGCCATTTCAACTAAGTTGAAATCGCCGTGCTCGTAGGCTGCCAACCCACATTTGTCTAATGTATATAGAGAAATAAAACTTTTTGTACCACCGGGATCAAACAAGATTCTTAGTTTAACATTATTGAACTTACCTGATGATTCCACCATAGTGGATTGGTGTTCAGCCTGATGGTTATTCACTGCTGCTGAGATATTATGCTTACTGCCCCCACTCCCCATTGGGGCCTTTCCTTCTCGATGCATTGTACCAGATCGTAACTCAAAATAGTTGCATTGATACTGTGGAATTCCACAACCCCAACAAGAAACCTGTGATGGGGGGAGATCTAAACTGCAGATACCTTTGAGAGGGGTTTCTCCCTCTGGAGCCCCTTCCCCTTCCGAATGATCCTCGATAATTACTTACACTCTGGAGAGTCCATGTTGCCAATTGGGATACTGCACTAGCTACCACTAGCCTATCTACAGCCGCAAATCTAGATGTATGCTTGTTCCCGTAGGGAGGTGGCCTCGCATACCCTCACGTAGGGTAGCTTTGAGGGGCCTTCCCTACAAACCTTGACAGTTGAGATTTGAATGATTTTATGGGTTTCACACCGAACATCTCTTTTGTATAATGAGCACAGTTGATTACCTCGACAACCTAAGTTGGTTTCCACATCCGCACTTGGGAGTTGATATTAGTATTAAGTCCATACGCAAAGCGCTCATCCTAATGCTAGTCATTGTCCAAGTAGGGTACATACTTAACTAGTTCCATAAATATTGCTTCATAATCCTCCACGGATAGATTCCATTGTACCAAGGCATGAATGGCTCCTACCTATTCTTCCTGGTAGAAGGTGTGCAAGTACTTCCCTTTCTTACACCTAAAATCTTACCACCATTAGATTCAGTGTATACATCCCTAAAGTTTTATTGGATAATTCATTTACCTGGAAGGGACATCATTTTGCTTCTGCTAGGTTTTGAGAGGTCCTCGCAGGCTGCACTCATGCAACCTCCGACGTCGCACCTTGCTCCATTACAAAGTGCGACGAAGTCAGTTAAATGGAAAAAATAGTTTCTTCGAGCTCATTCTCAAAGGTTGCTGACTTGGATCCCTATCCCTAACCTGTTGGGGGAGCTAGCCTTCGGTTCCTAACCTCTTGGAAGGATCCCTTATCTCTCTCCTACCATATCTCAACCTACCCTATCCATACCTTATCCACTTAGTCCTATATAAGTGAAGCTCTACCCCTCTCCAAAGGGAGGAAGTCTATAATGTCTACATGCTGGTGAAATCGTCCTTGAGAGATCTCTACTCATCTATTAGGAGACTCATACTTCCTTGGAGGAATGGCAAATGGCTTGGATGGAGAAGGGCTGCAGTGTTAAGCCTTGGTTGTAGTTCTATGTCTCTACTATGTATTTCCCTATTTACAATAATACAAATGCTTTCCACCAATATTGTTAATGTGTGATTATATTGAGTAGTTTACCTACTTAACTGTTTACTTAGATCTCTTATTGTATAGATGCTCTTTACTTATTTTGTGTTGTTCTTTGTGTCTTAACAGGTCTTGGAGCTGAGATCTGACGACCGTTGGATGTGGAGCAACATTCAGGAGAAAGGATTGCGAAGTAACAGGTAAGACATCTAGCACTTAATCCTTAAGTAGATCTAGGAAATCCATTTGTATTATGTTCTATTTGTTCTAAACTCACATTGAGCTAGGGAAATCCGGCTCGCGTTCGCTCAAGTGGATTGTCCGTTAAACAAATCTGACGACCATACTGGGGAAAAACATTGCTTTCTAGTTGTCAAGTTGAATGATATTTTCAATTGATTTCTTGCCAAGCCCTTTTATTTGTCTTTTGCTTCTTAAGTTGGTTTCACCATCAGATCTTCACTTTGAAGACTCTAATAAACTTCCTTTGGATCTGCATTCCCATTCCCAAACCTGTTTATTTCTCATTACTTGGAGACTTGGCTCATTTTTTAACTTAGATCTCACCTGTCGCACCTGGTCAATATACCCAGAGCGACATTGTGTTGTTTTTTATCTCTGTTCTTTCCATGTTAGTCTGTCGTCGCATCATTTCCATTGGTATACTGCGACGTCGTTGCACTGCCCACATTGGTGCACTGTGCACAAGCACAGAGTGCGTCGATCTGCCATTTTCGCCATACAAGCACCCCTTCTCCATTTCTAATTTGAGTTTTGGTTTGTGTGCAGACTCCTCTGCACTGTACCTTCCAGGAAGAGACCCTGTTGTCCAGAAGTGTTTTGTTTGGCTTGTTTGTATTTGTTTTTGGGTCTTTTTGAGATTTGGATTCATGTTTGGCCCTTTGAGTAAAAACTAGTGTTTTGCTTGCATTTTTAAGCGAAATGGGTTCTATTTTTTACCCATCTCAAGGTTTTGAGATCACTTTTGGTTTGGTGTGATTGGTTTGTTTTAAAGACTTGAAGAGTGTGGGATATCCATGTCTTTTTTAGCCTCTTTTTCTCAGGTTATGCATCTTGCTTTCTTTACATGCTAAGTTATCTAGTGATTATTGGAAAAGGTTGATTTTTTGTCTCCACTTTAGTTCAAATAAAAGCTTGATTTTGTCACTCTTTTGCTATATTCATGAAATTGGAAAACATAAGTATTCTTCTTGCTTTAATTTGATCATTTGAAATTCTTGGTCTCACACTCATAAGAAGAAGAAAGAATCGTTGCATATTTGTATGCATTTGAGTTAGATAAGATTGTTATTCCTTTGTCTTGCATTTAACCGGAAACGTTCATGGAATCCTTCTTTCCGTAGCTTAGGTGTGTCTTTTTCAAGTGTAAAAAAAAAGGAAATGAGTTATAATTATTGCATTTCATAGATTTTGAGCCTTTCTTGAGTGCCTTTGAGTTGTTTGGGTGCTTGCCATTTTTCTTTGGGAATTTCTAAATGATTAGAGTGTTGTAGATATTCTCTCACTTTCTATATATAGATATGAAAAGCGTTTAGCTATCAAATTCCATTTTTGATACATGCATTTGAAAATTGAAAGTGCTTCATCATTTTGTCTTATACATTGTTAATATTAGTTGCATATTTCATTTTCTTTAGGCTTTTTAGCTGGTTATTGCAGAAAGTTAGAATTATTGCACTCTAGGAAGGAATTCTTCTTTTCGCTACTACTTAAGTATTTTTGGTTTGAAAGAAGAAGAAAAAATCTCTCCTTATCTTAAGTAGTTTTCATTGAAAAGGAAAGGAAAATGTGCATTATCATGTAGTTGAGGATTGCATTATGTTTACATTTACGTACTCACCTCATGCATCCACCTAACTGCACAAGATAAAATTAACACTAGCTTAGGTTAAAATCATTTAGTAACTGTGTGTAAGTTAGAGACGTGTTACGAGGTCGTTAAGCGTGGCAGCTGTCGTTATTTTTCAACACTGTATCCTAGGGGTATTGTAGTCTTCCACGTACTTATCAGTATATCGAGCTCCTTCACGTACCCACCAAGTCACCTTGAGTACTTGGCGTATATCGAAGGGTGCATCACGTACTCGGTAGTATATCGAAAGGTCTCTTGCCGAATGGTTGTGCATTAGGCAGCACCACTACGGATTTGAGCTCCCATGTACCTTGCGTATATCGGGAGACACCCTTAGGACTCCTGAAAACAACTGAGTTAACTTTTTGGCCGTCTTGACGGAGCAATACACCAAGAACAGCACTCGGGGAGATACTACGCACGTACCGTCCAGGTAATCGGGTATGCAGGCAAGGGTACGGTCCCAATCCTCCTTGTCGCATCATATTGTTGGGCCCTGCGGTATATCGTGAGTTGCGAAGCCTTGATAATCCTATGAGGTTCCAGAATTTGAATCCACTCCTATTCACACAATTTTCTTGTTGCTTTTAGACTTGAGTAGTGTTTGATTTGTGTGGTAATTTAGAGACTCTTAGGAAGTTTAGAAATGGAAGACTCTTCCGGGACTACCAACCAAGAGGCCCCCTTCCAGGGTATGCCATTTGTTATTCCCCCTTGTGGAACTATTGGTCCTCCCTTTATGGCTACGTTGAGTCTTCCTGGATTGACGATAGGATTACCGGTATGGTTATTCTCCAATCCAGTTATACCAAGTGCACCAATTGTGTCAAACCTAGGTCCTTCATCACATGAGCATCAATCTCATGGTGACCATTCTCCTTCTTCATCGAAAGTCGAATCGGCTTCCGTTTCTTCTTCTTCTCCTACTGAAAACTCTTATGTTAGTAAGAAGTCGGGTGAGAAGAAGAAGAAGAAAAGGAAGATTAAGAAGAAGAAGGATAAGAAAGTGACCAAGCATTAATCATCTGCCTCTAATGGCACTCATTCTATGAGGACACCTCGTAAGCCCAAGTTCCCTTGCAAACTTTGCAAGAGTGATCACCTTCTCAAGAATTGTCCCGGTCTTCCCCGTGTGTCAGAAGTGTGATCTAAAAACCCCAAACCGCTTGTATCGTCAATCTCTGACCATCATGTTGATCATACTCCCTCGACCAGTGACCCATTGGTGAAGGGTCAGAAGGGTAGAGCTGCAAACCCTTGTTGGCTATGCAAGGGCATGCATCGTACTTACCTTTGTCCAAGAATGGATGAAGCTTCACGGTGGTTGGAAGATATTACTAGTTCTCAACTGGTGCTTCCAACAAGCGATAATAAGTTGTCCCTCGACCCCCCGCTAGTTGACCAAGTGATCAATTTAGTTTCATCTGTAATTGATCCCACTCTTCCTTCCAAGAGTGAATTGATCGAGTCGATCTCACCTCCACTCAATCCTGCTCTTTCATTGGAGAAAGTTCAAACTGAAGCAGTCACCATGACACAATCTTCGTCTCATTCTTATCTTCCAAGTAAGAGTGAATTCGAAACCGTTGATGTTTTTCTTATCAGTTCAGAATGTCCTAGGCAAGGGGAAACCCTGTCCATTCCTACAGGACCCCCCCCCCCAAGTACTGAGGTCGTTTCCTTTGATTGGAATGGTCTAACAGAACCTCGTCTTCCTTCGAGTATTCATTTTCAAATATCTATAGGATTTTTCGATAAATAAATATTTCGTACGATAGTTGATGAGGGAGATTATGTTAGTATTTTATCCTCAACTGTTTGGAAAGCTATAGGTTCCCCTCAGCTTGTGCCAGTAACTGACCAGATTTTGGCTTTTAATAGAAGGCCTACCGGACCTTTAGGTATTCTCCCGCAGTTACCTGTCACGTTGAGAGGTAAAACTATTTATGTTGATTTCATGGTTATCCAAGGTCCTTTACATTTCAATCTACTCCTTGGGCGTGATTATGTCTATGCTATGAAAGTCATCGTGTCCACACTCTTTCGAGTGATGTATTTTCCCTATGATGGGAGGATCGTGACCGTTGATCAACTTTCCTTCGTGGCACCCAATCATCGCATGAATACCAGTCATCATACTTCCCTGAATGTTCCTCATGTTTTAGTGGTTTCTTCCCCCTGAGAATGGGGGTTACGAGCATGGTTTATGTTATGTTTCAAGCTCGTTAAAAAATGAAACCAACCACCCTAGCATAGTTTCCCTTTGGTTTCAAGCTTGCATAAAAATGAAACCATCCCCTCGAGCATAGTTTTATTCCATTTCAAGCTCATTAAAAAATAAGATGGGCCCGCTCAAGCATAGTTATTGTCTATTTCAAGCTTGTGTAAAAATGAAATAGATCTCCCTCCCATCGGTTCGAGTCTCTCACTAGAGTTAGAACTTGAACCTTCATTTCATCTGATTCTCGTTTTCCCCCCCTTGGTGAACATTTTCATATTAGTATCCAGGTTGGTAGTTGGGTTAGCAAGTAGCATTTTCAGACGAAATGAAGCTTGGGGGGCATGCCACATGTCGTACCATCAGCAATCATGTTGAGGGAACACCACCATGTTAAGCCGCTAGCAATCATGCTGGGGGAATTTACCAACCTCTGGACATCATGTTGGGAAGGAACCCGTCAATGGGACTTAACCGTGAATAGAGTTTACCTTTGGCTTCAAGCTCGCTAAAAAATGAAACCAGTAGTTTGAGCAGAGTTTACCTTTGGTTTCAAGCTCGTTAAAAAATGAAATAGGTTCCCATGAGTATAGTTCCCTTTCTATGTCAAGCTCGTTAAAAAATGAAATATGTTCCCGTGAGCAGAGTTTTATTCCTGTGTCAAGCTCGTTAAAAAATGAAACATATCATTTCCCTTTGAGTCGAGTCTCCTCATAGACTTAGTACCTGAACATTATTTTCACCCGCCTATGTCTTAGGAAAATGAAATGAAGCTTAAGGGGCATGTCTTCAACCCCTAGAAGTTAAGTTGAAGTCAAATCGATTGCCTCTCCACACCACGTTAGATCTAAGTCACTTACTTCTAGCAATCATGCCGGGGGCACACACCAACTTCTGGATTTCATGACGGGAAGAAGTTCACCATTGGGAACATTTTGGAGCATACTTTCCTTTTTTGGGTTTCAAGCTCATTAAACCATGAAAATTATCCCGAGCACAGTTCATTTTCTATTACAAGCTCGTTAAAAAATGAAGCAGACATCATGATCATTCTTCCAACCTATCTTCGAGCTCGTTAAAAACAGTAAGATGGTGTTTAGCTTACTTTTCACTTTTTTCGTGCTCTGGTTAAAACATGAAAAGTGGTTTGAGCTTAGTTTTTACTTTTTCGTGCTCTGGTTCAAATATGAAAAAGATTCCTAGTGCTTTTGATACCATTCTCGTGCTCGTTAAAAATTTGAGTAAAAAGGTGTCTAACGAGTATAGGTTTATCACTTTATCTGGCCTCGTTAGACTATTTACGGAAAAGGAACTGTGTCGAGTTTACTTTTTCCTTTGTCGGACTCGGTCATCAACCATGACAAAGTTGTTCATGGTGTCCTTTTAAGCTCTTTTTAGACTCCCTAAATAGGAAAATATTGCCAAGCAAACTTGATGCTTTCACACTTGTAAAAGCATTTGAATGATCATCTTTCTCGTGATAGTTTACCCCTTTTTCGGACCAGGAAGCACTATTTACGAAAAAGGAATACTCCAACCAACCATGGCTGGAAGAGTTCTCTCTCGCGTTGTTTTACCCTTTTCCGGGCGAAGAGACTAACTTTACGAAAAAGAACCTTTTGGAGTCTCCTTTAGTTCTTTTCAGACTCTCTAAACATGAAATGATGCTGATTTTTCCTTCTTTGGACTCGTTAAATTTCAAACATCGAAGGACCCATGTTGGGATGAACCCCTCCTTTCCTAGGTTCGTAAAACATTTGGGATTGGACTCATCTATGAGATGAGCTATACCGCGAATCTGGTTACCCTCATCAAGCTCGTTAAAAAACAAGTGAGGCACTCATCAGTCGTGATGGGAAAAAATGAAAGATTTTATGTTACACCCTTTGTCTATGGCAGTACATAGTCACTCTTGAACATGGCACTCATTTGCATTTGCATTTAGTACTTGGGTAATCCATTTGTCTTCGAGTCCTGTCAATTTCGTGAGTCTTGTTACTCCTTTGGGTCGTCCAAAGAATGCTTCCACCATCAGTTGCATTGGGGGTTGGTGTTGTTCTCGTCATGTCAATACTGCCAAGTCATGCCATGCCCATGTTCGAGAGATGTCCATTGCTCATCATCTGCAGTTAGTACACCTTCAATCATGTCGGTCTACTCTGAGTTAGTCTCGCATATTACTGTACCATCTAATCCACTCTACACATCCTTTGTCGTATTTCATGTCGATGATGGGGGATTCATCATGGCCCTCCAAGGATTGAATCTAGAAACCAACCAAGTACCTTGGCCCTGCATGCCTCAATGGCAGGTTACCTCGCTTTCGACATGAGTTTACATCATTGATTCTTGATCGAAAGATTTCATCTTGCGTTCGACTTCAACTCATTTATTCACGTTGGATTATATGTACTGCGATACCTTGGGGATCATTGACATTAATGGTGATTTCCCTCACACTTGTTAACGGTATACATCAATGACTGATAATCAAGTGATTTCTACCATGTTCGACGCCAAAACATTTGTAATCACATGGATAAATTCGTATCATTGTGGGTTCAGCTTGAAGACCCTGGGGAGTCATGTTTTACCCAGGTTGCGATGGAGTTTGTATTTGAAGTCATGTTACGCGGATCCACATTTGTATTGGTCGTGGCTATGTTACCATCTCATCATGGATCTACGCTTATGTCCAGTAGCCATGATTGTTTTCAGTCGATCATTACTACCATGGATCTGCATTGTATTGGTTGGAAACCATGTTGTACATCATATGAGATTGTCAGTTCAGAGTCAGTTGTACTGCAGCAGCGTCCTTCATCCGACAAGTCCATTTTTCCATTCTTTCTGTCAAAGCATTTCACCTATTCAATCTTTAAACAGATTCATGCTTTGGGGGTCATTATGTTACACCTAAAATATTACCACCATTAGATTCAGTGTATACATCCCTGAAGTTCCATTGGCTAAGTCATTTACCTGGAAGGGACATCATTGTGCTTCTGCTAGGTTTTGAGAGGTCGTCGCAGGTTGCACTCATGCAACCTACGACGTCGCACCTTGATCCATTACAGAGTGCGACGAAGTCAGTTACATGGCAAAAATAGCTTCTTCGAGCTCATTCTCTAAGGTTGTTGACTTGGATCCCTATCCCTGACCTGTTGGGGGAGTTGGCCTTCGGTTCCTAACCTACTGGAAGGATCCCCTATCTCTCTCCTACCATATCTCAACCTACCATATCCATACCCTATCCACTTAGTCCTATATAAGTGAAGCTCTACCCCTCTCCAAAGAGAGTAAGTCTATAGTGTCTACATACTGGTGAAATCATCCTTGAGAGATCTCTACTCATCTATTGGGAGACTTATACTTCCTTGGAAGGATATGGAAAACGGCTTGGATGGAGAAGGGCTGCAGCTTTAAGCCTTGGTTGTAGTTCTATGTCTCTACTATGTATTTCCCTATTTACAGTAATACAAATGCTTTCCACCAATATTGTTAATGTGTGATGATATTGAGTAGTTTACCTAATTAACTGTTTACTTAGATCTCTTATTGTATAGATGCTCTTTACTCGTTTTGTGTTGTTCTTTGTGTCTTAACAGGTCTTGTAGCTGAGATCTGACAACTGTTGGGCGTGGAGCAACATTCAGGAGAAAGGATTGCGAAGTAAAAGGTAAGACATCTAGCACTTGATCCTTAAGTAGATCTAGGAAATCCATTTGTAGTATGTTCTATTTGTTCTAGACTCACATTGAGCTAGGGAGATCCAACTCGCGTCCGCTTGAGTAGATTGTCCGTCAAACACCCTTTAAACTTATCCACAAATAGCTCCCATGGAATAGTTTCTGGGGTAAGGTGCAATTGTCTTTCCTGGTATCCCCGCCAATTCAAAGCACCATCCTTCAGTTGAAATATGGCTATTTTGGATTTGGATGTGGAAGTGTACTCCTGCAATGCTAAGCACCTGGCCATCCCCTCCAACCATGCCTCTACTCATATCCCTGCACCACCCCCTGAAAACTGTGGAAGCCGTATTTTCTGAAGCTCCCTCATGATGTCCTGATGAGGAGGCATATGTACTATGTTCAATGCTACTTTGGGATTTCCCTCCCTTAGTGGCAGGGCCTCCACTTCTACCTCTAGTGTAACACTTCCCCTTTGAAGTCTCTTGAGCATGACTTTTATTGCCTCAAGAGACCATAAAATGAGAACGGTCTTTGGCGATCATGTCGGCGCATTCTATTCAAGTGTTGTTGTCGCCCGACCTCGTCCCCGACCTTCTCGCGTCCTTACCATGCTTATCCTGTATCATGGCATAATTCGACAATTAGCACACGCTTTAAGTTTTAACTAGGTCACTATTAAACACATACCCAAACCTACTAGAGTGAGTGAAAGTTTATTTCTTTCTTCACCCGTAAACGGGTTTTACCTGATACTGAGGCAAATTCCTGAAAGGGTAAGGGTACGAAGGCACTACTACATCCCTAAGTCGACATCACCATTGTGAGCTGCAAGTAAGACATTATGTCTTATGTTAGGTGTGGTGTTGCATCGTCCTTGCGGCTTAGGTGGCCACCGATGATCACAACTACAAAGGGGTTGCACTCGTCATGATCCCCGCATTAAATGTTCTTAACTTGACCTAGTTTTAGTTTAACTGAGGTCACCTTTAACCCAGTAACCATGTTTTAATCTATATCCTAACATAATCAACATAATATCCAAGCAATTAAATAATTAAATTTAACCAACATACCTTATTTAAATCTAATTAATTAATTTGTTTAGATATTTATTTAATTATTTAATATGTTAAATTATATCATTTGTAAAACAACCTTTACATCATATAATTTATCAACATAATTTGAACACATAAACTTTTTTTATACAAATTAAAATTTTAAGACATATTTAACAATTCAAATATTCGATTTTAATTATATACAAATTTAATTTAAAACGTTTTAACGATTTAAATGTTTCAATTTAACTACATATAGTTTATGCAACTTTAATTTAAAGCAATTCAACACTTAATTATCCAAATGATTAAGTTTATAAAATATATATATAAATAATAATAAAATAAATAAATAAAAAGAAATACAAATTAATAAAATGAGCTAATATAGAATAAAAATAAAAATAAAATTTTATTTATTTTCCTAGTCTATCCCTAAACCTAGCTTCTCCTTCTCTGGCCTCCACATGGAAGCACCCACCTCAACCCCCTGTCCCCCTATCTACCTGCTCCCATCTCCCACCCACCTATCATTTGCCATCCCCTCCCTCACGCTTCTTCAACGGCCTGTCATAACTCGCACTCAAATCGCCCTCGACGATCAGCGACGAAAAATCTCTAGGAGAACGGTTCTATGACATAGTTCCGCAGTAAATAAGGTAAAACTACAATTCCGTCAATTTTTATAACCAGATCCAAGGAACAAATCACGGAAATACAAGGGCTATTTAAGTGCCAGTTATCCCACGCCCTCTCCAACCAGCTACACCTTCCCTTCGACATTTGCCTATCCAATGGCACAAGGGAGCCCACGGGAAAGGACCGGGCTGCATGCATGCCCTCCTCCCACCGTCCCATAGTAGGGTGCCTCCCACAAAGGCAGGTCACTCCCTCCTCGCGCGCGAAGGCTATTCGATTGGATGGATCTGGCATGAGTTCGAATTTGAGCTTCCTCCCTTCCAATGAATGTGAAAGGACTGCATGCCATGTATGGAAACATTGGTATATTTGAATTTTCGAAGCTTGGTCGATTCACAACATAGATGTGACCTGACTCTGCATTTCTGATAGTAGTGACATCGACCTGGAATTATTTTCCCAAAAGCCTCTGGTACTCAGGCTTCTCCACATCATGTAGGAACAGGAAAGCCTTGTCTTCTGCTGGGGGATTGGCATCAGATTCATAGATTCATATTCAGCCCCGCCCAGCACATATTCAGTACATGGGAATCCAATCCCTTCGATTGAGAAGGTAAAAGTTTTTTATTTTATTTATATATATATATATATATGCAATACATTGCATGTGTGATTGCTTGTTGAAGCTTGATACTATCGTGGATACTCGGACAGTTGGGATTGGTATGATACTTGGATGGTATGTTGGTCTGAAGTTTGGGCTCGATGCCAACATCCTTTTTTTTAGTCTCTGTGCAATTGCATTAGGGGTACGCTCTTGTGCATACGCGCAGTGCACAATGCACATACCCATGGGCTCTCTCTCCTTGACGCTTGACGTTCGAGTTTTTGTGTGATATCAATGATGATTGGAGACTTAGTATGAGTCTTGTGGTCGGATGGTTAATTGGAGGTTTGGTCTTTTGCAAACGTAAGCATTTGTGCATTATCATGCTCTCCGTGAGGTTTCTCCATAGCTCTCGCGTAGCTAGCTTACTTTCATACTTGGACTGTAGTGTTCATCCCATACTTGGATAATTACTTGGAGGCTTGGTCTCTATCATAGCACAAATATTCTTGTCAAATTAATCCTTGAGCCTCTGCACAAGAGTTTGACAGGCACTTCTCCTCGTGACTTAGCATTAGATGTTGATCTTTGATACTTGAGAATCAGTGAGTAACAAACCCTAATTCGATAAATTTGTTTATGCTCGACCAGACAAGTCGCATTTTCTTTCAAAGGCAAGGTTTATCTGCACCAAGCAAGATGTATTTTTCCTCAACCCAGTAGGAATTCGTATTCTCCCCAAACCAAGTTCTTACTCAATTAATATCTACGTCTATCTGGCGATAAAACAAAGGTATACAACCGGCTGTTCTACCTCTAGAGAAAAGAGACCTATTTCTTTGGTAAAGAAGAACGAGTAATCGATCAAAATAAGGCCCTAAAGGGTTGGCTTCCCAGGTGTCCATGGCTGTCGATCTCGCTGGTGAGGGCTCTGTGTGAGCCATGGTTGTCTTTGCGCCCAAAACGTTGATATTTGTTTTTTTTTGTTTTAATTATTTTTTGTTTATAACCAATCTTTTTTTGTTTTCAATACATATTATTATCATATTTTTAAAATAGATATAATATCTCATAAGATTTGGTATAATGGACCTAACCTATGTTATATTACTTTTATTATTATTAATTTTGTTATAAATTCAAACACAATAAAATATAATAATATAATTAATTTATTATTTTGATAGGGTTTTCCATGAAAATTGACCCATTTTGGGAATTCTATTTAAAGTTTTTTTTTTCAACAATCCTATAATCGAGTTTGATTGAAATCAAGTATGTGTTCAATACTAGTTTTCTAATTTTTTTTAATTTCTATTAATTTTTATTTCTATTAGGTTTTATAAATAAATAGATAAAAGGCTCTTCAAGTTATCTATTTTTAAGTAGTAGCTACTCAGTTTGTTTGGAATTTTATGCTAAATCTCACTATAATTTTAGGTGTAAGTAGGTCCTAAGGTACTAGTTTTTGAGCCTACATCTTTGATACCATGTGTAGGGACCTTCCTAAGTCCCAAGTTTAATGAATATAAATCTGATTTGTTAACAAGTTTGTTGGTTTTCAATGCTTCTAAAACAATATGTTTCATTCGGTTTCCATTCAAGTTTGTTGTACAAGTAGGAAAACAAGAAAATAATTATGTTTTAAGTATAGGTATGGATCATGTTTTTCTAAACATCTATAATCGAATTTTTGACAACATATTAGAGTAGGTTTTCTTCAAATTATAAGTTAGATAACATAATGAATTTAAATAACAATAATGAAATACCTGTACGATAGCCAACCCTTATGAAACTCAACTGTCCAAAACGATATGCCACCTTGCCAACTAGGATAGTCTCACTGACCACCCAGATCCAAGAATTTCTTCTTGGACCTTCGAGCCCAAAACCTTAGTAGACCGCATTCTAACCAGTCTTGTAGTTCTCGCCTTCCATAAATTTCAACCTCTCCTGCTAATCCTCGATGGCCAAAAAAAATATCCCCTTATTCCCATTTCATCCTCCTCCTTATCCCATTCCTACTGACTCTCCCCCTAAACATTTACTACCCTTATCCCCCCATTTAATTCACAACTCCCCGGACCTATCCGCTATCTCATGGTTCATTAATTACCCTCAACCACCTAGATTCGAAGGGTTATATGAAAATAATTTATTATAAGTTACACCGCCATTCTTTCTTTTCGTAATAATTTCACATTAATTAAATGGTAATTATAATGATAATTGTCATGCATTTAACCATTACCGAATCTACCCGTCAAGCCATATTTATAATCAAAACTAAATTATCATTTATTCACTATTAATTAACACTCTTTTTAAACTTCAATGATTAGTCACATAACTATTTACCATATTAATCATTGAACCTTAATTATAATTAATCTTAATTGATATTTATATAATGACTAATTAATACTCTTTTTAACTGCAATGTCCATTCATGGAACTATTATCATATTCAACATTTAATCCTTAGTTACAGTTAAACTTTAATTAATATCATTAATACTTATTTAACAATTATCAACATTAATTAATATTTTTAACACTCAACTAACATTTATTAATCAAGCTAATAATAATCACATTAACAATAGTTAACATTACTAACACTTGTTTGACATTTACTAACTAAGTTAATATCAATCCTCTTAACCATTTACTAACAGTTATTTAGTGATGTCCACCATTCATAATTAACCTTAATCACAATTATACCTTTCATTAATAACTTGACGTAATTATCTCAATGCATAACTAAATATGTAATAATTAACCCCAGCTAATTCTTATGTATTTATTCACATGCATAATGCATTCAAGCCCAATGGTAATAGTATAGTAGATAACTAATACAAACATATATAGACAAGTTATGTAAACGTAGCTATGGCTTACATACCTCGTGTAGGTACACTTATAGTACTCAAACAACATACCACATACTCACATAAATTACTATCTGTCGACGCATGTCGAGATACGAATTGAAATGACTAGCCATATTTACTAACTCAAACCATAATAATATGTGAAACAACATAACATATTGAATTAAGACACAAGAATCAAGCAAAAGTTTTCAGTACACACACACAGTAAATTATGTTTCCCTTTTAACTTCCATGACATACCTATCTACCTACTTCCTTCTACATAATTCACAAGTAATTTCCACATCCTATCCTTCCTCTGTTGGACTACCCTAGAGATTCCCCTACATGGAATAACTCCAGTTAGAACCCGTAAGAGAAAGTGTCGACTACATTGACCAAGCTTCCCCAGTAGGCACCCACTAGGCATCATCACAAACTTGGGGAGTAAGTCGTAGCACGACCCTCCCTTGAGTCCGTGTTTCGGAGAATAAACGGCGAAAAATGCCTCCACCCCTCATATGGAATAAGGGGCTATGTCTACCTCGACATAGTTACTGCGTTGAAACTATTGTACTCAGGTTTTGTCATCAAATAGCCAATTTGGGCAGTTGAGTTTCCTGAAACCACACACCTACCCATACATCATGATAATAATACAATACTCATGCTAAACAATAATGCATCACTTGCATACCATTTATCTTTCAGAATTCATGTCCTAGAGGTACTCCCACCTCGTAGGATCCAGCTACCACTTAGCTCTTTTAACCTGTAGGTTAGTATCCAAAAACACGATCAATAATATCGTGCAATCATTAACATGTATATACATTTCATTACTAATGAACAATACTGCAAATAATGTCTATGTACCATGCACCTAGTATCATATCCATCCATTCAACATATAACTTTTAACTCGTTATCCACGTACCCATCATTTAGAAAATTTGCATGCTAGAGACATAATCAAAACATGGATATAATCCATAACATTAACATCACACACATATATATAATCTCTGCAAAATAATAAAACCATATGTCCACAGTGTCATCAAACTGACGAAGTCTCACAATAATAAGCAAATACAATATATAATGATAGTTCATGTAATAAGGTCAAAACGAGGCATCACAAGTATGATGTATGACATATATAATTACTTTATAATAGGATACCGGTTTGAGTTTTATTTATTTTACTTGTGTTAATAACCCTTTAATACTAAAAATGATGAAAGTGAGTGAAAGTAAATTTGCAATTTTAAATGACTTCAGTCAATAATTGATGTAGTAAAAGGTTAATTGTGTATATATTTATTCTGAAGAGATAAAGATAAGTTTGATTAGGTTCTTCCTCTTATGTGTTTGTTTTTATGCATTATTATAATATTTAAATGTAAAAATATAAAGTAAAATAACATATAATAAAAATTGAATCCCAATACATTGGGACATTATCAAAAGGTGATACTTAGAGGGTTTTTGTAATTAACATTAGTGACATGAATTTTTTGGTTGAAAGGGAAATAAGTGAGATGATTACATATATAAAAATAAGGTGTGTACTATATGGTTGGAGTGAAGGTAATCATATTTTTATGAATATATTTTAATTAGTTGAAGTGTTGAACATAAAAAAAGATCCATCACATTTTAATAGTGTATATTTCAAGAACCGAGAAATGTGAGGATGATAATACCTTAGTTTGATTTTGAAATTTATGTAGGTTCCATTTATGGGATATTTAAATATCATTTATAGGAGTTACAATGAAATTGTAAAAAGTAATTATCTGGGTTTTGACAAACTACTCTAAAGTATATTGTATATCTTAGAAGGATTAAAAAAATGTAAAATTTATGTCTTTAAAATACACAACAACAACAACAACAAAAGTGTAGAGCTTAGAGTTTCTCCAAGGATAAAGAAATTTCAAATGGGGGAGAGTGCATGCAATTAATTATGTGACAAAATCAATATACATAAATTAACAATTTGACCACTCTAAATAAGTTATCATTGAAAAATATCCATCATATTGGGGATAATCTTGAATCGCCTAGATATGAATTTTATTTTTCAACTTAGTTTGCCTCTAAGTTATAAATAAATCTAAAATTGATATCATATTAAAATAATTCCGTAAGGATATGAAATTATGCTATTTTTTTATGAAGTGTAATGAGGTTAAATTTAAGTTCTTTTAAGTAAGAATGAATGCAATAGTATTTTATTACAAAAAGTATAGTATTTGAGTAAGAGTTTTAAAATAGGAATACTTATTACTATATTTATAGTAGTAGACAATTGTATTATATCATTTTAACATAAGAGGATTATTATGCGCTTATGTATATCTCATGTCACATAGTGCATATTTATAAGTTAGTCTTATATCTAGATTTTAGTGCTTTTACTAGATGATATCTAAGATAATGATGATAGTTATTAACATCCATTGAGACCAACTAAATTGGTATGTTGAACCTTAAAAAGGGAATGAGTCACTTGGTTTTCTTTAGAATTTTATTTATATGCTCAAAAATATTTAACAGAATTATTCCTAAATCAATCACTCGGTTTCTTTGGTTTACCGCAGAAGGGATGCACTGGTATCCATGCTCCTTATGTTATTAAGAGCACCAGTGTTCTCTTAACCTTGAACACACCGTCTAGAAATCTTTAAATTTTTATAAATGAGGCGGGGCACTATAATATACCACACTATCGAAACGATGCGCTAGGTTTATCACATAACTGACACATCGGTGTCCATGCAATCTATGTTTTTAAACGCACCAGTGCACTATACTATATTAACTCACCATGAAGAACTTTTTAAATTCTAATTAAAATTATTCGTTGCGCTATTGTCTAGATCATTGTCTGAATGGTGCGTTATATTAAGTGGATAGTACCGCACCAATGTCAATGCACCTTGTATATTTCTAGGTTGCACTATAGTGTAGTGCAATCCAAAGCACGCACATGCATGGTTGCCACGTAGTCCAAAAAAATAAATTTTCCAACCATTTGGAAAATTTCAAAAAGCATGTACCAGGAAATGAACGAGAGAAATGTAGGTAAGGGGAGCACTAATGGAAAGGTGATTTAGGGAGACAAAGGTGTCACTGGTGCTTGAGAGCTCAAAAGCACTGTGGAAATGGTAAAAATGAATAGTTCGACCAGTAATTTTTTTTTATTAAACCTTGTTTCGGTGCGCCCGATTAATAGACACACCGGTGCATTCGTTGGAAATAAATGCACCGTCTTATATAAAAAATAAATAATTTTCAACACGCTTTTAATTTAACCCTAATCCGGTGCACTTAAATGTGTAATGCACAGTGCACGATATTATGTCACGCATCGGTGCTTTATTAGACTACACGTGCACATCGTTATTTTAAAGAAAAATATTAAAATGTGGGCGCGGAATTTTATTCCTAGTGGATTGGGATATTAAGTAATCACGTCGAGAATAGCTTTATAGAAATAAATATATTTAAAAAGTCAAATTACATAAACAATGGGTTAAGGAAAATGTCATTTTTTCTTCATAACCATAGTTTTGTTTTTATAAAAAATTATTGTTTCTCTACATTATTAAAAATGATAAAAAAAAGTTTGTTTGAATGTTGAATAACATCTATGCCATATGTAAGTCCATGGGGGAAGAGAAATTGGTAATGAGTGCGAAGTTGTAAATGGAAGGTCACAAGTTCAAATCCCCGTGGGTACTCACTTACAAAAAAAAAACATCTATGATATGTAATTTTATTTATACGCATAAATTTTTGAACTTTTCAATTGAAATTAGTGTTAGTGATGTAATGATGGGATCCAAATCGTGGACTTTATATACTTAAATTGATTTGGTCTCTTTCCTTCTACGTTAAGGGCATTTTCCCCATTGACTCTACTACCAACCATATACATCTTGATCACATCATTTTTTAATCCAACCTTGTTGTGCCTCTCATTAGATCAACCTAAAATTTGATTCCTAATGCTTGATATGAAAATTTGAACACTCCCTAGATTTTAGTATGTTGCATAGTGTAAGATGAAAACATTTCTTAATTTATACCTCCCAATTTCTACTTAATGAACATAACATTTTCTCTCATGTCTCTTTGGGTTATTCCCATCATCTTGTCTCACATGTAAGCCTATGTGACTATGTGCTTGGTTTAACAATCCTCCACTTTTCACATCATGGTCAATCAACTTAAAACTATTTAAAATTCATTATGAAATTGTTCATGATAAATTTGCATAGTAAAAAACCCTAAAAACTACTCATTCACCACAAGATCATAACTCAAAATTAGATTTGCAAGTACACAAAGTTTGGGTAGAAAAACATAGTATGTGTGTGGCTGTGGGTGTGTGTGTGTGAAGAAAGGTATTGTAAAATACCCCGTTACGACACTAACTCATGTTCTAGCACACACATGCTTCAATTTTACATACATACATACATACATACATTTGAGGGGATAATCTTAGCCCATGGGATAAATTAGGGATTTTAAATTTTTAATGGGCTAATTTTTTATTAAGCACCTGTTAGGTATGATTATCCCACATTTTATTTATATATTTTTAATGAATAGGAGGTTATCCCCATTGAATTTAAAAAGGGGAGCCAAGATAAAACAATTTATCCCTTCTAAAAATGGATTTAAACCTTTTTTATCCCACAAAAATCACTAGGAAGCTCCCATTCACCCCTAATTTCCATAAATGGTAGTTGCTAGAGGCTCTTTCACCTTCTATCGATCATGGAAATCAAAGACGAAGTTACATTCGTCCATATTTTATGGGTTGAATATGATTTTGCAACTTGCTTAATGTCGACACTAAAAGGGCAGTTGATATTTACTATAAGGTATTATTGTCACATACCCCAATTTTGCAAAATAATGTAATTATTTTATTAATATTCCTGAGACATTATGTTTAATTTAATGCTAAGTAAGAATGGATGACTCAACAGAGTCACCAGAAATGGAATGTAAATTCTGAATATTTTATTATTAATAAATAAATTATGGAGACAACAGCATGGGAGAGCTGTTAAAAGAGGTTACTGGTCTAACTGGTGGGTGGAACTAGGTGGAAGGACAAAAGACAAGTGGCAGCATCCTCAAACCTTTCCTAAGTTGCAGGTGGCAATTTCCCTATATTTTGGGGTCATGATTCCCCAAGAAAGTGGAATCTGAGCAGGTGGCTCATTAATGACAGTTAACCCAACTAAGACCTAGGCAATCTTTTAAATAGTACTCAATGAACTGAGCTGGGGATCAGCTTTTGTTCTGGAGGGAGAATACATTCAGGTGAATGCTATTCAGGAGTTCCATTGAGGAAGAGGGACAATACAGTAAGGGAGTGTTTTGATTTGGGATGCTGCAGTAACTTGGTTCCAGTGTAGCTGTTTGGGCTGAGGGAATTGTTGGCTGTACCTAGTTCCAGTCAGTTAGACCAGAGCAAGCTCGGGGGTCCTGAGAAGTGTTGTTTGGGCACTCTCCAGGAGTTGGTAGGGAGGAATAGTCTCCCATTGCTGTTGTTGACATCAATTTGAACAGGTTCTGTTACCTATTCCTGTTGTTTATTAAATTTAAATCATTGGATGTTATGTTAACTTATTATGCCTTAGTAGTATTTAACTCATTATAAATTGCAGATCCCTGATTTTTAGTGATAATTGTAATTATTATGTTTTAGTATTTTTTTTAAGTTTTTATTATCGAACAGAGATAGTGATTGCAAATGCGTGCCATACAGTAGTAATACTGTAAGTCTTAGAAATTTTGTAATTTTTAACTTAGTTGTTATGGTAATTATTGTTAGCTGTAAAGTTATATTTGCAGGTCTTTTATAACCACAGAAGATTTAATTCTCGTAGACGACCTGATAGGTACCAACCTTAGCTAAAGCAGTGTTCAGGTTATGAGCTATCACAGTAATGGATGAATTAATTACTTAGCTCAATTTCTATTTCACCTAGAATCAGAAATATAACTTTTTCTTAGATTCTGACTAAAACGAACTAAGTAGTTAATTAACACAAGAATTGCGACCTTGGGACTTTGTTTAAAATCTATGTTCTATTGTTTTATAACCAGAAACCTTAGGTGAAAATTGACTGGTGAATAACACTCTAAACAGAGTCAAATAAAGACAGAATGAAAAATAACTCGAGGCCAAGCTCAAACCAAATAGTATGTCAGTATTTAGTTTTAAATCTTCTATTAATACTACAGTTTTTAGTTCATCATCATGTTCAAAGAAATCTGCATATGAATGCACAGTTTGACAGAGACCTGTCTTAACAATAAGCTACATTTTCAAATATAGAAAATCATATCTACATAGATAGTTATCGAACCCAACTATGATTGCCTTATCAAACACAAACCCTAGTATTTTATTTATTGTAATAAGAATAGATTTATTATAAGTAGTTCTCTTTGAGAGCGAACAACAAATCTATCATGGCCGTAGCCAGACTACAATGTTTCGACAGATTAAAAACAGAAAAATGAAATACCTTGTATATCATAGTGAACCTACAGGAGACTCCAAACATAGTACCTAAAAACTAAGTTCATGCATAAATTTTGTCCACAGACACAGTCATTATTTATACAAAATCTTTTAACATAAATCTTCGGACACGCACCCACTCTAATCTACAGTATAACTGTCATAAGTCCTTCTCTTTATAAGTTTCGAATGATACAAGGAAAGCGCAGGAGTAAAACTATTATAGAATCCAACTTACAGCAGAGTTCTTAAACCTATCTACTTTATTTTTAAAACAATGATTAAATCATTACCATACAGAACACCGAATATTAAAGAACGACGCAGACATACAACAGGCTTTTTTTTTCGAAACACAAGTTATATTCTGAGCACAGGTGATAAACCCAAAAGCAAATTACAAATATAGTAATAAACAACCACGAGGTCATAACCCAGTTCTTCAAGCCGGCTTATAGCCATTAATTACAATACTAAAACCCTAAAACACCTCTAGCAACTTAATCTAATTACCAAACGACCGTAGTCAGTCTCAGGGCTAACAGCACAACGCTAGTCACAAAGATAGTTCCTCGTCCAAAACCACACAATAACCAACAAGGAGGAATGGCCATGGTAATAGACCAGGCTTACCGGTTAAACAACAAACAGTCGAAATGGGAGTCATGCTTCTTCGGATGGAGCTAAGACCTGCAAGCATTTCGATGTATTAGCTATTTTTCTTGAATAATTGTTGAAATAAACAAATTGTGTATTAAAAACGAAAAGAAGGCCTGAAACTTACCAAATTCTTCCACCAACAGAAGCTGGGTTGACAGCCGCGAACAGAAGGAGGGAATCCCAAAATGTCTGCGCCAGGGTAACGGTTCTCAGAAGTTACAGGATATCACATTTCGAGAAATTTTAACAAGCCTATCTTAAGAACACTGTAGACAGTGGAGACCGAACCAGGGTCGCAGGTGGTATTAAACCCTACGGTCTTAATGACCTATTAAAATTCCAAATAACAACAACAACGACTCTTAGGGTCGGCCATGAACCATTACGAAAGGATTGCCACTGTACACAAGTTAATAAACTTGTAAAACCCCTTAAAACTAAGTTAAACTAATGCCTTTAACGGGCAGAATAACAAACAGCTAATACATTGAAACTTCAACCAGACCCAGCTAGGAGAAATGGAAATACTACGACAGGGGCAACGTTGACAGAAAAAGAACAAAAAACCCTACGAATCTTCCCCGACTACATCTGCCATTAACAACAACACATTCTATCCTCTTGTAAAGAGTCAAGCCAGCACGAATAGGTTCGAGCAGCAGAAGAGCCGAGCTCTTAACATCCCAGAAGACTTAGGGTTCGGACAGGAGGGTTTCCACAGAGGTCAAGCCCGAAGGCTGGGGAAAAATGCCGAAGATAGGGTTGAGACAGCGTTTAAATACTTTTGATACTTGGCAGAAAATGATACACGTAGATTTTAAATTCTTGCATGCTGTGGGTGGAAAGTATATAGTTGTTTGCGTTCAAATTCTAGATCCATGTTTCAATTAAAATCGCAGGAAGGGCTTATAAAACCATAGTATGAGTAGTGTACCTCTTATAAGTCGTGATGCCACATTCGGGATCGTTACATGTGCACAATGATAATAATACATTGCATAATGATAACAATAATATAAAAACCATATAGCCATCACCATAATTTCATATATACGTATGTCAATAATTAACAATGATATTTTACAACATGATTAATAGAATAATGACATGAGGATCCTTAAAAGAGAGTTATTCAAAAACATATAGGGAAGGATCAAGCTAATATATATATTAGTATGGGTAGATAGATAAGGTAAGTTGAAATGACTTAGAATAGGGTAGTAATATTTTGTTTAAAGCCTAGTCTTATAAGGAGTGGCAAGGAGCTCATCGAAAATCCATGAACTTATAAAATCTTAAGATGAAGATCAATTTTACAATCTACAATTTCATTATATCTTTGTCACTTTAAATAGCTGAAGGTCTGGATTTTTATTATACTAAGAAAGGATAGTGGTTGAATTTAAACAATCCATAAGGGAGTACGAAAGAAGTTATGAATTTGACATACTATTAAACGGTGTAAGTAATAAGAAATCTACACATCGTCAACTTCTAAATCCTCGTAAATTTATTCATATTCATGCAGTAACAAACAGTCAGACAAGTAGTTTGATCCCTTATTTCCATGTTATTATATAACGATCGATAAAAAATAAAAAAAGGTGTTAATACAACACAATAAGAATATCACAAACAATATCTCATTGAGGATTTTAAAACAGTCTGCTAAAGTATAAATATTTATCATACGCTTTTACAAAATCATCGACGTTCTAGCAGTAAGAATATCTGAAGTGTATAGGGATAAAACTTCTACCTTGCTTATTTGACCACCTGCCGAGTATGATAAAGTTTTACTGAGCTTTTGGTACAACAAATAGAATTAAAATGATTACCATACTTTACCTGCATACCTGTAAATGAAAGACATTGGATGCATTAGCTCGGGAGCTAAGTAAGTCAGGTCAACATTGACAACTTCCCCCTTGCGGTTGAAAGCAGAAAAACAATTAACAAACAATTAAGATAACTCATAATAACACTTAGGTACAATAAAGATTCTTCATACACACTCACTATCAAGAAAGTTAAAACAGACAGTTGAAGGACTACTTTCAAAACAACATTTATTGCTATCACAAAAATTTTAAATTTTTCGAAAATTTTCGGGTTATGACAATTATAGTGACCCATTTTAATCTAGGAGGTTTCTAAATCCCATCACCTAAGATCTAGAGTTTCCCTAAGAAACATGGGGATTGTGAAGCTTGCGATCGATGATGCAGAAATAATGTTTTTGTGGGTGTTTGGGGCATCCTTCTTGGGGGATGGGACTTCATTTATAGCCCTGTAATTGGGAATGCAGGGAAACATTACTTGCCAAGAAGAAACTTGCCGAAAGATTCGCCAAGACTTCACAAGGTTTTATAATTTAGTGAAAGCTTCACCAATATTTTACAAGGTTTTATTATTTAGTGAAATATTCGCAAAGAATTTACAAAATTATATAATTCAATGAAATGTTCGCCAAAAAATTATATATACACAATATAGCATTGATAAAATAGCCTTCATGTTTTCTTATATATCACGGGGATTCACTCATGTATTATACATAGTAATTTGGGGGGGGGGGGTTCTTAAAATTTCCCCTGTCTTCGGGGTTCGACGCTACGGTTTTTTGGAATTATTTGACATTCTAGATGGCAAGAGACACAGGAGGAGATGCTCTAGCATGTGATGTAGGAGGGTTTGGTAAGTTGTACAACCGTCGTAAGTATATCTAGAAGGGTTATTTCTTATATTTTCTCAGTAGAAGCAGTCTTTGTACAAAGAATTATACCGCATTAAGATGGATGATGAGGTGGATTATGAAGAAAGTCCTAAGATTGGTCGAATATTCTACTTGAATGATGAACTAGGGGGTAATCCTATCATGATGAATACATATATGACCTCTCTCGTGGGGAAGAACCCGACCTAGGTCTCATCTCATGATGACATCCTCGAAATTGAAGCACTCATTAGGAAAGGTGGTAACTTGGTAAGCATACTCAAGGCCCGAAATGGAGTAAAGGCATACGTGTAAAAAATGACATGTAGATTTATGCATTGGGAGAGACATATGAATTGAAGAAATGCCAGAATACTTGTCCTTGGATCCGGTAGGAATATTTTTTAGGAAAGATTGTTGGTAAAGAAGCTTTGCAAAATTGGTTGAATATGAATTGGAAACCACTGATAAATTACACTCCATAGTTTCATATTATGTCCATAGGATGGATTCTTTTTAAGGTTCATTCAGAAGAAGACGATGCAAATATTTTGGAAAGGAACTGGAAATGGGAACCCGTGGGTTTAGTTTTGAAACACTGGCATGTAGGATTCAATGCATACAATGAACCTTATGAGATCCATCAAGTATGGGTTATTCTCCAAGGGTTGTCAATGGTTTTTTGGCAGAGGTCAATTCTGGAAGCAATTGGTAATAAACTGGGTAAATTCATTGCATTGGAGGATGATTGGGATACAAAGGTGGATAGAAGATGTGCAAGGATCCTGGTGGAATTATATTTGAGGGAAGGTCTGTATAAAGAATTGAAGTTATAGATGCATAGAATTGTTTGGAATAAGAAACTTGATTATTGGAAGATACCATTCAGTTGTTTTGGTTGTAGGAAAGTAGGTCATTTGCATAAGAATTTCCCCATTTGTTTCTCAGGTCCACATATTCAAAGGAAAATATGGGTAAAGAAGAGCTACGCTCGGGAAGAAGATGTTCAATCAGGAGATTTCAGGTTGAGAAAGGGTGTAAAAGACCAAGATATGAGTTTTTATAGCGAAAGGATCGACTTTCACCAGGACAAGTGCGTGGGTATTCCATATTTGAACAGTAGTGATATAAAAGGTGGCGAAGCGCAGTATCTTGAAGAGGACTTAAAGGAACCATGCATCAAAGAGGAATCCATACCAGTTCAGTAAGAAGGTATGACTTTGGTATCAGTCCCTACTGAGCCTTTAAATTATGTTTGTACAGTTAGAGAAATTTATGAGGTGGCATGTTATGGCTTCGTCAAGTCCCATTCCCCTAGCGTTTCGGGCCAACCCTACCCCCCCCCTTATTCCTTGGATACACATTCTTCCATAAACCGCCAGTAGAAGCTGTTGAAGGTATCAGGTCCTTTATCCTTTAAAAGAGATTACGATCTTCGATCAAAATGAAACCCAGTGGAACTTGAGGAGGAAGTATCTTCGAGAGGACTATCCCTCAATATGAATCCCAAAGTAATGTTAGGGAGAAAATCCAAGTTATCTAAGGCTCAAAACCAAGCAGTATTGGAGATTAAATGAGGGAAGAAAATCACAATTAATCAGGAACTTAGAGGAAAATCAGAGGGCAAGGATGCCCCATGAAAATTCTAACCTTTAATGGTAGGGAGCTAGGGGGGCGGAATCACAGCCCTCAAACTCCTAGTGCAAACCATAAAACCATCTATTATTTTAATTCAGGAAACTATATTGGAGGGGTCAAAATCAAAGGAAGCAATTAAACCATCATTAAAGGATTGGCTTTTTGAAGCTATAAGTGTGGAAGGGCATTCTAGTGGACTTCTTATGGCATGGAGCCCTTCGTTGACAGTTGTTTTCGTCGATATATATGAGTTAGTTCTAAAAACAATGTTAGAGGATAAAGAGACAGGTGTTACCTTCTTTGTTCTAAATATTTATGGCCCCTTTTACGACAGAATAGTTTTTTGGGAGTCCCTCTGGGCTTCTGGAGCAGTATAATAAATGAATGTGATAATAGGAGGGGATCTCAATTTAACCCTTTCAGACAGAGAAATTTGGGAATCAAATTACAGAGAAGACATGTTAAGTAATCAGTTCAGTTCCCTCTTTGAAGGAATAAACTTGATAGACGTCCAACTGCTGAATATGGAACTGACTTGGAGGAATAAAAGGAGTGGTTGTCATGAAGTATCTAAGAGTTTAGATCAATTCCTCATTTCTGAAATTGTATTCAATGGTGATTTTGTGATTCAGACGTGGATTGAGTTGGGTGGTATATCGGATCATAGAACTGTCATTTTTTCTTTAGAGACTCTGAAGTCAAAACCTCTGGATCCTTTCAAATTTAACCCAAGGTGGCTAGAAGTAGAGGATTATAAGAAATTGGTTACAGATTTGTGGGAGTTTTTACTTGATTTAAAATCATTTTCATACATGCAACAATTTGTTGATAATATTTCCAAAATAAAGAGAGCTACAAAAGAGTGGGATAAATTCATGAGGCTTCTCACTAGGCTCAATTAAAGGAGGTGGAATATAAGATAGCAGATATTTACTCTCAGAATTCGATGGGCGTATTTTTAGCAGAGGAGTTAGAGGAGATGAAGGCTTTGGAATGAAAACGGAGCTCCTTACTAGAAAAGGAAGAACATATTTGGAGATTGAAAAGTCGTGCTTTTTGGATTGCAGAGGGAGACAACAATACTAAATATTTCAATAGATTTGCGTCACACAGAAGGATTATAAACACAATTTTGAAAATAAAGGATGCACAGGGTAACATGGTGCGGTCCTCTAAAGAGAAGTCCTAGGCAGTTGTAGAGTGTTTTCAGACTCTTTTTATAGATCCAATGGAGGGTCCTATTGATGAAATTGTAGAGGTCCTAAGACTTTTTCCCAGACTGATATCAAAAGAAATGAATGAAATATTGTCACACGAAGTCACGGAGGAATAACTAAATAACATTATTTATTCCTTTCAGAGAGGAAAGAGCCCGGACCCTGACGGCTTCATGGTGGAATTATTTTTGGGATTCTATGACTTAATCAAGAATGCTCTGTTGAAGGTAATTCATGAATCTCAAAGTTTTGGAAAATTCCTGGGGGCCATCAACTCATCCTTTCTCACTTTGATTCCGAAGAAGCAAAAGGAAATGGTTTTCAAGGATTTCATACCTATCTACTGTTGCAATATGGTTTATAAAATTATAGAAAAAACGATAGCTCAAAGGCTAAAACCCATTCTCACCGAGATCATTTCATAGGAACAATTTGGTTTTTATTCCACAAACAAATACATGATGTTGTGTCTCTGGAACAAGAGGCTATCCACTTGATAAAGAAATATAATCAATGTCCCTTCACTCTCAAGTTGGACCTATACAAGTCGTATGACCGGGTAAGTTGGACCTTCATTCGGTTGCTTTTGATTCAGATAGGAATGTCTTTGGATGTGGTTAATTGGATAATGGGGTGCATTCAGTTGGTGTCTTTTGTTGCGATTATAAATGGATCCCCCACAACCTTATTTCGATCGAATCGATTGATTAGGCAAGGATTCCCCCTCTCTCCCTTCCTCTTTCTTTTGGTAGTAGATGCTTTAAGCCGGTTGATAAACAAATCGAAGGCTACAAGGGAACTGAAAGGAGTGAAGGTATCTAAAACATAAGAGATTACTCACACTCTTTTCATGGATGATGTCATGATGATGGGAGAAGGCCCATTGGAAAATTTGAGAGTGTTTTCCTCTACATTGGAGGCGTATAAAAAGGTTATAGGAATGCAGATTAACATAGAAAAATCCAGTGTGTCATACAATTTATTCTTATAATATTTGTTGGTAAGGACATGAGAGATGATCATGTATACTTTGTCCCCTCTCTCAGAAGGATTTAAATAGTTTGGTTTTATACTAAAACCTAATGCATATGCATTCCAGTACTAGATCTGATTATATAAGAAGATAGAGGCCAGAATTTCCTTTAGGGACAACATATTCCTTTCAAGAGGACGGATATTGTTTTTGTTCAAGGCAATGTTGCAAAGCATTCCAATATATTGGGAATATATTGCTTACATCCCAAAAGGGATACTTATGAAAATATAAAATAATTTTTTCTCCTTCCTATGGACAACAAGCAATCAATCAGAAGGAATTTAACTAGTGAAATGGACAACTCTGGATCATCCAAAATAATTGGGAGGTCGGGGAATAAATAATCTGGTAATTTTATGCAAATCTATGGCAACAAAATCCCTGTGGAGACTGGCTTGGAACTCATATTTGTTATGGGGAGAGTTCTAAGGTATAAATACTTACTTGTTTCCTCGATAACTAAATGGTTCAGGAATCTAACTAAATCCCATAAAAATGGGTCCATAGGATGGAAAGCCTTCGTTCTAGTAATATTCCCTTTAGTGGGAAATTGGGCAGCGTGGAAGATTGGTGACGGGAAAAATGTCAGAATAGGTAGAGACCCGTGGGTTGGAACCGGAGAAGACTATATGCTTCCAGAAGGAGTTCTATCAAAATTGAATTAACAGAGAACTTATGTGTTGGTAGATGCCCAGGCTCAACAACCTCAAGGGAGACAAGGATGGAAATCCTCTCAAGACTTAGGTCTTTTGGGTGAAGAAGAGGAAGGTTGGAATAGATATTTAAATAAGTTAGTGTTTATCCATATACATCTAGAGGAAGAGACCTCTTATGGGTTGGCCTAGACCAAGAATACAACAAATGGTTATTTTTCGGCAAAGGTTGGGTATGAGAGAACCATTGCAGAATCCTTTGGAGGGGAAAAGGAGTGGTGGTGGGAATCAATTTGGAAGTCTCAAGGCCCTTAAAGGAAAAGACAACCCTATGGCTTACCGTATTCAATAATCTCTTCTCATGGGAAATTTTGAAAAAACAAGGATGGTATAGATCGTGTGTGTGTTCTATGTAAATCCGAGGATGAATGCAACACTCATATTTTGGTTTTTTCCCCTATGCAGATGATGTATGGGAAGTTACTACCAAAAAAATTTGCATTGTGAATATGAGCAAGAGAAACAAAGCATTGGAACAAAGTGCACAAAATTGGTGGAAAGAACTAGTGGTAGGTGGTTTTTCTCCTTTCTCTACGTTGTTTGTTTATAGCATTTGGGGAGATCGAAACAATGTTATTTTTCAATATCGATGGATTCCCATGGAAGTAACGGTTGTGTTGCTGGTGAAGAAGGCTTGGGAATATAAATCTGCACGAAATCCCACTAAATGGTGGGTAATAGTTCCTCCAAATATTAACAAGAGTACTCCGTGGGCCTCTTTTTACGAAGCCAATCAAGGCTCCCCCCCCCCTCTAGGAAATGCAGGAGGAGTTCTTTTCTTAACAGAGGTGACCAAGTTTATCATCAAATACGCTACAAGATGATGCACTAATAACGAGGTTGAGATTGCAGCAGTCTAGGTCATCCTCAATATAGTCAGTGATAGAGGTATTAAGAAACTGCAACTTTATGGATATTTGAATATTGTAGTGGACTATGAAAGGTGTTGGAATATTCACACCATTTTTTTATATTTTGCATGCCTGCATACAAATCTGCATGTTGCATGCATTTGCATGCCACTGCATGCATCCACTCATCATGTTGGTAGTCCTCCCAGCACCTAGAGCTCACTTTCAACTCCCCAGAGCCTGTCTTCAACCCCCTTTTGGCCTCCTACCTACCTGATGCGCCCTTCTTGACTGTTCTGCATGGAAAGTGCACATTTTCTCACCTACCACCAGTTATCTCTCAGTTAGGGTGCCTTATCTCACCTACCAGGATTTATCATTCAATTAGTGCATTGATTGAGTAGTCATTCCACTGATTGCTCATGATGACTTCTTGTAGCTTCTACTTAACTAGTTATGGAGTTCCACTTGACTATTTGACTGCCTCATGCACCCCCCTTGGAGTCTACATTCCCTGATTTATGCCTAGATGGTTCTGTTATACTCAGTTAGACACACTTGACTAACTATTACCATTTATGACTGATACTACTGGCTGGATGATGTCTCCATTGTTATCCAAGCTAGACTTTGAGCTAGATTCGAATGCCCTACTTGGATAATTCGAATCCTATATGACGCTACATCACATTTTATTGTAATACATTCATTATTTCACATAGTTCCATCTTATAGCCGATGTATGATACTGATATTGTCCATTATTATGTGTTTATTAGTGATTATTGAGTGCATTCTTCTCTTCTTCTCTGCAACATTCTTGAGAGTTTGATTGTGAGTTTGTTACAGTTTCTACATCCCCTGCAGATTATCACATGGTATCAGAGCAGTTAGCAGCTATTCGAGTTGCAGCAATTGCAGCATTTCTTTGAGCGGCTATCTTTCACTTAAGCACCAGAAGCCTCTGAGTTTCCACAGCAAATCCTGGTGCTATTACTTGAATTCATTGGAGAAATCCAGTGAAGTCTATCCATGTGTGAAGGACTTAGTCTATGTGCTTAGTGTTCAAAAGGTAGTGTTCAATCGAAGTGTAGCATTCTCCATCAGCAAAAACTCTTCTTGTTTTGCAGGTTTATTCACCCATTCGAATTCTTCTTCAACAATTCGACCTTCTCTGTTCAAATGGATCTAAAGTTCACATCTTCCAACTATGTTGAATGGAAATCCAAGATGTCTCTCTTCATGAGATCCAAGAGCTTCACCAGGATACTCAATGGAACGATGGTAGAACCTCTCAATGCAGTTGAAAATTCAAAGTACTTGGATAGGCTTGATGAAGTAGTTGGCCTTCTCCTTCTCTCAATTTCTGAAGATCTTCACTTCCATGTCTTCGATCTTACATCTCCTAAATAGGTTTGGGACAAGCTTGAATCCCTTTTTGGATAGAAAGATGATATGAAAGGTCACAAATTGGAGAATGAACTCATCTCTTTGAGTCCAGATAGCTTCGAATCAATCAATGCCTTCCTCACCAAGTTCAAAAGCTTGATATCACAGTTGAAAAGATATGAGATAGTGAAAGAAGACAAGCAGCTTATTCTTTCCATTATCTCAAAGTTGGGGCCAAACTTCTCAGCTTTTGTCTCTACTTTCCAGTCAGCTAAGATGTCCATTCCAAAATGGAAGTTTCCCTCACTTGATGACTTCATCCAATCTCTTAATCAAGAGGAAAAGAAGTTAATCTCCATGGGAATGATCAAAACCAAGTTGGATTCGGCCCTTACAACTGCTGAGGCAAAAAGGGCGAATGGTAAAGACAAGCAAAATATTTATGATAAGAGATCGATTGATACAAAGCTTAAAGATAGTCCATATCAGTCAGATGGGGCTTCAAACTCAAGGAAGACCAAGCACTCTCGGAAGGAAAGATCCAAGTGCACATATTGTCATAGAGGTTTCCATCCTGAGAGTACTTGCATGAAGAAGACTATAGATTTGATGGCTTAGTTACTTGAGAAGAACAATCTTCCTGTACCTGCATGTGCAAGGAAGAAAGATACCGATACTGAACCTTATAGATCCGAAGACAAAGAAAGATGTCATGCCCTCATCGCAAGTGCATCAACAGATTCTTCTTTCATCATAGACTCAACAGCTACAAGACACATTTCTTCCTCAAAATATCTCTTCTCCGGTTTCGAAAGCTCAGTTGGCCCTTCCATCAGATTGGGCAATGATTCAAAAGTCTCCTCTCAGGGGATTGGAATAATCGATCTTGACCATGGTTACTTTTCTGATGTGCTTTATGTTCCTTCTCTTGCAGCTAATGTTCTTTCAGTGTATCAAATGACTCATATTGGAGAGCCCAAAAGAGTGATCTTTTCTCCAAATGAAGTTGAGGTACAAAACATGGTTTCAGTTGATCCATCTTCTGATCTGAGTTATGAGCAAAAGATGTCAATTACTACTCTAGAAGTTGAAGATATCTTCACAATATCTACTTCCCATGAGCTTGTCAATGTGCAATATGATGACCTACTGAGCATTTTGGAAGTAAAATCAGATTTGGGAGGCAATGCATATGCCCTCTTTGATCAAAATCTTCCTATAGACTCCTATTTGGTCATTGGCACATGTTTTCAGAGTTTCACCAAAGATGGAATACTGTATCATTTGCTTGAGTTCAAGTCTCATGCATATCCTTGTGATTTTGGTTTTGATTTCACCCCTGCTGGTTCAAAGAAGATCATAAGAAACCATCCTCAAATTCTTGGATCTGATTTGAAGTTCAAGCCATCACCATTATGTCATAGTTCTTTTGATAATGATCTCACCCCTGCTAGTTTAAAGGAGATATCAAAGAAATACATATACTTTCATGGAGTTGATGCACCTGTTGATGTGCAAGATGATGACCTACTGAGTATTTTGAAGGCAAAATCAGATTTGGAAGGCAATGCTTTCACTCTCCCTCATCAAATGCTTTGTTTGGACTCCTATTTGGTCATTGGCACATGTTTTCAGAGCTTCACCAAAGATGGAAGACTCTATCATTCGCTTGGGTCCATGACTCATGCACCTTTTTGTGATTTTGGTTTTGATCTCACCCCTGTTAGTTCAAAGGAGATCATGAGAAACCATCTTCCAATTCTTGGATATGATTTGAATTCCAAGATACCATCATCATGCCATAGTTTCTTTGGTTATGATCTCACCTATGTTAGTTCAAATGAGATATCAAGGAACTATCTACACATTCATGGTTTTGATTCTACCTCAATTGGTTCGAATCACATGCTCTGTATTGATCTTCATATTATGCTTTTGAAGCATGATCAACTTCTTCCCAAGAGGAAGATATCTCCTTTGATTGATGATCAAGAGAGCGATGCATCTTCACATGATATTTCAGATTCAGAATCTGAATATGGAGATGATGACAAGGGAATGCTATATCCAGATCCACAAGAACCTGAAGATCTAGCAACTGATGATGAAGATGAGCGAATGGGAGATCCAAATCCACAAGAACCTGAAGATATCTCACCTGATGATCCTCCTATTCCTTGATCGGTAGACATTACACTCTGATTTTCCGGTGATTTGGTTGGTGATCCATGTGAAAATCCTCACAGTAGATCTAAGAGCTGATGTATAGCTCAAAATGAACGAATTTAGGAATAAGATTAAGAGTGGCCAATGCAGTAAAATGAGCAACAGAATATTAATACAGTAGAACTTGGATAGAAGCAAAATAACTTCACACACACTAATTCATTAATCACAAATGGACAAATAAATAATACAAAGCATGAGGATTCGAATGCCAAGGTGGAAATTCAAATTAGCCTTCATGGAGTGATCAAAAGATCACTGGAGTGTCATCGGAGCACAACTAGAAGTCTTCATCATCATCAATGGAGTCATCAATGCTCAAGTAAATGTCAACCATCAGTCAAACTGAGTCTAACTGAGTGTGGTAGGTGTAACTGAGTGTCACTGAGTGAAGGAGGCTTAGTGGAGGGCACATGAGGAGATAACTGGAGTCAGAATGGGAAGTCTAGTCTCAGTGGTGGTCCATCGGAGTGATATAGTCAGTTGAGAGTCAGTCTTTCCTTAAATCAAGGAGAGAACTAAAGGTAACTGAAGTGCAACTGAGTGGTAGGTGAGAGAGGACGAGTGTCTTCCTAAAATCAAGGAAGAAGGGTGAACTAAGCTATAGGAGGGCTAAGACTGGTCTGTGAGAAGCTCCCAGGGCTAGCTCGTTGAGGGATAGGTGTTGGGACTGATGACTCGGATGCATGCAAGACTAAAATTGCAAATAATGAAAATGCTGGTAGGACTAGGATGGAGTATAAGAATATCCTAACACCCCCCCTTAATCCATCTTGTGCCCTGGTAACTAAGACCAAAGGTCACCCAATACAATGAATAATAACAATCAATAAACTGAGGAAATGGGGAAAACCTCATGGGAAAAACACCCCCCCTCAAAATAGACTGTAAGGCACACAAAAAAATAAATCCTCCAAACTCAAGCAGGTGTGATGCTTGGTCATATGTCTGGAGGTATCTTCTTCTTGGGAAGAAGTGGATCATGCTTAGAAAGCATGTGCTTGTACTTGATCTTTAGATCGAATATGATGAGAACAAATCCAAAAGTATGAGGATGATCCTTGAACCTGTGATTCGAATCAATTGAGGTAGGATCAAATATATGAATGTGCAGATAGTCTTTTGTCTTCTCCTTCGAACCATCATGGGTGAGATTATGCCAAAAAGAACCATCACATGATTTCTTGAAATCCAAATCAGATTTAAGACTTGAAGAATAGTTTCTTGAGATCTCCTTTGAACCAGCAGGGGTGAGATCAAAACCATCATATGCATGAGAAATTATCCCAAGTAGTGATTGCTTAGAATCCAAATTAGATCCAAGACTTGAATCATGGTTTCTTGATATCTCCTTTGAACCATTAGAGGTGAGATCAAAACCAGTAAATGCATGAGAAATTATCCCAAGCGAATGGCAATGGCCATCATCTTCAATAACCTTCTGAAAGCATGAAATAATGATCATATAGTAGTACATAAGAGGTGAGTGATCAAGGAGAGTGAATGCATTACCTCCAATGGCTGATTGTACCTCCGAAACATTCAATAGATCATGATGCAAACCAACAAACTCTGGTGCAAGAGAGGATTTAGGACCTTCTACATTTTCTAGAGTGTGAGCTGGCACAAAATTCGAAATAGAAGAAATTTGGAGCATGAGTGTGGAATTTGCAAGTTCTTCTTGTTTGTGGACAACTTCAATATGAGATATGTTTGATACTGATTCATGATCAATGAGATCATCAAGGAGGGTGAATGCATCACTTTGCTTGCTCTCGAAAGGGTTTGGACCAATCCCTTCATTCTGTCTACCAGACCTTTCATCTAGGTGGGCCCATAACTCGTTTGGAGATTCAACATCATCAAGGGAGTGGAATACCATGCATCGAGACATACAATACATCATGGTTGCAATAGCTCTTCCACCTTCATCTAACCAGTCATTCTCTTCTTCAGAGGATTCGAACTCTCTTTCAAAACAATAATCAAAGAGATCATGGCTCTTCAAATATGCTATCTTTTTTGGTTTCCATTCAACATAGTTGAATAGATAAAAAGGAATTTCTTCGAAATTCATGGAAGTTGTAGAAGACCAGCAAAAAAAATAGAAATATCTGCAACTGCTACTGCTGCAACTGCTGCACTTGAAATCTTGATAATAACCTGCAAAAAACTCTCAGGAATGGAGATAAACAATACTCTCAACATGCTCTAATACCATGTGAAAATCCTCACAACAGATCTAAGAGCTGATGTATACCTTACAATGAAATAATTTAGGAATAAGATTAAGAGTGGCCAATGTAGTAAAATGAGCAATAGAATAATAATGCAGTGGAACTCGAATAGAAGCAAAATAACTTCACACACACTAATTCATTAATCACAAATGGACAAATAAATAATACAATGCATGAATATTCGAATGCCAAGGTGGAAATTCAAATTAGCCTTCATGGAGTGATCAAAATATCACTGGAGTGTCATCGAAGCAGAACTAGAAGTCTTCATCATCATCAGTGGAGTCATCAATGCTCAAGTAACTGTCAACCATCAGTCAAACTAAGTCTAACTGAGTGTGGTAGGTGTAACTAAGTGTAATTGAATGAAGGAGGCTCAGTGGAGGGCGCATGAGGAGATAACTGGAGTCAGAATGGGAAGTCTAGTCTCAGTGGTGGTCCATCGGAGTGATATAGTCAGTTGAGAGTCAGTCTTTCCTTAAATCAAGGAGAGAACTAAAGGTAACTGAAGTGCAACTGAGTGGTAGGTGAGAGAGGAAGAGTGGCTTCCTAAAATCAAGGAAGAAGGGCGCACTAAGCTATAGGAGGGCTAATACTGATCTGTGAGAAGCTCCCGGGGATAGCTAGCTGATGGCTAGGTGTTGGGACTGATGACTGGGATGCATGCATGCAAGACTGAAACTGCAAATAATGAAAATGCTGGTAGGACTAGGATGGAGTATAAGAATATCCTAACAATCCACATGATCATAGAAGAACCAGATCAGATTTTTAGAATGGAAGGTTTCATCCTTCTAACATTGCTGATCCATTTCAGATCGATCGAGCCTTCTTCGGAAAAGAATGACACTTACCTCCTTCAAGGGTGAGTGATGATATGCTACATTAGCATCCTTCAGTCTATTTTGAGGGAAGGTTTTCTTCCCACTGGGTTTTGCCTCTTTCCTCACTTAGTTTATTTAGATTGATTGTACGAGGTGACCTTTGGTCTTAGTCACCAAGGTCCTATTTTTCAGATTTCAGTTATTATCTCATAGTATAGCTTGCGGGGGGGTGTTGGAATATTCACACCATCTTTTTTGTATGTTGCATGCTTGCATGCAAATCTGCATGTTGCATGCATTTGCATGCCACTGCATGCATCCATTCATCATGTTGGTAGTCCTCCTAGCACCTAGAGCTCACTTTCAGCTCCTCAGAGCCTGTCTTCAGCCCCCATTTGGCCTCCTACCTACTTGATGTGCCCTTCTTGACTGTTCTGCATAGAAAGTGCGTCTTTTCTCACCTACCACCAATTATCTCTCAGTTATGGCGCCTTATCTCACCTACCAGGAGTTATCATTTAGTTAGTGCATTGATTGAGTAGTTCTTCCACTGATTGCTCATGCTAATTGCTTGTAGCTTCTACTTAGCTAGTTCTGGAGTTCCACTTGACTATTTAACAGCTTCATGCGCCCCCCTTGGAGTCTCTATTCCCTGATTTATGCCTAGATGGTTCTGTTAGACTCAGTTAGACACACTTGACTGACTATTACCACTTATGACTGATACTACTGACTGGATGATGTCTCCATTGTTATCCAAGCTAGACTTTGAGCTAGATTTGAATTCCCTACTTGGGTAATTCGGATCCTATATGATGCTACGTCACAGTTTATTGTAATACATTCTTTACATTCATTATTTCACATAGTGTCAGCTTACAGCTGATGTATGATATTGATATTCTCCATTATTCTGTGTTTATGAGTGATTATTGAGTGCATTCTTCTCTTCTTCTTTGCAACATTCTTGAGAGTTTGATTGTGAGTTTGTTACAATTGCTAGATCTCCTGCAGATTATCACAAAAGGAAGAAAATTAATATTGCATACCCTCATCTACAAAATCTCTTGTCAGCAATTGGTGAATTGCATAATGCTTTTTAGAGTGTAACTTTTTTCACACATTTACAGGGAACTAAATGCAAAAGTGCATGGGCTATCAAAAATGGCTTTAGAATTATAACTAGGCCTTATAGAGATTTAGGAGTACAAACATGGACAAATCAGAGAACAATACATGATGAACTAGATTGTTGGTTTTAGATGTAATTTTTGTTTTTTTATTTCATGGATGAATTTTTGTAAATAAAGATGTAAAGAAGATAGGAATACAAGGCAAAATAGGATATATAGAAGCCTTATGTAAATCCTACTGGATGGTTTAATGTAATTCCATTTGGACAATCAATGTTATTCTAATAGAATAAAATATATTTTCCTTGAAAAAATATATATATATATGTGTGTGTGTGTGTGTGTGTGTGTGTGTGTGTTAAAATATTCTCTCCATCATTTTTTAGATTTGCATGCATCCATTCATCATGCATGCAACTGCATGCATCCAGTCATCATTTTGGTGGTCTCCCCAGCACCCAGAGCCTAATTTCAGCTCCCTATAGCCTGTCTTCAGCCCCTAGTAGCCCTCCTACCTACCTGATGCGCCCTATTTGACTCTCCTTCATGACATGTGCACCTTTTCTCACCTACCAGGAGTTATCATTCAGTTAGAGCGCCTTATCTCACCTACCAGATGTCTGTCAGTCAGTTCGAGCATTGATTGAGCAGTTCTTCCACTGATTGCTCATGCTAACTGCCTGTAGCTCCTAGTTAGCTAGTTCTGGAGTGCCACTTGACCTTCTGACAGCCTCATGCGCCCTCCTTGGAGTCTCCATCCCCTGATTCATGCCTAGATGGTTTTGTTAGAGTCAGTTAGACTCATTTGACTTACCTTGACCATTTATGACTGATACTACTGATTGGATGATGTCTCCAATGTTTTCCAAGCTAGACTTTGAGCATGATTCGAATGACCTCCTTGGTTAATTCGAATTCTATTGACAGTTATTGTATTGTATTCATTATTTTCACAGTGCAAGCTCACAGCTGATGTATGATTATACTGTTATTCTCCATTTTATGTGTTCATGAGTGATTATTGACTACATTCTTCTCTTCTTCTCTGCACTTCTTGAGTGAGTTTTGTGTGAGGCATGTTACAGCTATCACATCCTACTACATATTATCACTATATATATATATATATATATATATATATATATATAGTTCACACACATACATAGTACGTGCACACACACACACACACACATAGCGCGTGCACACACACACACACACATATCGCATATGTGATATATATGTGTGGGTGTGGGTGTGTGTGTGTGCATGTGTGCGCACGTACTATATATATATATATAGATATAAGGAATTTAACATTTCTCCATTTTGAGATTAACCAAATTCATAAAAGAAAACAGGCTAAGGAATGGAAAATGAACTGATAAGAAAATTCACAGATGCATGTCTTCAAACTAGTAGCTATGACTTAAATCATCTCAAGATTTTAACATTAAACTTAAGGCTCACATACCCAAGTTTAGCTTCTACAGACAACCTTGATAGGGTTGTCGATCACATAATTCATCCAACATTCATGCAAGTAAAAAGGCATGAAAATAAAACATTATTTCAAAGAAAATCTACTTGATAAATAATCCTTTCAAACATGAACAATTCACACCACAAAGTCAATGCATCACTCTTATCCTTGACACCCTATTATTATTCAATGTTCATGAAGGTATAATTATTCATGAATACAATTCCAACATTAAATACTATAATATTCTTTTGTTCAATAACATTCAGCCCTATATTTAAACATGATTACTATCAACTACCACTATGGAACACAAAACACTCCAAGAAATTCATACACATAACCCATTTACTTCCCATCCACCTAAAGAAAACACAAAATGTGCTACTATAGGCCTTGAGCCTTTAATAATTATTCCATGGGCTATTTAAATACAAATAAATTCACACAGGAATGCAGAGATCGCACAAAGGGTAAAGGAACCATATCAAGTTCCCAATCACGTTAAACATATAAACAACAAGAATATGAAACATCCATTTCCATTTTATATATTCAAGAAACTAATTACAGACATATAGGTTTCAGGTAAAAACATGTAGACTAAGGTAAAATAGGACATTTCAATCCTTATCATTTCTATGCTTTAGGACCTAGGCAAAATTATTGAAACCATCTATGGCATAGAATTTGGGCTGGAAACACCTTCCCTTCCCTACCTTCAATTTGAAAATTATAACTTAGACCATTATAAGCAATAATTTTCATCAAATAGAGTTAAACGACTCCCATGGGAAATATGCTTTCACAGCAGTATAATTCCATTAAACATGTTCTTTTACTATTAAATACCAATAATATTGCAACAACAATCCTTATAATAGTTTTCATATAAATCCATCATATTTCCTCATACAGGAGATTATTTATGAGTTGAAATGCAAAATTCGACTATAACATTCAATGTACCAAAATTACATATTCAACACCAGTAGTAATTCATATCCTTTAGGAATTCAACTCATTCACATGCATACAAAATAATAGTAAACTGATATAGAGCATTGTTGTAGGCACAACAGATCCCATGCTTTTATTATACATGGGATCCCCAATATTTTACTTGCAAAAGTAATGTTTAAGTTCCTTTTTCACTTTGCAGTTTCATCATGATTGATCATGCATTTTATTTCTTTGTCATGATTTAATTTAGTTAATAATTTTTTCTTCAAAAAATTCATTGATTTTTGTGTGTTTTTGTGAGTTGTTGAAGGCATGAATTTTCTCCAAGGTTTGTCCTTTCCGCAACCCACAATCTGCAATCCGCATTTCGGATTGCGGATGCTTGGTTTTCAGATTTGAAATGTTTTATTTCCGCAACCCACAACCTGCAATGCTGATTGCGGATGCGGAAATGATTTTTGAATAAATTGTTTTTTCTTCTTTCTGCAACCCGCAATTGCGGATTGCAAAGAGAGTTTCAAAAATAAGTTCATACTTTGTCTTTCTGCAACCCGTAATGCGGATTGAGTATTGCGGAACGTGTTTGAAAAATAAATATGCGCTTTGCATCTCCGCAACCCGCAATTGTGGATTGCGGAATGCAGAAAGAGTCATTGTTGTAAATTGTGTTGTTTGTGTCCCCGCAACCCGCAACCCGCAATTGTGGATTGAGAGAACTTTTGGTTCATCAATATTTAAGAGTTGTGTTTCCGCAACCCACAATCCGCATTGCGGATTGCGGATTGCAGAAATTATGTACATATTTGCCAAAATAAACTCCCACAATCATGTTTTAGATCGTAGCCGTTGATTCATTTTCATCCTACGGTCCAGATTTTATCCCACGATTTTGTTAAATATTTCGATTTTCTCTATTTTATTTTACCATTTTCATTTCGTGAATTTACCTGCGACAAGGATTTTCACTACGGATTTTTACCAGGGTTTTTTTACTGCTATTTTCGACAACACAGGTTGGTTTTCTAGCTATTCTCATTGGTTTTTTATGGATTTTCGTTAATTTCAAACTGTTTTTTATTGGTTTTATTTTATTTTTATCAGAAATTATCAATCCTTCACCATGTCACGAAATACACGTTTCAAAACATCCCAGAAGGACCTGATAAACAAAGACCCCAACTTTGTCATTCTAGCTGATACCAGTGATAGGGTGTCTGAAACCTATTAGATAGATTGGTCAGGATTCTATGCCATTTTTTATAATGATGACCTATCAAAAATCCAGGAAAACCAGTCCGTTTATGAGAAAATCAAGGATTCCAAATTACATGCTATAGCGGCTAGACCAACCCTTCTCCCATACACAGATGCCATGAAATGGATAATTGACCATGCAAGCCCTAAAGAGGGTTCATTCAACGACAATGCAGGGTCTCAAGTGGCGTATTTTCTCCCTGAGGTTTTTGCTAGAGCGTATGCCCTTAGGCCGGCTACCCAAATTCTCAATGTCACTTTTCTAGACTCAGTCAAGACCCGATTCAACTTTGATGAGATGATAAAATCATGGATGAACAACCCAACCAACTTCATACCCAGAGGAGATAATTCATACCCCATTTCATGGTTCAACGAACCCTTTTCTCTCATAGTAGCCATGTTGTGCAAACTTTATGGCCTACCCAACTCTTATGTGTTCAAAGCCGAATGGGAACCTGTGGCCCATCATATTCTTATAACTGGGGAATCATTTAATTGGGATTCAATTCTGTCAGTTGAGTTAAAGACAGCCATTGAGCGTTATCAGAAGACAACAGCTTCAAAGAAATCTCCTTTCTTCTATTCAGCTTATATATTTGATGTGTTATGTTCAACCTTCCAGTACCCCTCCATCGGATGGAATTGGACTCTTTCAGCTCCTCCAGTACACATATATTGTTCAGCATTATGGGAAAACAACTATGTGCCTCTACTGTATGACATTTGTGATCACTTCTTTGGCACAATTTATTACAAGATATTCAAAGAGGATGCACCATATTTCTCTGATCATGCCAAAACACTCATTCCCACTATCGTTGATTGGTATGTAGGAGAATCCTTCTCCTATGTCAGGGTTTGGGGAAGTAATATAGTCCATTTATTGCCAAGGATAGTTCCAGACAAATTGTTGCTTGAGGAAATTGCTTTCCAAACTGTGACAAATGGAGTATTCCTCAAACTAACTGGGCCTAAAAGAAAAGGATGGCCAAAATTCTCTTTGAACCTTGGGCCTTTGGCTATCCAGAACTCAACACATGCTGCAATATTGGGAAAGAAGATTGTTTCATTAAAGTTGGGACAAGCTCCCAAAAGGATGCATGACCCCAAAGCATTCCTTGCTGCTCACTTTTCCCAAGAACACATGAAGACCACCTATGCTCATGAGACTGCCCCTAATGATTCCATTTACCAGGGAGCAAATTTGTTTTCAGAACTTCTGGTTAGGGATAAAACCAAAGATGAACAAAGTTTCAATCTTCAGTTCCAGCGGGAGATCAAGACTAAGGTTTTGAGTTACAGGAAAATGGAATTGCAACTTGAGGAACAGACCATGAAAGATGGAGCAAAGAAAGAAGCACAAAAGGCAAGTACTCCTTTGATGTTAACTTACCCGTATGAAGGAAAAGCTAAAGGACTTGTGGAGGATATTCCAAAATTGAAACCTATTGTGGAACTGAAGGTTTCGATTCAAACATCTGAACTTCTAAAGAAGAAATTGGAACAAATGTCTTCAGTAGTTGATACTCAGGTGATTGTTGCAATTACCCTAGCCAAAAGACAGAAAATTCAAACCCCTGCCTCTCAAATTCCTACATTGAACATTGAAGACAGTGATGCAGAGGATGAAAGGCTTCCAGTAAGGTCTCTTTTTCCTGTTGTGCATGTTGTACAAGAGGTAACTGAAGGTTCCCAGGCAATGGCTGATTTGCTTGACAGCTTAGTGATAGATGATCCCACTCTAGATGACCATTTTCCTGAAGCCACCACTATTGTTGATGCATTAACTTTTACACCCCCACTCTCTTCTGTTGAGCTTCCTTCCACCTCATCTTTTGAGGTTACACTACCACCATCCACCATATCTGAATTATTTGCTGCATTAACCTCCATCACTACTTCACATCCAACCTTGCCAGTCCCACCTGTCACCTTACAATCCATAATTACTGAGATCCATTTTCCAACTATTTCTCTGCAACCATCACCAACCATTGCTCCTACTTCTCTTTTTGAAGTTCTCACTTCAACTTCTTCTCCAACTTATTTACCGTCAGTCTCTATAACTACCCCCTCTTCACTATCCACCTCCCAAATCACTATGTCCATCCCTAATTCCATTGTTACTCAAACAGCTCCATTAGTTGCAACAGGTAATATTGCAACATCCTCAATAGAGTTGATAGCTGAGTGTGAAGATGATACTATGGTCTCCCTTGGAGAATACTTTTACAGTAAATCAACCAATGCAGTGGTGAAAAGAGGCAATAAGAGAAGCAGGGAATCATCTATGTTGCAAGCACCTATTCCTTATCAGATAATTTGGGTCAAACAGTATGATGAAATCCAATAGGAGGCATTAGACACTGCTGCATCTATGGGGGCATTTGCTGGAGCCAATTATGATTCAGTGACTTCACTGAATAAGGAAATTGACATCAAGAAAGAAGAATTGAAGAAGCCTCAGGAGCAACTGGTAAAAATTAATGAAGAACATGAATCTCATATTCATGAATTGAGAAATGGACATGAAATTCATCTCAAGGATCTAAATGAACAAAACACTTCTCTCCATGTCCAACTGCAGAATACAGAAGTCCTAAATACTGCCAATGTTGAGAAAATAGCAGTACTGGAACAATAGCTGAAGGATGCAGTTGCTAATGCAGCCACTTCTTCATTCCCTAGGTTCTCTGAGAAAGAGTTCAAGGATTTGGACTTTGAAGTTAATGAGGAGCATCACAAACTCTTGACTAAATTGTTTAGCTCCCTAAATCAAATTCAGGAAATTTATAATGTTTTTGAGAAACTTTTTGTTATCCTTGAGCAGCAAATTGAGAAAAGGAAACAAGCTTCCAAGGCTGTGGAAGATATCACATATTGGAAAAGGTATATTAAGGATAAGACTGGGGATATACCAGTCTTGGATAGCTTCAAGTTCAGGAGAATAAGATCATCTTTGGATGCCTGGCAGAATGCTTGTGAGATGGTTGAAGAAACAATTAAAAGGGAACAAGCAACTTGTAGCAGGAGATGGTATGTTGCAGACAACATCATGGTCATGCTACAGTTTCCCAATTTGGACCTTATTGAGAAGGCATGTCCACCAAATTTGATTGTTGATCAGGTAGAGAGTAGGTGTGCACAAGCCAAAGAACAGATCCAGCAGATCGAGCACATAGAGATTTCAGAAGTTGACAAACTCATCAAACAACCTGTCAGTCTGGAGGGAAAGATCCACATTTTTCTGCGCACTTGGCACAAGCTAAGCAAGAATGAGATTGAATCTTTCACTTGCGATGCCCAGTTGGGACTCGAATTGGCTAAGTATCCTGATGTGGATGAGTTGCTAGAAGTTTGGGAGAAGTGACAAGGTGTCCTTGGCTATTCTTAGATGAAATTGATTTTGTAATCCCTGTTTTATGGGAAGTTTACCCTTTGTATCTTTATTTGTAATTTTTATTTACCGGGTAAAGATCTTATAAGGGAGGGGAGGAAATCATCGAAAGAGGAATAGAGATACTCTGTGTCATTCAAGACTTTGTAATTTTTTGTAGACGCATTGATATACAGTTAGTTCTTCTCTTGCAATCTCTTTTGTTTAATTTATCAAATTTGTTTGATGGATTTTTATTTTCGCTTCAGCTCATGAATTAACACTGTTTTTTTTTGCAATCATAATTAATACATTGATATGCAGTTCAGATGTATCTTGACTTATTATCTATGTTTTCATGTTTTAAATGAATTTATTTATTTAAAACATTTATCTATTTCTGCAAATGAAAAACAGATATTATTTAATTAATGCCAATTTTTCAATTAGCATGATATAACAGGATAATCGTGCATGTGCTTCAACCCTTAAGCTACAAACATTCAATTTTCATTTTCTGACTGTGTCTTAAGATAATAAGTAAAGATCCACTTTACATGTTTGTCAATTGGTGAAATACTTATTAATTTCCAGATCTGGTTATCCTGCACACCAAAACACATTCATTTAATTTAGATCTAACTTAGTTTAGGTTTCTTTTAAAGCAAACATTACTAACTTCTAGAGATAGAACACTTTTGATCTTCCCTCATAGGAAGTCAGATCCTTTCAGGGTCAACCCACTTAAGTGCCAGCGGAGGCCTAATATCCGTGGGAGTTAACCATACCAAACTGTCTGGGGATAGAAATTCTCTTGCAAAGAGTTGTTTGAAGCCTTTTAGATTGGGTTTTCACCCTCTGTTGCTAGCCTTGGAAAATATTCCAGCAACCTACATACCCGGGGCTTCAACAAATGGCACTAGAAGGAGGGCCATGACTAGTCATTCCTAGACAAAACACAAACAGGCCTCCTCCAACAAGAATATTGGTTGTTACAAGGAGTCAAACTCAAGCATCCACGTCCACAGAACAATCAGTGCAAGATTCAACCACAGTACCTGCTACCCCTGCAACAGGGCAGGAAACTAGAAGGCCCGAAATTGTTTTTGTATCACCAACTAGGGTGGCCCTTACTCTTGAGCAGATATTAAAAAAATTATCACGATAATGTTGCTTGAATACAACAGAGTATCAAAGCAAACCACAATATCAGACAATCAACAATCCAACAACATCAGATCAGTAATTCTTGGATTGTTACTGACTCTGACAATCACGAGTCTAATAATCAGAACGCTAATAATCAAAACAGAGCTAAACAAGAATTGTTTCTTAACTTAAACCTCAATTCATTATTTCAAGAAACATATCAAGATCTGCAAATTCCACAACCCGACGTTACAACAGGTGGGCCACCACCAACACCTCCTTCATCATCATCATCCTCATCTGAGGAATCATCAGAAAGTGAGACAACCTCCAACTCCTCTTCAGAAGACATACCTATTGTAGAAGGCCAAAACAGACCTTGGCTTGACCAAGATGTTGTATTTATTATTGGAGATCAACATAGACTGCTAAAGAACCTTGAAAAGTGGCTCCCTGAATTTAACCCTGATGATAAATCACCTACATTAGATCATATTAAAACCTTTATGCAGGCCATTAGACTTAGGAATGTCATACATGAAGATGTAGGTTGTAGGTTGTCCCCTTACACATTTGAGGGAAAAGATTCTACATGGTACTTTTCCCTAGAAGCTAGATCCATTTCTTCCTGGGATGACTTTGAAAAACTTTTTATCCAGAAGTTTGGAGATGACAAAACCCCAAAATATCTGGTCATAGATTTGTCTTCAATGAAAATTAGGGGCAAGGAAAGAGTTAAAGATTATAACCAAATATTTTCATACCTAAAGAATAGAATCCCTGCCAATGTTCTTCCTGCTGAAGAATTGTTGGTTGCATATTATGTTAAAGGTTTAACCATTCACATTACTATGTGGGTCAAAAGAGCACGCAAAGATAACTTGCAGGAGGATGTTGCTGAAGCTATCTAGGTCGAAAAATATGTGTTCTACTTGAAAGATAACCTCGATGCTTCATCTGAACAACCTTCTACCTCTCGCAAGAAAAAATATAATCCTCCAAAACCCACTGTGCAAAATAAGGACCCTTTTGAAATGAATGACATGAAAAAATTTCTTCAAAATATCTCTAATGAAATGGTAGACCTAAAAAAGACCAACACAGAAAACCAGAACAACAACAGAGGATTCAATAGACCACCTTTTAGGAGGCCTTATCAACCCCCACAAAATCAAGTTCCACCTAATCCTGATGAGGGGTTAAATTCTGAAGAAATTATTTCAATATTTAAAGCTTTGGTTTTTGAATCTCACAACCCTCCTGATCACGCTGATGAAAATCCAAAAGAAAATAAGGATCCTGAACCACTATATGAAGAAGAGGACCAGCAAATAAACACTATCAGTTACTTTTCAGAACTTCCTATTGCTGAAGAGGAAGATGAGCCTGAGGTTGTTTTCAACGTCCAACATCCATACAATACAAGAATCAAAGGACAGCCTACACAGGAAGCTTCTCCTTCAACATCTACCCCAAACAGAGGTAAAATAGCAACACAAAAGGAAACTGTCATTCCTGAAATAGAATACAGTTTGATTAATGACTTGAAAAGAGTGAAAGCCAACATATCTCTTCTTGAACTTCTAAAAATCCCTTCTATGAGAGATAGTCTGTCCAAAAGCATGATTGTTAACAAACCTAGGGAGGCTCAGAACAACAATCTAGAGACATATTCTAAACCTGGAAACCAAAGACCAGGTAGTAGGAAGACACCTCTTTTCTTACTCACTTTTGAAATTTTCAATAGGAATTTCCATAATTGCATGATAGACTCAGGGGATTCATATAATGTTATGCCCTTATTTGTCTGCAAAAATATGAATGCCTCTTGGGAGCCTTTCCCTACTCAAATTGTTCAACTAGATCGATCCAAAGTTAGGGTAGTGAGCGAACTGAATAATGTTCTTTTGACATTGTATGCTCACCCAAGAATCCACCAGACTGTAGCTATTATTGTGGCTGATATCCCTGAGATGTATGGAATGTGGTTGAGTAGGGATTGGTCAGAAAAGCTCAAAGGCTATTTCGCTACTAACTAGTCCCACTTATGGCTTCCCCACAATGGAAGACTAAATAGAATCAAAATCAGCAGAGAACCCTACATGAAACAAACTGTTACTGATTTAAATGATTCTAGTGAGCCTGCTGCTTATTTTATCCCACATGTAGAACACTACACCTTTGATACATTTTTTGGAGATCTTCCTGCAGATTCATCACCTGTTGAGAATGTACAGAATCAGTCCCAAATTGTTAATCTTACTTATGTCCCATTCTCAGGAACTGTTGTACATAACGTATATAATGTAAATACTAATTTTAAGATAGACTCAAATGCATGGACTCTGTTTTTTGATGGGTCAAGATCTAAAGATGGAGCTGGTGGAGGATGTGTCTTGATTGACCCAAAGGGGACCAAAATAATGATTTCCTGTAGGCTAGAATTTGAATGCACCAATAACATTGTTGAATACGAGGCCCTGGTTCAAGGACTCAGGAAAGAAATTGACCTGGGCACTCAAATCATTGAATGTTCTGGAGATTCTAAAATTATTGTAAAACAGGTGAGAAATAAAATCCATTGTTTATCTCCTCGTTTGATTAATTATCAAAAACTTATAAGGGATCTCATTAATTCTTTTTTCTGCATTCAATATTAAGTTAGTCCCTAGGTCCCAGAATTTTGATGCATACATGTTGGCTAACACTGCATCCAAGTTGATTCCTCCAAAAAGTTTGTCTCCTAGCACTTTTTCTATTGAGTTGATGTACAAACCTTCCATTCTTGACAATGTAACTAGTTGGAAGGTGTTTGATGATGACCAACAGATCTTAGATTTTCTCACAGCATAGGACACTTTTCAGGATGTGGCAATAGATGAGGTTGAGCATGAGAAGTCTTTATCTGACCCTAGCTACCCTTCCAATCTCATTACCAAGTCAATCATTAATCTGGAAAAGTATTATGATCTGCAAGATAAGTTCAAACATAAGACAAACTGTAAAACTCAAAGCTCATCCCTGAATTATGAGCCTGTCAACCTAGGAACTGAACAAAACCCTCGGTTAATCAATCTAGGAATTGACTGCTCTCTCGAGGAGAAGAAATCTTTCATAAAACTGTGTAGAGAATTCAAAGATGTGTTCGCCTGAACATATGATGAGCTCAAAACATTTGATACTAATGTCATGCATCACAACATACCCATGAAACCTGATGTTAAACTTTATTAGCAAAAGTTGAAAAAGATGCATCCCAGCTGTTGTAGTCCCAAGGTTCACATAGTTATCATAGATACATTACATAATATAAGCAAGCATACACAATGATACAGATACGAGAGATGAGACAGATAGAGAGAAAAGTCTTTATATTAAACAGCAAGAGCAGAACACAATGATAGAATCAATCTCTACTACTCTATCGGCTCACCAGCCTAGATATATATATATGCAGATACAGTTACATAACCGTCTGTCAGTTTATCCAACCGACCCGACCCATACTAGTCGACGCGACTTGTCGACATATGCTGCAAAATGGTCGGGCGGAAGGCCTAGTCGACAGGCTGACCTAGGCCCCTCCAACATCTCTCCCACCTCAAAATCTTTCTTCGTCCCGAAGAAATGGAAAGATCAAAATTACAAAAAATAAGTTGTAGAGACAGTTATGTCAAAGAAATGCTAGAGTCAATAACATCAGGAATCTGGAGACAGGCTTCAATGATAACTTTAGCAGAGACAAAGAGATGGTGTTGGAACTCTTCCCAAGTGCATAGCAGATTCTGGATGTCGACAGTCAAAGTTGTGAGTTTCGACAGATTTTCCATCTTGTCATGAGTGGATGTAGCCTGCAAATGGATCATGTCAAGACAAAATGTGTTAATTGTATTGTCGGCAGCAACAAGTAACTAATTGCATCGAGGCTGAATTTCCTCAAGTTTGTTGAGGCCTCCTCGGGTCTGTGACATCCACTGAATTTCTTGTTTTTCTAACTTATCCAATTGCTTGTTCTCCATGATGATCTGGTTATCAAGTATTTCGATAAGGGCTTCATCTGCAGTCAAGCGCTGGTGCTGAAGCTTGCTTAGCAATGCTCTTGTTTTCTGAAGATTTTTGTAGACATCACCATAGTAGACATACCAATTGTTGAGAACTGTGGCAAGTTTTTCTGCTTGATTAGCGTACTGCTTGAGTTCTTTGGAGGCTTCTGAAAAGGCTATAAACTGATTTGTCATGAGGGAGGCTACCTCAATAGCTTGATCTTGTTGTTTCTTGAGAAGCTCAAATTGTAACATCGACGCGACAAATTCCAGTAACTGGTATGCTTTGTCTAGAGGTGGTGTCGTGTCAGAACTAGCTGGAAGCGAGATAACTTGCTGAGCTAATTTTTCACATTTGGTGAGAAATGTAGTCTGTTCTTCTTGGAGTTGCATTATTTGTTCCTGTGATTCTTGTCAACGATATCTTTGGACTCCGAAGACTGCGTCTTCAAGTATATCAAGTTCATCTTGGGGTGCCAAGTGTGGTTGATAACTTGTATTAGCTCCCAATTGGTCTAAATGTACAGATGGAGTACTTTCCTGTATTTGCTGCATTTGTAATTGTTGTTGCAATTCTCTTTCTTTGCGTTTCTTTTCTTTGAGCTTCCTGCGGCTATTCTTTTCTTTGTCTTTATTTACAGTTTGTTGTTTTGGGTCCTTATCTTTTCCTCCTGTTGTTGGGCGCTTGTCAATGACTACTTATGCGCTGATAGCAACCTGTTCTACCTGACTGTGTGTACTGGGTACTGCTGTTGTGATGACTAGATTGTCATGTTCTGTTACTTCGGCCCTTAATGGATTTGATGATGATGTGCTAGAGATTTCCATATTGCTTATATTAGTAAATGGAGCATTTGTGTGTTCTGATGGTCCTGTCGTGTCGGTTGCAGTTTCTCGAGTTTTGACTGGTTCCGTGACTCTTTCTGCTCACTTGGTAACAGAACCAGATGTTGTAGTCCCAAGGTTCACATAGTTATCATAGATACATTACATAATATAAGCAAGCATACATAATTATACAGATACGAGAGACGAGATAGATAGAAAGAAAAGTATTTATATTAACCAGCAAGAGCAGAACACAATGATAGAATCAACCTCTACTACTCTATCGGCTCACCAGCCTAGATATATATATATATATGCAGATACAGTTACATAACCATCTGTCGGTTTATCCAACCGACCCGACCCATACCAGTCGACGCGACTTGTCGACATATGCTGCAGAATGATCGGGAGGAGGGCCTAGTCGACAGGCCGACCTAGGCCCCTCCAACACCAGCTTAGAACCATCTGTCAAAAAGCAGCTTGAGAAACCGCTAGCAGCAAGAATTGTTTTTCCTGTCAGACACACACAGTGGATTGCAAACTTAGTACATGTTAGGAAGAAGAATGGAGAAATCAGACTGTGTTGATTTCGGGAACCTAAACAAAGCTTCTGAAAAAAGACAATTAACATGTTCCCCCCATGGAGCATATTTTACAAAAGGTTGCAGGTGCTGAGATGTTTTCTCTCCTTAATGGATTCTCAGGATATAACCAAGTCCTAGTTGCTCCCGCTGATCAATTGAAAATAGATTTCAGAACCCCTTGGGGAACTTTTTCCTATAGGTGAATGCCTTTTGGACTGATAAATGCAGGTACCACATTCTAGAGAACTATTGTCATAGATTTCAGGGGATTAATGCATAATTTTGTTGTTGTTTATTTAGATGGCATCACGATTTATTCCAAGAAGAGGCGTGAACATTTGTCTGCTCTTAAACAAGTGTTCGAGCGCTGCAGAAAATATGGAATTTCATTGAATCTGAAGAAGTCTATCTTCGAAGTCACTGAAGGTAAGCTGTTGGGTTTTATTGTTTCAAAACACGGCATGATTATTGATCCAAAACGCACAGAATCTATTGCCAATATCGGTCTTCCCAGTTCGCGAAAAGCCATGCAATCGTTTTTAGGTAAGATCAATTTTGTTAAAAGATTTGTTCCAAATTTTGCACAAATTTTCAAACCATTACAACAACTAATTAAAAAAGATGCACAGTATAAGTAGTCTAATGAACAAAGAAATTCCTTTGTTGAGAGTTCGAAAGGCCATTGCGGAAGCCCCGCTTTGATGTCTCTCGACTTCACCAAAGATTTTATTTTATACACATTTGCTACTGACTTCTCCTATGCAGTTGTTCTTACGCGGAAACATCCAAATGATGTTGAAATTCCGATTTCATTCATGAGCTCCACGTTCAAAGGGGATGAATTAAACTACTCCCAGATTGACAAACAAGCCTATGCGGTCTACAAGTCGGTAAAACACTATAGACCCTACCTTCTTAAATCTCAAACTAATTTTATTGTCCCCTATGCAGCTATCAGGAATGTTCTGATCCAGAACGAGCTGGGTGAAAAACATACTCACTGGATGACAGCTTTACAGGAGTACGACCTCAAGATCAGACCTGCAAAAATTGTGAAAGGTCAAGGCCTGTGCTTGCTCGCTGCTCAATCCAATGACCCTATACAGCAACAAATTGAGTGGGATCAAGAGGAAAGCACATCAACAGGTTCTATAAATATCATTACAACTCAAACATTCGAATGGTATGATGACATCAAGTTTTTCTTAACCCATGGGTTTTCTCCTGAAACCCTTGATTTTAAAAAACTTAGAGCTTTAAGGTTAAAAGTTGCACCATATCAGTTTATTGATGGTGTATTCTTTAGAAAAAACTATGATGGTGTGTTTCTCAGATGTTTGGAGAAAGGTGAAACTAATAACATTCTTTTGGAATTTCATGCAGGACCTGCAGGAGGACACTTCTTAGGAGAAACTACTTCCCATAAGATCCTGAGAGCAGGCTACTACTGGCCAACTTTATTCAAGGATTCATATGATTATGTCAGAAAATGTAAATCATGTCAGAAGTGTGCTGGAAAATTTAAGAAGCCTGCATTTCCTCTCCAGCCAGTGACAGTCCAGTTTCCATTTCAACAATGGGGCATGGATTTTGTTGGACCTATTAACCCTGCCTCCTCCTTACAACATAAGTACATCCTGACAGCCACGGACTATTTTACCAGGTGGTTAGAGGCAGTTCCTCTCAGACAATCCAATACAAACCAAGTGATATGCTTCCTCGAAAGTCAAATTGTCACTAGGTTTGGTGCACCCAAGTTTTTAATGTTTGACAATGCATCTTACTTTTCCTCCATCGACCTTACCCAATATGCCCTTGAAAAATGGATAAAACTGAAATATCCTGCCAATTACTATCCGCAAGGAAATGGGTTGGCTAAGTCTTCCAACAAAAACTTGATTAATATATTAAAGAAGACAATAGCCTCCCACCATAAAGATTGGCACACCCAACTGTATAATGCTCTTTGGGTAAACCGTGTCACCCCAAAAGCAGCCATTGGAAACTCCCCTTACTGTTTGGTTTACGGTAAGGAGGTCATCTTACCATCCAAACTTATGATTCCTTCACTAGAGTTAGCACATTCAATACAAGAGGATGATTCTTCCTCACTCCAGCAAAGGATTGATACATTACTTAAGCTGTCAGAAGATAGGGAAAATCCAAGAACAAGTTGTATAAGCACCAGCAGCTAGTGAAGAGATGGTTTGATGAGAAGTCCTCATCCGATAGGGAGTTCACTATGGGAGATTAGGTGTTAAAGTGGGATAAGCAGCACAAAGATAAGAATGACTATACCAAATTTCAACGCTTATGGCTAGGGCCATTCATTATTACAGAAAATCTTGGTCCTAGTACTGTCTGGTTGCAAACACTTGAAGGTATTCCAAAAACCTATCCAGTGAATGTCCAGCTGCTCAAAAAGTACTTTGTTTAGAGGAGCATATTGGATCACTTGTACATAAGTGTGGTTTGATTTATTTTCTTTCTTTGTTTTGTTTGTTTTCTTTTACATTTTTTTTCTCTTTTGAATAATGTATACACATTTGGCAGAGGCTGTTGATTAGTGTGTCTCAGATCAATACAGTCTGGACTTTTGGGGTAGCCTTGTCAGTTTCACTTTACTTAGCCCATATCTGAAAATGTCTTTCATGAAATTTAACAATCACTATTTTGCAGAGCTTTAATTGATACTTTCCCACCTTAATCATTATCTTTATAGGTGTTTCATTTTGTTAATTGAAGTTTAGAAGTGATTAGGTTTTCTTACCTTATGTTTCATTAGTGATTGGCAGCAAAACCTTATAGCCTGATCAACTTTCAGTTGTTCTCGATCACACTTTGATCACCTTGAAAATTTAAAAGCATTCTAATAACTGTGAATTGCAAGATGGGGGGTATTATCACAAGCCAACCCATGACGTTCATAGATGTTCAGTGGAATGACATCTTCACATTTGGTCACCAAGCTAGGGAGGTGACTTTCAACTACTGCTGGAAGGTGGAAAATCCTATTACAGGTCGATCCATTCATGATCCACAAACATCAGTGAGTAACACTACTACAATGTGGTTACCAAGCCATGGTAGTGTCTTGTAATTTACACGCCAATAAATTTTGTTTCTTTTTCATAAGGCAGTTTGTTGCATACAAGGACATGGGGGTCTTATCACAAGCCATCCCTACCATGTTCATGAACTTTATGTTGGACTGGAGTTATCACCATATGGTTACCAAGCCATGATAGTTGTTTTTTGTGTCAAAAACTAAAATACAAGGAGTCTCCTTATAGAGCTAGCTTGTTCAATTTCCAGATGAGGCTTGTGAATGGCGTTTCCAAAATCTGATTACAAAGTCAAGGAAATGGTCTTGTTTCAACAAAGTCTTATTTGTATATTTTCATTTTGTTTTAAAGAAAAAGAGAAGAAAAAAAAAGGAGTGTATATATATTTTAATTAATGCATCTGTACATACTTAACAAATTCTTAATAAGTAAAGGTGACTCATGATTTGGTGATCTGGAATGGTTGTAATTTTGTTATAAGGTTTATCACAAACTATCCTCCTATGTTTGCATAATGGTTGAAAATTGTTTCTCTACTTCTAGGCTGCATTTTCAAATAGACATCATCACTAATTGATTTTGGATGGGAATATATCAATCATATGATCTAACTCTGATGTTTGGTTGTATTTTGATAAGAACATTTTGGAAGTTACAGGATGAAACATATTTCATACTGACAGACCTCTCTCGTAACTAACGATTAAATTTACAGAGACAACTGCTTCACCCATCCAGTCGCCATTTGTTGTAGGCACAACAAATCCCATGTTTTTATTAAACATGGGATCCCCAATATTTTACTTGCAAAGGTAATGTTTAAGTTCATTTTTCACTTTGGGGTTTCATCATGATTGATCATGCATTTTCTTTCTTTGTCATGATTTAATTTAGTTATTAATTTTTCCTTCAAAAAATTCATTGATTTTTGTGTGTTTTGGTGAGTTGCGGAAGGCATGAATTTTATCAAAGGTTTGTCCTTTCCGCAACCCGCAATTTGCAATCCGCATTGCAGATTGTGGATGCTTGGTTTTCGGATTTGAAATGTTCTATTTCCGCAATGCGGATTGCGGATGCGGAAATGATTTTTGAATAAATTGATTTTTTCTTCTTTCCGCAACCCGCAACCGGCAATTGCGGATTGCGGAGAGAGTTTCAAAAATAAGTTCGTAATTTGTCTTTCCACAACCCACAACCCGCAATGCGAATTGCGGAAAGTGTTTGAAAAATAAATATGCGCTTTGCGTCTCAGCAACCCGCAATTGCAGATTGCAGAATGTGGAAAGAGTCATTGTTGTAAATTGTGTTGTTTGTGTCCCCGCAACCCACAACACGCAATTGCGGATTGCGGGAAATTTTGATTCATTAATATTTAAGAGTTGGGTTTCCAAAATAAACTCCCGCAACTTGTTTTCCGTAATCATGTTTTAGATCTTAGCCGTTGATTCATTTTCATCCTACGATCCAGATTTTATCCCACGATTTTGTTAAATATTTTGATTTTCTCTATTTTCTTTTACCATTTTCATTTCGTGAATTTACTTGCAACAAGGATTTTCGCTGTGGATTTTTACCAAGGTTGTTTTCCTACTATTTTCAACAACACGGGTTGGTTTTTTAGCTATTCTCATTGGTTGTTTGTGGATTTTCGTTAATTTCAAACTGTTTTTGATTGGTTTTATTTTATTTTTATCAGAAATTACCAGTCCTTCACCATGTCACAAAATACTCGTTTCAAAATAGCCCAGAAGGACCTGATAAACAAAGACCCCAACTTTGGCATTCTAGTCGATACCAGTGATAGGGTATATGAAACCTATCAGATAGATTGGTCATGATTCTATGCCATTTTTTATAACGACAACCTGTCAGAAATCCAGGAAAACTAGTCCACTTATGAGAAAATTAGGGATTCCCAATTACATGCTATAGCGGCTAGACTAGCCCTTCTCCCATACACAGATGCCGTGAAATGGATAATTGACCACGTATACTAGCCTAAAGACCGTTTATTCAACGACAATGCAGGGTCTCAAGTGGCTTCTTTTCGCCTTGAGGTTTTTTCTAGAGCATATGCCCTTAGGTCGGCTACCCAACTTCTCAATGCAGCTTTTATAGACTCAGTCAAGACCCAGTTCAACTTTGATGATATGATAAAATCATGGATGAACAACCTGGACAACTTCATACCTAGAGCCGATAATTCATACCCCATTTCATGGTTCAAGGAACCTTTTTCTCTCCTAGCAGCCATGATGTGCAGACTTTATGGCCTACCCAATTTTCATGTGTTCAAAGCCGACTGGGCACCTGTGGCCCACCATGTTCTTACAACTGGGGAATCATTTAATTCGGCTTCAATTCTGTCAACTGAGTTAAAGATAACCATTGAACATTATTAGAAGACACCAGCTCCAAAAAAAAAACCTTTCTTCTATTCATCTTATATCTTTGATGTGTTCTGTTCAACCTTCCAGTACCCCTCCATGGGATGGAATCAGACTCTTTCAGGTCCTCCAGTACACATATATTGTTCAGCATTATGGAAAAACAACTATGTTCCTCTACTGTATGAAATCTGTGCTCACTTCTTTGGCACAATTTATTACAATATATTCAAAGAGGATGCACCAGCTTTCTCTGCTCATGCCAAAACACTCATTCCCACTATCAGTGATTGGTATGTAGGAGAATCATTTTCCTATGTCAGGGTTTGGGGGTGTAATATAGTCCATTTGCTGCCAATGATAGTTCCAGACAAATTGTTGCTTGAGGAAATTGCTTTCCAAACTGTGACAGATGGAGTACTCCTCAAACTAACTGGGCCTAAAAGAAAAGGATGGCCAAAATTCCCTTTGAACCTTGGGCCTTTGGTTATCTAGAACTCAACACATGCTGCAGTATTGGGAAAGAAGATTGTTTCATTAAAGCTCAGACAAGCTCCCAAAAGGATGCATGACCCCAAAGCATTCCTTGCTGCTCACTTTTCCCAAGAACACATGAAAACCACCTATTCTCATGAGACTTCCCCTGATGATTCCATTTACCAGAGAGCAAATTTGTTTTCAGAAGTCCTGGTTAGGGCTAAAACCAAAGATGAACAAAGTTTCATTCTTCAGTACCAGCAAGAGCTCAATACTAAGGTTTTGAGTTACAGTAAAATGGAACTGCAACTTGAGGAACAGACCAAGAAAGACAAAGCAGATAAAGAAGCACAAAAGGCAAGTACTCCTTTGATGTTAATTTACCCACCCGGATGAAGGCAAAGGTAAAGGGCTTGTGGAGGATATTCCAAAATTGAAACCTATTGCAGAACTGAAGGTTTTGATTCAAACATCCGAACAACTAAAGAATAAATTGGCACAAATGTCTTTAGTAGTTGATACTCAGGTGATTGCTGCAAGTACCCCAACCAAAAACAGAAAATTCAAACCCCTGCCTCTCAGATTCCTACATTGAACATTGAAGGCAGTGATGCAGAGGATGAAAGGCTTCCAGTAAGGTCTCTTTTTCCTGTTGTGCTTGTTGTACAAGAGGTAACTGAAAGTTCCCAGGCAATGGTTGATTTGCTTGACAACTTAGTGATGGATGATCCCACTCCAGATGACCATTTTCTTGAATCCACCACTATTGTTGATGCATTAACTTCTACACTAGGGTATTTTTTAAGGATTATAAAAGTATACTTAAGTATAGTATTCTAGGCGATTATTTTAGATTGGAAAAAACATATATATAGAATGGTAGGCGAATATCAAATATGAAACATACAATTTACTATCGAAAATTCTAAATTTTGGTGAATATTATGATAAAAAAAAACATATTTTATGTAAATATAGGCGATATTGGAGACTAAAAATGACCAAATAGCAAATTTATTTTTTTGCCCAAAAAATAGTCAATTGGCGAAATTTCGCCCTTAAAAATTTCCATGTTCTACACCCCCACTCTCTTCTGTTGAGCTTCCTTCCACCTCACCTTTTGAGTTTACACTACCACTATCCACCATATCTGAATTATTTGCTACATTAACCTCCATCACTACTTCACATCCAACCTTACCAGTCTCACCTGTCACCTTACCATCCATAGTTACTAAGATCCAGTTTCCAACTATTTCTCTGCAACCATCACCAACCATTGCTCCTACTTCTCTTTTTGAAGTTCTCACTTCAACTTCTTCTCCAACTTATGTACCATCAGTCTCTACAACTACCCCCTCTTCAATATCCACCTCCCAAATCACTATGTCCATCCCTAATTCCACCGTTACCCAAACAGCTCCATTAGTTGCAACAAGTAATATTGCAACATCCTCAATAGATTTGACAGCTGATTGTGAAGATGATACCGTGGTCTCCCTTGGAGAATACTTTTACAGTAAATCAGCCAAGGCAGTGGTGAAAAGAGGCAATAAGAGAAGCAGGGAATCATCTATGCTGCAAGCACTTGTTCCTAATCAGATAATTTGGGCCAAACAGTCTGATGACATCCAACAGGAGGCATTAGACATTGTTGCAGCTATGGGGGCATTTGTTGGAGCCAATTATGATTCAGTGACTTCATTGAATAAGGAAATTGACATCAAGAAAGAAGAATTGAAGAAGCTTTAGGAGCAACTGGTAAAAATTAATGAAGAACATGAATCTCAGATTCATGAATTGAGAAATGGATATGAAAGTCAGCTCAAGGATCTAGAAGAACAGAACACTTCTCTCCAGGTCCAACTGCAGAATACATAAGTCCTAAATACTACCAATGTTGAGAAAATAGCAGTACTGGAACAGCGGCTGAAGGATGCAGTTGCTAATGCAACCACTTCTTCATTCTCTAGGTTCTCTGAGAAAGAGTTCAAGGATTTGGCCCTTGAAGTTAATGAGGAGCATCACAAACTCTTGACTGAATTGTTTAGTTCCCTGAATCAAATTCAGGAAACTTATAATGTTTTTGAGAAACTTTTTGATATCCTTGAGCAGCAAATTGAGAAAAGGCAACAAGATTCCAAGGCTGTGGAATATATCACAAATTGGAAAAGGTATATTAAGGATAATCCTGAGGATATACCAGTCTTGGATAGCTTCAATTTCACGAGAATAAGATCATCATTGGATGCCTGGCAAAATGCTTGTGAGATGGTTGAAGAAACAATTAAAAGGGCACAGGCAACTTGTAGCAGGAGATGGTATGTTGCAAACAACATCATGGTCATTCTACAGTTTCCCACTTTGGACCTTATTGAGAAGGCATGTCCACCAAATTTGATGATTGAGCAGGTAGAGAGTAGGTGTGTGCAGGCCAAAGAACAGATCCAGCAGCTCGAGCACATAGAGATTTCAAAAGTTGACAAATTCATCAAACAACATGTCAGTCTTGAGGGAAAGATCCACATTTTTCTGCGCACTTGGCACAAGCTAAGCAAGAATGAGATTGAATCTTTCAAGTGTGATGCCTAGTTGGGACTCGAATTGGCTAAGTGTCTTGATGTGGATGAGTTACTAGAAGTTTGGACTAAGTGGCAAGGTGTCCTTGGCTATTTTTAGATTAAATTGATTTTGTAATCCCTGTTTTATGGGAAGTTTATCCTTTGTATATTTATTTGTAATTTTTATTTAAGGGGCAAAGATTTCATAGGGGAGGGGGGAGAATCATCGAAAGAAGACTAGAGATACTCGGTGTCATTCAAGACTTTGTAATTTTTTGTAGACTCATTGATATACAGTTAGTTCTTCTCTTGCAATCTCTTTTGTTTAATTTATCAAATTTGTTTGATGGATTTTTATTTTCGCTTCAACTCATGAATGAAACACTGTTTTTTTTTGCAATCATAATTAATACATTGACCTGTAGTTTAGATATCTCTTCACTTATGATCTGTGTTTTCATGTTTTAAATGAATTTATTTATTTAAAACATTTATCTATTTATGCAAATGAAAAACATATATTATTTAATTAATGCAAAATTTTCAATTAGCATGATATAACAGGATAATCGTGCATGTGCTTCAACCCTTGAGCTACAATCATTCAATTTTCATTTTCTGACTGTATCTTAAGCTAATAAGTAAAGATAAACTTTACATATTTGTCAATTGGTGAAATACTTATTAATTTCCAAATCTGGTTATCCTACACACCAAAACACATTCCTTTAATTTAGATCTAACTTAGTTTAGGTTTTTTTTTAAGCAAACATTACTAAATTCTAGAAATAGAACACTTTTGATCTTCCCTCACAGGAAGTCAGGTCCTTTCAGGATCAACCCACTTAAGTGCCAACGGAGGCCTGATATCCGTGGGAGTTAACTATACCAAACAGCCTGGGGATAGAACTGCTCTTGGGCAGAGTTGTTTGAATCCTTTCAGATTGGGTTTTCACCCTCTATTGCTAGCCTTGGAAAATATTCCAGCAACCTACATACCTGGGGCTTCAACAAGCATCAGTACTTATATGTATATTGATAATTTGAGCAACTGGCTACATGTGAGGCACGATCCACCCAAACATAGGCCACCTTGCTCATAAATATCTCAACAATGCACCACCCTCGAGCTGAGACTATGAATCCACCAGGAGAACGCATAAGGTTGATGGAAAAAGGAAATGGGAATAATTCCCCACCAGGATATCTCTCGGAGCTTGGAACTCAACAATTCCACATCGATAGCATGGATTTTCTTTCCAGTTTAAGAACTCGACATCAACATATTTTATGTAGTTCCTTCCTCGGTATCTATTCTATAGAAAAAGAGTGGAAACGCATCCATTGTCAAACTATGCCCAAAATTATTTCCAAACTACACTATGAATTCCCTTCCTCGATATCTATTTCTTGACACAAACCCAGTCGACAAGGGTTCCTCACACTGTCAACACCCAAACCAACACGATCTCCCTGAGCACCGACCCAGACAGGTTTTACCCCGTCTAGCAACACCTGCGGAGCAGATGAAGTCTCACCCGAGATGTTCAAGGGAGAGCTAATGGAACAATGTTTCCGCCGAGTGAAGGAGGACCTTGTGCATCAACTGATTAACTTATCGCAGTATTGCATAACAGATCTAACCATTCTACTTAGGCATTAAACATAATTGCAGCATCATTCAATAGATCTCATCATTGACAGAACCATTAATGCGCAATAGATATAACAGTAAAACATTAATTGCAACAAGAAAATATCACATCATTCACAGATTCATATCACAAAATGCATTCATCATAAGGAAACAGGAGAGACACAGTAATTCTGCTCAACATCGTATCATATTAACCTTCGCAACAACCCATAGATACAGCAATAATTCTTCTGTCACATACCCGGATTAATAGACAAGCAAAATCATATGTGCTCAACTGTCTCTTTAATTCATCAACTCATAGATTTCCAATTCATCTATCAACACTTACAATGCTATGTCTATTTATAGGGTTGCTCCTTTACATTTGCGGTCCACTTAAGCAACCACCTAACTACTTCTTAACAAACTTTACAAAAATGATGACCCAAAAATCCACATAATGCGGTCCAAATGACCCAAAACCCACATAATGTGGTCCAAATGACCCAAAACTACCTAAACTTATCAACTTGCGCGTTGTTTTCCTTCTTGCGCGGCATCTTTGACCTTGCGTAGCATCTGATTCATCCAAATTGCCTATCGCTTGACTATTCCTCTACAACTGTTCTTGTCGCTGGAGCTCGCTGTTGTGTACTGCTCAAACTGCTACGGTGATCTCCCGGCTTGCTGTCATGTACTTCTCAAACTCATCCTCTAGTCTCTGAAAACCTAATGCAAACTAAGGAAAAGTTGATGAACAGCGTCAAGGTGCGAAACAGGCCAACTGCTCTGGCACATCTGTTTCGCACCGGGGATCACCTACTATCGGGACCATGGGGATGCCGCCCCTGTCATTCTGGTGGTCGCAGGGACCACGAAACTTCGAACTACCACCACATACCTAGACATCTCGGATGAGACTTCGTCTCTGTTACACCCGAGTGTCTGCACTGCTTCCTTCTCTAGGTGTTCATGCACACTCGTCGTTCAATCCCTCAGCGCACCTGGTGTGCTACCGCACGAAATGAAATGGATCATTTCCACAACCTCCTTGGAATTCCTAACTTAACTAGCTTCCTGACCTACTCGCAGCATGGATTCCTCCCGTCGGATGGATACCTCTTTGTTCAATTATCCTCCTGGTGCCTATATTTATGCATTTTCATCGAGTCCTGGACGCATGCCTCGGAAATCATTTGCAAATCCGTTCACCTAAGTGTTTGATCCTGTCATCATACCATTCCGCCAGCTCCCGGTGGGGCGGATCCGCAGAACTCGTGCTCAGACTCGACTTTGTTCGTGTGGAGTAGCGACCGTGCTTCCACCGATTGTAATTCGTGCCAAACGTGCAAAGCATCAACCATGCTGCCACCGTGTGTGAGGCGTGCCAAACGTGCCTAGCTCCGTCGACCATCCCGTCAACCGAACGATGTATCACGTGAAAGAGCGTCGTCTGCTAACGATCGATAATGATTGTTGGTTTCATTGTGGCATGACCCTACGGCCATTGCAGCAACGTCTCCTAACTATGATACCATTACTCCTACTTGCGCATCCTGTCCCTGCTGGTGCGCTATCCTGCACTTTTTTTTTCCAATGTTGTTCAGGCATCGTGTTGCACTGAGCCCGTCCTGTAGGGCTTACACTTGCTACCATTTACTAGCTTTGGTAGCATCACTCCGTCTAACTGTTGCAGTTGTACTACGCCTCCTGAAGTTATGCAACTGATGCGATATGGACCGAGCCAATGCATCTGTAACTTCCCTAGATGCTTCATGAACTTGCTGTCATACAACAGCACCAAGTCACCTTGCTAAAACTGTTTGTTCTTGATATGGCGATCATGCCAAGCTTTTAGCTGATCCTTCTCCACGCACTGGTGAAAACCTTCAATGAAGCGGTCCTCCTCAAGTTGTACCAGCTGCTCCAGTTGTTCGGCTATCATGGCTTCATCATTCATGCCGGTTGTTGCCACTATGCGCAGACTCGGTACGATATACTCCATAGGCATAATCGCTTCTTGCCCACACCGCCAACAATGCTTAGGCATAATCGATTTTTGCAAGAAACGCACCAAAAATCGATACAACATCCAATTCTATAATATGGTTTTTTATATTATAAATTTCAAAAAACACTTTGATGCACTCATGTAAATATTGATGCCTCGATGCATAATAAAGATAAATGGACCACTAATCGAAGTGCTACTAGTTCATACACCCAGTGCGCATCATATTAAGCTAATTGTCGATGTACTCTACATTTAATTATAGCACAATTTTATAGCACTTGTGTAAATCTACATGAACACCATAAATGATGCATTGGTAAATATGAAGCACATTGGCCACGTTTTTAAAATACATATTCCCCACATAAACGATGCATTGGCAAAAAATGCAAAGCGCCATCAATGGTGGGCTTAGGTATCTCAAGCACATCATAATAGGGAAATTTATATTTTGACTTTATTGGTGTGCAATGCGAGGAAGCATCATGGCTTATCAATGTATTTATAAAGTGTACTCATATACCACTATCGATGCTTCTTACAAATATGTGCACAGTGCATGGTGTGCAGTTTTTTATAATAAACATTGTTGGCGATGTTTGCAAGAAACTTTAATTTCATTTAAATAAATACAAAATGATAATTTATATATATGTTTTATAATTTCAATTTGTTGTGTTTGTGTGAGATGAAAATTGTTTGTGAATCAGAGACAATGACAATGACAGTAGCAACAAGATCAAAACTGTCAACCTCTACAACTTTGTACATGAGTGGGAAGCTTGGGAGAGGGTCAATGATATGTACCCTCACCCTATTACAGCACAAACACATTTCCTTTTGAGGAATGTTGGCCTCCTCAAGTTTTATGAGGCTACATTCCTCAAGTGGAACATGTGTTTATGATGCAGTTGATCCATCATTAGGATCATGATAGGTGGGCATTTAAGGTTGTTCTCGATTTGTTTTACCAGCACATAAAGGAGGATATTTATTTTATTACCAAGTTGTCTAGGAGGGGGAAGTATTTTCCCCAATTCCCTAATCTACTATCCGACGTTGCAAGAGAGAGTTAGCTAGCTTATGTTAAGAGATATGTTAATGCAGAGATCATTGACCCTAGTGACTTTCAAGTTGTTGGTGGCTAGCTTCATTTTCATGCATTTAAGGCAAAGGAGGTTACCTGTATGTCATTTTTTGTCACAACACCGACACGGTCTACCTCTAATGGAAAAGCATTAGTTTCCCTTTGATGTATTATGTAGATATTTTATTTAAGAGGTCAAGACTAATTAGGTGGTCCATTTTTTGAGAAGGTTTGTTTTTCTATAGATCATTATCTCGTTTTTTATGAGAGGTCATTCTTCCCATTTGCATCAAAGCTATTTACTTTATTATTTGAAATTTTTTTGGTCACTTGACCAACATTGCCTAGACCCTCGCCTCCCACCGAGGCCAATGATTGGTTTGTGTATGCACGTGGGGGCATATGTTTCCCAAGAGTATCCATCCAAAGTCACCATGTAGGCATGTTTCTTCAAGGGTTTTGGATTTGTTGCCCAATGAGGATGATCCCATCCTCGATCTTGTAGAGTACCTGTACATAGGGATGGACTACAAAGGATGTGCAAACATCCTATTTACTCAAGTTGAGCCACCAGATGATTGAGGTAAAAATGTCATTATATTTTATTAATCTAGTTGTATTTTTTTTGTCCTATTTAATGCACATATAATTTATTGTAACATTTTGTTTAAATTGTCTAATTATTGGTTTTTATTATTTTGTAGATATTAAGACGTGGTGGAGATGCCTCACCCAAAGGATGGGGAGATGGTGGAGGTTGAGGAGGATCAATAGCCTCGGGTACTGTTGAATGAATACAACGGTTAAGCGCTTGGCCCAATATGTGTTCTTTCTTGATGGTTGATGTGTGTACTTTATAGTATACTTGAATGATGGTTGAAACCGAGAGTTTCAACAGGTACAAAGATTAAGATCCCACGAAAGTCGAATCAAAGATACCATACGAAGGTGATGGATTGCATTTGTGCTCTAATGGTTATGGATAGTATGGTACCCATACATGTTTGAGACATCATATGGATACTTGAGCTATCAAAGATATGGTCCTCCCTTCCTCGTGACATGAAATTATTGATGCTTCGTGTTGTCGATGCCCTCAACCTAGTTAATAGGTAGAGGGCTCACACTCATCCCACTTCATCCAATTCATCTTCTGACGACAATGATCCTCATCCACTACCACCCCCTCATCCCCTCACCCTTCAAGCAACTGAGCACTAGAACAACCACCATCTCCTCATCTATTACTAAACCAACCACATGCATCCCCTCATCAGCCTCCACCGAACAAACCACCATCCCCAACCAAGCACCAGGGTGGTATAGATGTCAAACGAGAGAGATATGAGATGTTACCTTTTGTAGTATTACTTAGCGAAGGTACTAATGCCTCTCCCTGTGGTAGTAGAGGAATTGATGCCTCCATCTCTAGTGGTTGAGGTATTGATGTCTCTCTAGTGGCAAGCCTACCAAGTCATGACATGTATATTGATTGTTATAATGGCTATTTAACATGAGATGTATATATATTTGACATACTTGCATGGTTTTGTTATTACTAATGTGTTTATTTTATGTGTTTCTATCATGTTATGTTGATATTGCTTGATTTATAAAATGTATTATGTGCATGTTAATTTAAACTTATCATAAATTTTGATAAAATTATAATTATAAGTTAAAAATATCAAAATAATATTAATTAAATCATGAAAAAAACACTTTAGCTTCTTTAAATGTAATCTTGCTGCAAAAACTAAATAGAATAAAAAATAAGCAAATAGCCACTAGATAAAAGAACAACATGAACTGTATGAGTTAAAATCTACTAATCTTTGTATTTGTTAAAATTTTCGCCCTTTGAATCTATAAAATATTGTCTTTGGTTGAGCTCTCCCTGGACTAGGAACTATATGGCAACATTGCTCAAAAGAGCACACAAGGCGCGACACTGACTCCTTGAGAACACATATTTGCAACTTATCGATACAGAGAAAATCAAAATTGGAAGTCCACTAAACAACAAAAATGAAGTTCACAAGTTCCTCGATCGGACCATCATTAAATTCCCATATGTTAATCGAGTAATAAAAAATATTGCAATATTTATATGCTTGGGTTTCTTTAGTTCAACATAATACATAGATCTCACTCAATTAATAACCGGAAATCCATCATTACAAATTGAATCCGCACTGAATCAATCTAGTTTGGATATGGATGTAGTCTGGTATCATTTTGAGGTTGAGTGTCAGGCGATATGAGGAATGAATCATGTTGCAATTGATCCCATCCCGTGAGTGCCACAATTTGGATCGATCTAGATAAGGGAAGCACCCAATGATCTAATGCTATGGACTGGAGTGTGTTGGCGAGCTCAATCCTTTGATACATCTCTCTCCAAAGACCGATGGTGTCACGGGCCTAAGCTTTTTCTATCCCTCTCGAGCGTCCCATACCGTCCGAAAGCCTAGACGCGCGCGGCACCGGAGTGATATTGCTAGTTGGGCTTGGCCATCAACTGCAAGTATCACCCGGAGTACGCCTTACCGAAACTAGCTTGACCAAACTTGCGTCAGACACCATCGAGATGTGTGGAATGTAAGTGCTCGTTTCACCATAGGCGATGCATCCAACAGCATCGCCACCCAACCTTAGACCATGCAATTCTCGTTGCATGTTCGCCCCCGAGCCAACGCTTGGATAACCGACAACCTGCCTAATGCAATGCCCGCTCAGCTAATATCAATCCTTGAGGATGCCTCAAGGGTGTTGTCCTTGCAGCCTGCCAAGTCCAACCACATGCTAACATGTTGATGTGTCCCTGTAGCCTCCATCAATAGGTATTGTTCTAACCGAGTGTCACGCTTACACAAGCTAGGGATTCTTCACATCACCCTCCTTGGTCCTCCTAACGATCCAACATGCTAGTACACCATCCGTCCGACTAAGGCTACAACCAACAATCAGCCGCCAAGGCTGCCAAAATTCGGGGTCGTGACAGATGGCTCCTTCAATGGCTTGGGTGATGGCTCACACCATAGGGTGGCTCAACAAGTCATGGTGGTGGCTCACACCATAAGGCAACTCAATAATTCGTGGCGGTGGTTCACACCATACAGTGACTCAATAACTCGTGGTGATGGTAGAACGTTCTACCAATCAACACATACAAGAGCTCTTTACTTTATGGCTCCCTTCACTCTACACGATGGCTCCCTTTGATTTACACGACGGACAGTCTAGTGGCTTGGTTGTTTGAGTATGGCTCTCATAAATTGGACAGAATATACCACAGCTCCAGACTCCCTCGAATGGCAGCTAGGCCAGGAGCTCATTTGCTCTGATACCATGTTACAATTAGCAATGAACAGCAATGGCATGCAGTTAATGATTCGGTAATGAATGGACCATGAAACCTTACAGTCATATAATGAACAGATGGAACAATAAAGCATGCACAAAACTCTTAGCCTAACAGAGATGTGCTCAAAAATGAAATTCAATATTAGCTTCAAATCATCAAATACAATCAGTCCAGATAGCCTAGTGCCCTGCATGAATCAGTCCATTGCAATTCGTGAACTTGATTTTATAATGTCTTTAAGGCCCAAACCTACCTTCAAGCTTAGCATTCCGTCTGAACCATGACCAAACTATAAGCTCTTAAGTTTTAATATTCTTTGCCTGGTAGAATCAGAAAGAAAGCTGTAGGGATGCCACTTTCCCATATTGTTCTAATGAATGACCTTACCGGGAGATTGCAGTAAGCATTGAAACAATGAAAACCATCGAGTCAATTTTCCATATGAATGAAAATGGATGGTTGTTATAGAGCATGTGTGCTTAGGATGAACCAAACCCCCAGGGGAGCATCATTTAGCTTAGACATCACAACCAAGGGGCTACCTTTCCATCAAAATTTTCCAAGAACTATGCCTGGTCTTAGTCACTTGTAGGAAGAGCATGTTCCTGGGCATAAAAGATGGATTGTTTGCACAGCAAGTGCTACATCTTACGACTAAACCACAACTCAATGAACTGATGTTTAAAATAGATTATCATCTTTCTTATTTTATTATAAGCTTTTTGTTGAAGATAGAAATAGTAGTCAAAATCAGTCAATTCCAGTTTAGAGCATTTTAAGCATTTTTGGGTCTGGTTTGGAGTCTTGGACCATAAACCATTTGGAACCAGTTCAACACCCAAAAAAGTGCGACCTCCCCTGAACCCTAATCCTTTTTTTCTCTTATTTATTGCAAAAGATTCTTGAAATGATCATATCATCCTGCCTCTCTTCCTGGGTTTCGAGGTACACAACAGCCCTCTTCTTCATCATCTCGCCAATATCTGCATTCTTGATTTTCAATTGATAGAAGTTATAGAACTGATGTGTTTAGGGTTTTGTTCATGTCCATGATACCACTGCTTATGTAGTTCATGGCCTCCATTAGCCCATTCATTGGAGATCTAATAGCTTCTTCCACAAATACTGTGATTTCTGATTTCTGGTTTTCCCCATCATGAACAGATGAGAAGAAACCTGAGAAGAAGCCATTGCAGTTGCCCCACCACAAGACAAAGAAAGTGACCCTGATATCACTGTTAGGAGCCAAAACTTGGCATCTCATTTTTTTAAAGCTTAACCTGGAAGCGCTAACAAAAGTGAACAACAGAACAAAAAACAGCTGTGATATTCATAAAATCAGCAGCAATAGATTCAGCACTAACAACAGAATTGATCGCAGATTCTATAACACTAATAGAAGAAGAAAAACCAACAGTATCTATAACACTTCATCAAAATAACCCTGCTTTAATCCTAAGAGACTTTGTTATAGCCAATTTGCATACTAGAGCAATACTAAGAGCCTTTTTTATCGCCATATTACATACTAGAGAATCCAAGAAAAAAGGAGTGACAATCCTCGATGATTGACACTTATGAGGAGTTACTAAACTCTAAATCTAGGGGAGTTACAAAGGATCTCATCAGTGAGAGGCATTGATGTAAGCATGCATAACAATAACCATTAATGTGAACATGCATAACAGTAGCCATTAATGTGAGCATGCAATCGTGAGTCTTACGCTAAAAACAAAAAAAAGATGCTCCCACATAGTTATTATCACTAATAAGGCAGTAACAATCGACTACCATTCTTAGACATGAATAGATCTAATAACATCAACTACCACCTCCATTCGCATTCCTCGGCTCCCCTTAACCAAAACAACATCTCCAACATTGAGTTTCTTTCCAATTTGCAAGGCAAGAGATTCTGAATTCAGTGCACTTATTATGCTAAATTCAGTAGATGTTAAATCTGCGACCTTGATAGCTTCCATAAATTGCAAACCAGCAATCCCAACCAGTTCAATACCCAGTTCTAGACACAATTTAATAACATCTAGATGGGCTTTTCTTCCAAATTTTCCAAGTTCCAGCATGTCTCCAAGAACAGCCACTCTTCTTCCTTTGCAGTCTATGGAATGAAGTAATTCTAATGCTGCAACCATGCTCACTGGATTTGCATTATAAGCATCATTGATGATCCTGATATTGTTTTCACAATTTTCCATATTTAATCGCATTTTAGCAGGCCTGAAGTTTGCCAAGGATTTACCAACTTGAGGAAGTGGAATCCCAAGTGAAACTGCAACAGCACCTGCTGCACAGGCATTCATGGCTAGGTGTAGCCCAGGACTGGGGATCTCGAATACCACTCTTGAACTGGAACTCTTGCTATTTGTATCACCTTCTAACCCAATGGATTCTCTCATTGACTTTCCTTTGCTCTCTTTTCCCAGCAATGAATTTGCAGAGGTACAATGCTCTAATGTGACCTGAACTGCACAGCCTCCTTGTGTACTTTCCGCAGCAATTAATCGCACATCACAACCAAGCTTGCTTCCAAAGAGAACCTGTTAGTTATCCATATCAGCAAAACATACGACCTTCAAAAGATTACCAAGTGCAGGAACAAAAAAAGCTCAACGTGAATAACATTAACTAGCCAAAGGAATATTAGAGCACATGAAGTTCTATGAGAGGAAAGTAGGCAAGTCACATTTTTATAGACTGACAGTGAAAAGGGAATTTATATTTTGCTAGAAAGCACAGAAAAGTTAAATAAAGCCTCAAAAATTGTGGGGGGTGTAGGTGACTCAAGGAGAGAAGGCCGGGGGGTGTGGGAGCAAAAGATATGGAGTAGGTTCTAAGGAGAAAGTGAGACTGCAATGAGTGGAATCATAAACAGCTAGTCCGTCACTACTAAAAATTAGTAACCAGCCAGAGCAGACCTCTCAAGCTTTGGTCAGAACATGGGTTCCACTTCCTACTGAGTATGATTATGGAGTTACATTTCAGCCTTGAGCTTTGCCAGCTCAAAATTGGGGAAAAAACCCATTTCAAGTTAGGTGGTGCTCATAGAGGACTTTCCGGTTATGGGGCTAGGAACTCCGATTGGCTCATAGAATGAAAAACCCATAGCAACTGGAAGCTTGTTTATGCGTGAGCTTTGCAAGACTAAGATAGTTGCAAAATTGAACCTGCATCAGCAAGTGGCTTGTAAGGTACTAGCTATGCATCTAAAAGTAATAATGGAAAGGCCTAGAAAGCAATGTTTGATGGAGAAAAGCAAGCAGTGAATGGAATATTGTGCTATGAAGGTGTTGAAGAAAATCCAGAAGCAAGAAATTTATAAAGAATCCAATAAAAAATGTTGCTGGCAAGGTCAAGTACACAGGAAAATTATAGGATGACTCTACTTGTGAAGCAAAAATATTTGATACAGGGGCATAAGAGTGAGTTGATCAAGAGATCAGGGTGCTAATGTTCTGGAAAATCAAAGCTGAGACAGGGACCTACTGACCAATGATTGAGCTAGGGAAACATTACAACATCTCCAATTATGGATTCATGAGGAAAGAGGTGGTGAAGATAAATCAATGGTTCCTGATGAATTTTTGGAGCCTTCACCACCATCATGGCAGGGAAAGACACCCATCAGCATACCAATGTTTAGGGAAAAGTACAGATATCACAGAGTTGACGAGGGAAAAACATACAAATGAGAATGAGAAAGAATAATAATTCCCCACCAAGATAAGAAGGATGTCACATTAAGGAGGGAAGGGAGGATCAAAATTGACGATCTACAGAAGGTTTGAGGGGACCTCTGTAGATCAAACAGTGTGGCGAAGGGAAAGGGAAGATGGCTAGAACAGAGAACACTCGATAGTAATGGAAGGGAGAAGAGGGAGAGCCAAGAGGGAGCCAATGTAAGAAGGTCAAACTTCAACAAGAAGTAGGAGGTGCACCATACCCAGCAACTCGAAAACCCCTTGAATAATGGGTGATGGAAGGGGTGCAAGTTAGACAGTATGACAACTCTGAAGAGAATGAGGAGACTCGTTTTTTCCAGTGGATCCAGGCGACACTCAAGGTAAGTGGTCAGTTCGCATGGTGAGCTTGGAAATACAATGGCATGACAAGAAAATGCAAGAAGAAATGGGCCAAGAATTCCTGAATTGTTTTGTGGATGCAGAATAAATACTTTTCGAGAACATACTGGACCACACCAGGGTCATATGGACGGTGACAGAGGATATATAGAGAACAAGGAACAGCTGGAGCAGTTCATAGAAAAACTGGAATGGCAGATTGGAATCCTCAATGCAACCCGGGATCTGCTGATATATCACCTTGGAGTAAAGAAAAGGGTTGAATCTGGCCAGGGCAGTGGACAGAAGAGCCAAGTGGAAATGGTAAGGGGAAAGAAAAGACCCTTATAGCAGTAAGAGTCTGCCATCAAGGTTTGAAGTTCAAACTAGCGGTTTTGTCTTCTGTGATAGCAAAATTAAAATTTTGCTGACAGGTTAGTCTTGTATTACTGGCAAAGATAAATGTAATTGTATATAACATTTCCGCTTTAGCATGATCTAAGGAAAGTCATTGCACCAAGAGTAGCGAGGTGCTTACAACCCAGTATGGGGGAGACGTTGTCACGTTTGTCACATTATGTAACGTAAAGTTCCATGTCGGCTCATAACTTGTCAAAAATAAAAAGTAATTAAAAATTCATGTCAGCTCATAAAATAAAAAAATTAAAACCAGCAGAGATCCATCTTAAATCCGGATCTATTAAACACCAAGAGGGATCCAATTTCTTGAGGTGTAAATATTTTCATAATGTGTAAAAAATTCACACCTCAAGAAATTGGATCCCTCTCGGTGCTTAATAGATCGGGGTTTAAGATGGATCTATGCTGGTAGTAATAATAGTCAGCAACTCAGAATATCCAACCTCAATAATTGGACAGTTTAGCCAAAATTAAAGTTTAATCAGACCCAGGCCATTTTGCCTTACAGAAAAGGGACACAGCTTAAAACCCTCTATTTTGTACAATCAATAATCTGTTTAATATAAAACCTTATTTACCTACCCAAGAAAGGAAAAAGGCCATCAGCTGATCACAATGATTGCAAGGGGCAGGTACACCATCAGTGTAAAAGAAGTTGCTTCTTTGATGACTTTTGAGAGTAATCATTTCCCAAAAGGCGTATATAGAAAATTATGGTCATGTCATACTTGTCAATCTTCTATGTAACATGAGTTGCTTCTTTGATGACTTTTGAGAGAAATCATTTCCCAAAAGGCGTATATAGAAAATTATGGTCATGTCATACGTGTCAATATTCTATGTAACATGGATTGCCAAGGCAGAGTTTTAGATCAGTCCATACCTAAGCTGTTGGGAGCGGGGAGCGGGAGCGAAGCAAAAAGCAAGATTTTCAAAAGCTCCCATTTCAGGAGCATTTTTTATATAGTTAATAGTATATATTATAATATATTTTGATGAATTTATATCTAAAAAACATGCAGGATGTTGAATTAGCTAGCAAAATTTTCAAAAGCTCCCGTTTCAGGAGCATTTTTTATATAGTATTTATTATAATATATTTTGATGAATTTATATCTAAAAAACATGCAGGATGTTGAATTAGCTATAGAAAACATGGATTAAACCATATAACAGCAATCATCTAGTAGTTATAACCAATGTTGCACGACTCGAACTCGGCAAATACTCAGCTAGCATATGACTCGTAGACTCGGGACAGACTCGGCAAATAGGGAAAAAGTTTAAAATGTTGTACATTTAAGCTATAAAACTATCCATATAAGCTATAAAACTACAATTTATGCAATAATTCATAACATTGTCTCATAAACTACGATAATATGACATAACACAATAAATTTTTGTATGCAAAAATTTAAATACTGATCATAAACCATAGTGTTCATAAACCATAAACCATAAACATAAACATAAACCATACTGATCTAAAAATCAGATTGGTGCAAGTTCAAAATTCAGTCTCATAACAGAAATAGAAAACCAAAATAGACAATGTCTCCATGTACTCGAGTTTCATGCCTAGCCACGAGTACACCTACAATAAGCCCTCGATGAGCTAGTAAATAAAATAAAAAATATATACATATAATATCTAACGGAAATAAAATAAAAGACAAAATAAAAAATACAAAATACATAACAAAAATAAAATAAATATAAAATATATAACAGAAATAAAAATTTTAAATAAATTAAATAAAAAATGTATATATAATATATAACATAAATTAAATAAAAACAAAATATATAAACTATAACATAAATAAAATAATATATATATATATAGTTTATAACAGAAATAAAATATATAAATATAATTTATATTTTATAACATACATAAATATTAAATAAAATAAAAAAACGAAGGAATAGAGTCTAGAACCGACTTACCTGGAACTTGGAAGCACGATTGAGCATGAACAAGAACAGGGGACTTGGAAAGCACGATGCCACGAACTACGGCAAGCAAGACCTCCACGCGCAGACCACAGCAAGCAAGACCTCCACAAACTGCGACCACGAACTGCACCAACAGCCTCCTTTATGACCTCCATGGCTGCACCAACGGCCTCCTTCACGACCTCACAACTGAGCGAGATAGCAAATTTCCCTCCATTTTTATCATGCAAACCACATATGCATTGGCATCCACGGGCTTTTTCCTTGTCAAGTTTCCGAACGAGTCCGCACGAATGTTGACCAAGTCTGTGAGTTTCGGACGAGCAAGGAGTTTGGCCGAATCTGCGAGTCCTTAGACGAGTGTGTGGCGATTACCCGACACCGAAACCCACTCGTGGAGACTCGCGAGTTCCTCCCAAGTGGTGCTTCACTGGTTATAAGTTATAACTTATAACGTTGTCATCAAATGATCAACCATAACAGCCTTTTATAGGAGCTTGGCAAAGAAGGGAGGTAGCATATCATTGTCATCAAATTATCAACCTAGTAGAGGAGATTTTAGTATAGGAGAGGTAGGAAGCGCCTCAAGAGCATTCTGGGAGCGAGCTTCCGAAGGGAGTGAGAAGGGAGCGAACTTCGGGAGCGGGAGCGAACTTCGGGAGCGGGAGCGAAGGGGGGCCGCTCCCACGCAACAGAGGTCCATACTATGGACATTGGAAACGTATTTCAGAGCTCTTGGAGAAATTTCATGAAAAGAAGCTATGCAGGCAACCATAGATCTAAACATTTTCTACATGTAATAAACATTTATAGGTTCAACCTTTAGATCTTGAGGTCCAAGCCATTCTCTTTGAATCAGGAGGTTGAAAATTTTTGAACAAAGAGGGTTTGATGCATGAGTATACCCTTTATTCTAGTAACGGAATAAAATAGGCATGCTTTGAGCGATATGCTTAAGACTTGATTTTTGAGATGTAGACCAACATAGATCCATCTTAACTCTAGTTCTATCAAGCGCCGAGAGGGATCAAATCACTTGAGGTGCAAACCCCTTTTGCAGTCCTAAACTTGAGGAAAGGTTTGCACCCCAAGGGATTTGATCCCTCTCGGACCTAGATAGTTAAGATGGATATATGTTGATTCCAAGAAACAACAATTACCAAATTGAAATCATCTCATCCAAAAAATTAAAAAATGTATATTTACACCATCAAAATGGTGAATTGTAATAAAGTAATAATAATGTTGAGTAAAAATGGTTTTATAATTTAGGGGTAAAACATAAATCCTACAAATTGGCAAAAGTTATACTTGCAATTTACCCAATTATTATTAATTTGCAATTATCACAAAATTAATATCAACTTATTGCTTTATTATTAACTTAATAATACATAATCGAATATATTTTCCATCACAATCATCTACCTTCCAACTATTCCAATTTGGAATCGTAAACAACAACACATAAATCCTACAAATAGGCCAAAATTGCATTCATTCATTGATTATGAAGTAAAATATCTATTTACCCATTTCAAGTTGTTAAGTATACCACGTGATATGGAAATTGAAATTGAAATCCGATGTATATTTATATAAATCTATTTTACAATCTAGCCAATTTAAATGTGGAGCCGACATGTGCTTGGTTTTATAAAAAAAATGTTATATTTAGTCTTTTGAGCCTACATTTGCCATGTCAGCATGACAGACATGACACGTCTCATCCACTTTGGGATGTAGAAAGCACCTCTCGGCGCAATAATATAGATATTAATAAAATAAAAAACAGTTTCTTTGCAGTTAGCTTTTTTTGTTGGAAAAAAAAACATTTGTATTTATAAAAATCTCTCCTGATGCAGAGTAACCAGTGGATCCAGTATGACTAAGTTTCTGCTGCCATAACCAAAAAGACACCTATAGCACCAAAACCTACATTGCATGGACATGGTATCTGAAATGGATAAGACATTTTTTAGAAAATCAAGATACGATACTGCTAAGTTACGTCAAATACATACATATCAAATTTGGGAAAATAGCCAAAAATAAAGTTATCTTTAAAAGAGGCTCAAGCCCTCAAATTATATCTTGATTTGTAGGAAATTAGCGTTAGCATTTTTTTATGTTTTTTTTGGTTTTAGTGACAGAAACGTCAGCTGAAACAATTGATACACTGGCCAAAATGTCAGCTGAAACAATTGATACAGCGTTTCAAAAATCTGAAATGCCATTGAAACATTTCAGACGTGTTTCAGAGGTGTTTTGTCAAAGGAAACGTTTCCAAACACTGAAATGCGTTTCCACTTCCAGCACCCAGGAATGAAGTTTCCAATAACATGTATCATTTTCAGTACTGATACAGTCTAGGCACACCAAATTTTCTACTAGCAGAACATCTGGAGTTCTAACTTAAACTGAAACATAATTTCACTACATGGAGAAGATTCAACCAAATACATATATGTTCGAGTACAGATTTAACAGTAGAGCACCAAATCCAAAACTTTCACCAGGTCAGTTGGCACTTCTCTGAGTGAGCTGAATTCTGTCCTTCAATGGTGATCCTTTTGTAGTTATCTATTTGAAGATGAGTAGACAAAAAAGTGGGCAGAGACCTCTATTTAAAGTGGTTGGATTAGATCTTCCTACAAGACTACCATCAAGATAGACTAGCATGCAAGAAATTTGCTCCAGGCCTGGGGACCAATTTCATAAATTCATTTGCAGAGGCTCCATGTGACCTTGCCAGGCACGTCCTTAACCAGGTCAGGCAACTGTCTAGCCAAGCCAAGGAAGCAAAAGTGTAGATCACCATACTTGCTCAGAAATTCTCAAACTTGGAACAGCAGGTGGACATGATAAATCAAACCCTGATCTTATTCTCAAACATCTAGGTTTAAAATTGTCAAAGGAAATAACTCCCAATTTTTTTTATTAATGAGCAGAAATCCTTTATTTATACATTCTTAATGATTGTTGGGTTTCATCTACCAACAGACCTCTTGGATTCCTCCGGAGACTATTCATCTCCTCGCCCTAAAATATTTACAAATTGAGTGGAACCATAATCCCGTAGGATTAGGTTTCCAAAATGCCCCCTCTTAATTCGAAGTGGTGTTTGTAAGTCCGAGCATGTTTCTAAACCTCTTAAACTTTTCTCATCCAAGCGCTTTGGCAAAGATGTCTGCAATTTGCTTGTTCGTGGAACAATGTTGTAAATGAACTATCTTGGCATCTACATGATGTTGAATCAAATAGTACTTGGTTCGATCATGGAATCTGGGATTCTTGGCCAACTTGATTGCAGAAGTGTTATCGATCAATAAGGGAGTAGAGTTCTCTTGTTTCTCCTGCAAATCTTCAAGTATCTTCCAGAGCCACACTATCTCTTTCGTTGCTTCAATAGCAGCTACATACTCTACCTCTATTGTTGAATCTGCTGGAACTGACTGTTTGTGTGATCTCCAGGAGACAGCTACTTATCCAAGAATCATTGTGTATCCAGAAGTAGAAACTCCTGCCACTTTGTCACCATCAAAGTTTAAATCAGAGTACCCAATGAGTTTGAAGTCATCCACCTTAGAGTACTTGAGCCCAAATTCTTGGATCCCCTTCAAGTACCTTAGAACTGTTTTCGCAGCAAAGCAATGTCCTTCACAAGGTTTGTGCATGAACCTTGAAAGGATGCCAACAACATATGAAATATCAAGTCTAGTGGTGGTAAGGTAGATAAGGCTTCCTACAAGCTATCGGCACTTGGTAGCATCCTCGAATTATTTTCCTTCAGTCGATGTGAGCTTCAACTTTTGTTCCATTGGAGTTGACAAAGGGTTGCATTCTGCCATGCAAAATCTGTTCAACAATTCTCCAACATACTTCTTTTGGGAGATGAATATGTACTTAGGATGTTGAGTGACTTCAATTCCCAAGTAGTAGTGAAGGTGTCCCAGATCTATCATTTCCAAGTCCTTCAAATCTTTCTTTATGGCTGCAATATAACTTTCACTGCTCCCTGTCATCAAAAGGCCATCTACATACACCACCAACTTTCTTTTCAAACAATGTTGCATCATCAAGATTATATTGTTTGAAATTTAACTTCCGAAGATGCTCAGTTAGTTTTTCATACCAAGCTCAAGGTGCTTGTTTCAGGCCATATAAGGGCTTGACGAGCTTACATACCTTGTGTTCTTTCCCTTTCACAACAAATCCTTTTGGCTAAGACATGAAGACATTTTCTTTCAAGTCTCCATTCAAGAAGGTTGTTATTACATCCATCTGGTGGACTTTCCACCCATTTTGTGCAGCCAAAGACAATAAGGTACAAATGGTAGCCCATTTTGTTGTGGGGGAGAACGTCTCTTCATAGTCAATTCCTTCCTTTTTTGCATAGCCTTTCGCCATAAGCCTCACTTTGTGCTTGTCAAGTGAGCCATCTAATCTATATTTGTTCTTGTATACCCACTTCCAGCTGATTGGTTTGGTTCCAACTAGAGGGTCAACCAGCTTCCAAGTTCCATTCTTCATGAGCGCATCATACTCATTCTGCATGGCTTCTTTCCACTCATCACGAGTAGCAGCCTCTTCAAATGAAGTTGGTTCAAATTTAGCAGATAAATTCAATTCACAATAAAATGAGACATCCATGTCATCACCTCAATTATATGCATCTCCTCCATCTTCTTGTCTGGTTGAGCTTCTTATTCTCGTCTTTCCAACTTCATGTGGATGGGCACTTTCAAGCGTCTTTGTGGCCCATTTTAGAACTTTCCTTGATGGCCCAGGTTGATCAATTAGTGGTGCTTCGTTTTCTTCAAGATTCAATCTTCCAATCCTTGAAATCACATCATCCAGTTGAATCTCTTGTTCAAGTGAAGTGGCTGAAACTTCTTCTTCATGAGGGGTTGTTGGTGCTTCAAAAGGAAATTCCATAGATTGATACAAGATAGGGATCCCCCCTTCAAGATGTGGAATTTCATTATCAACTTCATAATATGTCTTTAGATGGAAAAATTTCTCCAGACGATCAAGTTGTCTATCAATAGACTCGTCATTTTTATTAATTTCAAGAAAAATGACATCTCTGGAAACAACAAAGTTCTTGTTTACCTCATCATAAAGACGATATGCCTTGGAGGTGTCTGAATACCACAAGAAAATGCATTTTCAACTTATAGCACCAAGCTTATCTCTTTGCTCCTTTGGTATTAAGATATATCAAGTGGAACCAAAGACCCTGAGATGCCTCATAGATGGCATGTGGCCATACCAAATTTCATGTGGAGTCTTGTCTTCAAGAGCATGAGATCATTAGAGGAAATTTGGGGTCTAAAATGGGCCTTAAAGAAAGCAAGCCATCATATAAGAAAACGAGCCAACCATAATTTCTTGATGAGTTGGAATTCAAGAACCAATAGAATTTCAATAAAATGAGCCAACCATAATGGTTGACTTGAGATATTTGTCATAAAAAAACTATTTGTGTTCATATTTTCAACATATCTCCCTGTGTTTTTACTCAAGTTTCTTGTTTTTGGGGCAGCGGGGTCTATCAAAAGTATGCAATGTGGGTACTCATTGGATGCAGAATTTAATTCCGCATCCGGCGAGTGCTCCCACTCGAAATTTGAGTAAAAACACAAGGAGATATGTTCAAAATACGAACAAAAACATATTTTTTTCTTTCTTCCTCCAAAATTAATAAATATTATTTTATTATTTTAACTATTGTTTTATTATTTTCCTTAGGAGGCCCATTTTAAACCTCGAATTTCCTCTAATGGGACTATTATTTCTCAAATAGGATGCACACAATACTGTATCACCCCAAAACATTAGTTTTACATTCTTGAAAAACATCATTGAGCGTACCATATTCAATATGGTTCTATTCATTCTTTCTGTCACACCATTTTGTTGAGGGTTGTAAGGAACTAAAGTCTGATGTGCAATCCCATGTTGACGAAGATAGTCTTCAAAAGCATTTGAAGTGTATTCTTTTCCATTATCAGTATGAAGTGTGCCAATATGAGATGTGTTTTATTTTCTATCTATGCATGAAAATTTGTGAATGATTAAAATGCTTCAGAAGTTGTCTTTAACAAGTATACCCAATAGATTCTGGTATAGTCATCGTTGCCACCGAAACGCACACCTGGGGGGAAACGCAGCAGAAATCTTTCGAAATTGCTAGGTGTGACCTTGGGGGTAAGTCTCGAGTCAGGTGTTGTCACCTAATCCTGACTCCTCCCTTTAGGCAAACTCCTAACCGAAGCCAAGGGGGGTAGACCCTACTAAAAAAGGTTTCTAAGGCTTTTCAAGTTGTTAATTGTTGCGGATGGGAACGATTGTTGTTTTGGAGGTTTTTTTAGATGAAATGGTGAAATATGACCAAGTTTGTTGTAAATTTGTTTAATCACATCAACAACGTGATATCAACGTAAATAACACAACAATTGCGAGTTTGATAATAAGCAAATAAATATATTGTTGCTGAAGGAGAAAAAAACCAGTGTCGATGGAGTCACAAAATTAAACAGTGTTGTTGTGAATCAAAATGTTTTGCAATTGTTATTGGTTTATTTTAATTATGATGAAAAAGATGAGTTGATTAAGGGGACAAGGGGATTCCCAATATACTTTGCCGTACGGGGAATGTGTCCGGATTTTGGTCTAAGTGGTTTCGCACAAGAACATGTGGGCTGGAACAGAGTCTCGAGAGCGTGTTCAACACTACACCAACAAGATTGTAATCTAACGGTGCCCTGAGGTCGTTTTCCAATGGTTCCCACTTTCTTTGCAGAATTTTCCCACTTTCGATCAAATCAATAAGACGCTGGAATTTTGTCGGTTATGGGGAACTTAATTTTATTAGGATGAATTGATTAACCTAATGTGGAAATTATAAAATGCAAAACTACTGCTTTTGATATTCCAAAGCTCAGGCAAGCCTGCGATGGATAGAGCATATGTGGAGCATGCCAAATGTTTATTCCAATTTTAAAAGTGCAAGTGCAATTGTAGTAAATTGATTAACTTGCACGAATCTCTTTTCCACACGTTGTTGTATCGGGCAAGCCCTTGCACAACGTGGTACTTCGGGAAATCAACTGTCGATTGTAGAAAAGTAAAATAACGAAAAATGTAAATAAAGTAGAAGTTTTCTAATTACTACCCAAGAATCTCTTTCAAGTCAGAAGACCGTACTCAAGGGAGCAAGGGGGTTAGCATTTAGTTTTTCCAAACATAAAAATAAACAAAAGTGAAAATAAACAAAACTAATATAACATAAACATGAAACTAATCTACCAATGAAAAAGAAACTAATCTAGAAATTTACCCAAAAATCTCTTTCAAGTCTGAGACCGTACTCGGGAGAGCAAGGGGGTTAGTAAATCAAATTTTTCCAAAAATAATCCCAAGTAAAGATTTGATGGAAATTTAATCTAACTATAACTTGCAAATATTCGAAACTAGCCTAACAAAATGCTACTCTAATGCGATGGAGGTAGAAAGCAAATAATCAATGGACATATACAGGGTTCCCCCAAATGGGGGAAGAAGGGTGTGGAAGCCGTAATCCCACTTGCTTTCAATTAAATTATTACAACTTTAAACTCTCCGATGGAGAGCGAAGTCTCTTGATCTGCAAAAGCGAGATTCAAGAGACTTTAGGGAGTCTTAAAAGACTCAAGAATTGCAAAGAAATAAAATAAAGGGGTTTTGATGGTTCAAAATCCCCAAAAGTGCCTTGCTCCTTAGCTTTTATGTGCCTTAAAAGGACAAAATCCAGCAAACAATCATTTGATTAACTGTTAGTGGATTAGCTAAAATCACAATACAATACAATATTTGGTACTTGCAAATGATAGGAAATATTCTACGTGTTCAAGTACTAAACAAATATGATTGGATCTAAGCATAAGATAACAAGTTTGAAGCTCTTTCTATATTTAACTTAAGAACAAGCAAATAATTAATAATAAAACTTTCTAGATCTAGTTTGCTTGTGATGAAAAAGGTAATTGAGAAAAGAGATTTTAGATTTCAGAGATGGAAGAAGAAATGGCTGCCAAATCTTGAATCTCTTGAAGAGGAGGAGGTTCCTGTAGGACAAAAGAACATTAGACTCATGAAATATTTGCGAAGAGGAAGAAAATGCAACTAAGCTTAAAAACCTCCTTCACTTTTGATGACTCGCAAAGTTTCACAACTACAAAAAACCATGATCAAATCTAGTATATTTTGATAAAGGAAATTTGGGAGAGCCCAAGTATAACTGACTACTTTTGGCTACTCTTAGACTTCAAATACAAAACATAAGTAAACAAGTTGAAACTACAAATGTTTACCCTATGGATTAACAATAATCTTCTAAGCTAAAATAGATCTATGATATTGAAAATATAGAAGCAAAGCATAGACAAATATCACCTCAATATAGATCAAGCATTCCCAATCATGACATTTGCACCATATGGACCTCCAAAGCCTCAACTTTTATTCAAAAATATTGCACAAAGGCAAAGCATTACACAAATTAGCAGAGGTTTCTTGCATCTGAAACAATGGAGCAAGCCTCGCTTAAATAGAAGAAATACAAGAAGAGGGGGCGCATTAGAGAACTAGAGAGGGAGGGGTGCATCCCTTAATCAAGGGAGAGATCTAAGCGTTGAACTAAGGCTTAACTAAGCCTTGGTTGTTGTGAAGCAAAGAGGTGGAAGCCACATGGGAAAGGCACCCCTTCTTAACCTTGGAAACTCCTTCAACTAGTTACGAGCTGCCACACGTGAGGTATGACACCCATGTGAGGAGAGGGCGCAACTTTAAATTTAATACATCCGCTCCCCTAAGTTTTGACATTTTAAAGCATGTGTTTTATTTACTTAAAGAGGTCACCCTCCATAAGAGACCACCTTGCCACCTTTTCCCACATGTTTCTCGATTTTCTAACTTTGTCTCTTTGTGCCATTTTGTATCACTTTTAGCATTTATTTGACATTTTGTCACCTTTTTGAGCGAAAATGCTTTAAGTGATAATTTAATCACCCAAAACATAGGAAAAGTGGGTCCTAGGATAAAGAGGACGCTTTGAGTGTGAAAACGAGCATCCCCACGCCAAATTCTGCCTCCAGGCCATACTTTTATTACAATTTGAAATTTCTCATTTAAACTATTAAAAAATAGCCTAAGTTTACGGGAAAAGTTATTTTTCTCCGAACCGACTCAAACTCCTATGGGACCTAGTGCATGTTCATAATGACTCAAATACATGTCTAGCAAGCTCATAAACATTGACACATGAACTTTAATAACCTTCTAAGGCCTAACCCCCAGGACGACCATTCCAGCTTTGGAGGAGCGGTGAAAAACTCGTCGATTATACAACGCTTATTCAGCATTGCATAATTGACAAGGAAAAAACACCATGGAATGATCATTGTTGGTGGCTAAGTCCTAGGAATCCAAGTTCCTTACATAAGGCAGTCTTGCTAGTACATTTTTACGATATCCACCAAGGGGGTATGAACATGCAATTATTACAAAGGGGCCAAAATTGGCCCTGCAAATGACTTCTGGACTGTTGAACACTAATAATGAACATTGAACATGTTCACAACACAGGCGGTTCACAAGAAATCCAACTATGGTACAAAATAGTTGGTAACAGTCATCAACAAAGGGCATGAGATATCTATTACCATTGGCAGAAGGAATAGGCATGGGGCCACATAAGTCAAAGTGAACCAGCTCTAACTTTCTACATGCTCTAAAGTTTGACTCTTGGAATGGTTGCTTACTATGTTTGCCTAGTATGCATGCATCACATCTATTCATCTTCCTATGAATGGTGGGCAAACCAAAGACACCATTCTTTCTCAACAAATGAAGACTGTTATAATTTAGATGACCATATTTAGCATGCCATAACAAACTGGATGACAGATTACTTTCTCCATGCTGAGAGAGGTAGGCAAAGTTCTGAACTCTTGCAGATGAGCCCTTCAACTTCAACAACTCTCCATCTTCATATCTAGTCATGATGACCTTGTTAGTAGAGGACTTCCTTATCTCTACGATTCCATCGAACATGTGGATGGAATGGCCTTGCTGTCAAATCTACACCAAGGACAGCAGGCTTCTCTGCAACTCTGAAAGATAGAGAACATTCTACAACAAAAAGTCAGGGAATCCAAGCAGTTTGAGCTTGATGGATCCAATTCCCTTTGGTTTAAGGCTGGATTTGTCTGCAAAATACACTATGCCATCTACAGTTTCATTCAATTCTTCAAAACAGTCTTTTCTAAAGGTCGTGTGGGAGGTTGCACTAGTATCAAGCAGCCAACAATCTTTATAAGATGAAAGAGATGTGATTTCATTTATTCCAAGATTACAATGTGCAACAATACAATGAGCAGATTCAAGAGCTTTACCAGCCTCTTGGCCCTTACTTTTGTCATCTTTCTTCTAATTATGTCTTTCTTTGATGGAGTCCCAAGGGGCCCAACACTGATCTGCTTCATGTCCATTCTTCCCACAGTGCTTACACTTCAAATCTGGTCCTTTGCTTGAGTTATTTCTGCCCCCCCCTGCCTCTAAGCTTTCTTCTTCCTTGTCCTCTTCTGTTGTTCTCTCCCTGGGACTGGTTCTGAGCAAGGCAAGGGGTCTTCACTGCTCCAACTGTAGATGCAAAAGAATGCATCTTCTGCAACTTTCAACTCTGTCACCTGCAAATAAATGGGGTTTGGAAGCAAACCAGAAATAGGTGCAGGTCTTAAAGTCTCGGCTACAATGTACAGTACAGTAGATTAATTGATGTTTCCTCACAAGGCAAAAAATTGCAGAGATTTCAAACTCTGTTCCAACAGGCTCCGATGAACTAAGGCAACACTAATACAATAAAATTGCATGCAATAAATTATTTCTGCAAACGATGTTATAATGCACAAACCCTAGAAATCTTTTGTATCTTATCTCAACATTTACATTTGAAAACACCATTAAAAAGATGAAGTATTGTTGTCAACGCTCATAGATAGTCTATACCTAATTCTCATGGCAGGAGCAGATTAGAGAGAGGTCTTCAACCTTCAATGTAGATTGGAGAGAGGTTGCAGCTCTCACCACCTCAATGCAAAGATACAACACATCTCTAGCTCCAGATTGCAAATGAACTTGGAAAAAAGTCGTATCTTCGGACTTTTCGCAGGTCACCAAATGAGGAGGAGAAGTCGTGTTTCGGTTGCACTAGCAGCAGTAAGGCTTCAAACTTCAATGTATTGCTTCAAAATGGAAACGCAGCTCCATACATACGATTGCAGCTCTGAAAATGAACGCAGCTCTCAAAGATTAGGACTCAACACTTGGAGTCTACACAATCGTGGTCGCAGCTCTTGGAGTCAGTCCCACCGATCGTGCCAAGAGGCATCTCCAGTTCAAAAACATATGGTCACAGTCTACCAGATGAGTCTTCACCATATGAATTTTCACCAACGATCAACACCAACGCAGCTCTGAAAGAGGTCGCAAGCAGCTCTGAGGCAACTCAGTCTCCCAATGTAGCTCAACACTTCGGAAGAGGCGTCACCAGAGCCCAATGCAGCCCACGCACTTGCACTTGGAGCTGCTATCCACGCAGCAGTCTTCACCAACAATAGCTAACACAACTATTCACCAATGCACCAACGGGTAGATGCAATGCATCTTTGAGAACAGTCTTCACGGGTCACAAGACAGAGCTAGGGTTTACGTATACCAAGGAGTTCAACTCATAGGGAGAATTTAAAACTCAAATGAATCAATACATAGAGAAATCAAAACACAAGTGAACATCTACCAAAGATGCAGATATATAAAAGAATCTCTCAGAAATTAGAACGGGCAAGCGAGCAGGCTGGCAGGCAGAATGTCAGGACAGGACTGAGAGCAGCAGGAGTTATGGAAGACAGGCTCTGATACCACTGTCAGAGGAAATAACTCCCAAGTTTTTTATTAATGAGCAGAAATCCTTTATTTATACATTCCTAATGATTGTTGGATTTTCATCTACCAATAAACCTCTCGGATTCCTCCGGAGACTATTCATCTCCTCACCCTAAAATATTTACAATATTTATTATTTACAAATTGAGTGGAACCATAATCTTGTAGGATTAGGTTTCCAACAAAAATGAAAGTTTGAAATTGGAGAGAGAGGAAAGAAGGGTGACTAGAAAGGAGAAGTTTGGCGTCCCCAACCAGCATTCTGTTGATGGGGCAAAATTCCCAGCACCTACAGTAGGGGTTATCCCCAATGTTCCCCCAAGTTTCTGGAACAGGGGGACGTGGGAGCGGGGAAACGCACATTCAGGACGCGTCGAGACCACCCCCAAATTTTAGGGAAATTCGGGGGGGGCCGGGGGGACGGGGGGACGTCTCTAAAATTATAACAATAAAATAAAATACCAAAAATAATATTTCATTTGACGTATATTCATGATTGTGAAATATAAATACTAAATATATTGATTTATTTTCTTAGTACTAAGTAGTGATCGTAAAAAGTGAAAATAATGGAAAAACATAAATAAATAAATAAAATTCTCAGGGGCATGGGTGGGGCGGAACGTTTCGTCGGGAGTCCCCGGGACATAGGAAACGCAGGAAACGCATCCCCGACCCTGCGGGACGCGTCCCAGTGGAACACTGGTTATCCCTGGAAGAAAGGACCAATTAAACTGTCTCCTACTTGGTGTAGGAAAACCCATCTGGATTCATGCTATTGTTTATTAAAATATCTGATTTTTTAGAGTATTTGCCTATTGGGAAAGGAATATAGAGTTGAAAGTGAATGTAAATGATTGGTCATGTCATTCATTTCTTAGTGGGTTTATTACTGCTCATCTTTGACAAAAAAAAAAGAGAATGCATCACATTTGAGAACTGTTCATTTTGATATTTTCTCCAGATACTTCGCTTATACCCTTGACTCCAAATGATGACATAATTTCGATAATACCTGACACATTGATCTAATTGTTCAAGGGAAATACATATAAGTAATTTTTCATGTGCTGCTCAAAATTGCAGTGCCTCCTTAGAATGTCTTCTAACTCATGAGTGTTGTGATAACTCCTTGAGAACTCTTGATTTGACTTTGAAAATTTTGGGATATGGTGTCGAAACGTATTACAAACTTCTAATGGGAAAGGAAGCTACAGGCATACTCATAAAATACAGATTAAAATTTCAGCTCAAAAAATTTTAATCTGGGATTTGTTAATTCAAAATTTGGCATAGAATGTTTGACTTTTTAGGAAAGATGACGTCGACCATTCTAAGAGTTCAACAGGGTGATTGCTGAATAACATTTCAAGTGTAAAAATTAATATATATTATGGTACATATTTTTCAGACAATCCTACTCTATCCTTAAACACAATCTGCTGGGAACTTTTGAAATGATTAGGAACATTCAACTTGATTCTATTCAGAACTGAAAGTAAATCCATGGTACAATACTACAAACAAACAGAGGAATGCAATATTATTAGAGATTAAAAGGGAATAATGAGAAATTCTGAAATCAATCATGTTTTAGCTAAATGCTAAAATTCTGCTAGGCAAGCATGCTTTCAAAATCTTGCACGGAAATGAGCCTTTTCCCAAGTTTTGCATTGACATTTAATTTCATATTGATGCATGTTTTACTACAAATAATGTATAGGCCCTGTTTTGTTTTTAGAAATGATGTTTTGTTACAGCTTTTATGATATCTTTTCAAAATTGAAGATTTTGCGATTCAAATTAAGTTCTCGCTTGAAAATCATTTGTCTTTCATTGATACTATTGAATTACACACTATTTTTCTCACCTTAGTTTGACCTTGAATCTTCGGACTATTGCAAACACCTGAAAATATGTATAATTCTTTGAGAACCCTGGTATTGGTTCCTGAGCTTAGGTGAGTTGGATTTGAAGCCTTGACCTCTCTGGTCGGTTGCCCCCGATGTTTGGTCCTGATTGTGGATGATCCCCCTAGTTGCCTGAGTTGTGTCAGCTAGACTTGAAGAAAATTGTACTACCATCATTACATGCATATGTGACTCATTGTTATATCTTCTATGCAAGCCCATGGTTATAAATTAAAACTGTGCTTTTAAGCACAATGAAAGAGGGCTATGAAATGAAATGCAAAGCACCCTGGATAAAAGCTGCAATTAGTTGTGCTTCTAAGCACATGCAAAATCCAAAGGGTCATAAAGGCCTAAAAAGCAGTGGTTAAATGTATGCTAAATCTAAACAATACTGGCCATGATTGAAATGTAATGATTAATTCCTCACAGAGCCTACGGGTTGGGATGTGAGATGGAGTAAGGGACAGCTAATTCTAAGTGTCCCATAGAACCTCAAGTTACGGTTAACTGTGCACCTAGTCATGGTGGTTCTAGAAAAGATCCTCATGGAGCTTGATTCAAGCTTGGATGTGAGTTGTAAACATTTGCTAAAGTTGAATAGGCACTCCTCAAATCAACTTATTCCATTTGTGAGACACTGCCATTCCTTGTGTGTTTTCTGTCAAACATATGCTTAGGTGGTTTTCCCTTTCCCTTTATTTAAAGTGTCGTAGTGTTGCAGTTGTCAAGTCATTCCCTTGTCCTAGCCTTGTCTTTTCCACCTTCACACATTTCTAGCAAAATGGTCACGTCCATAAAATGAGTATACACTTGAGGGTCTTTCTCTTAGTAATTGATTGCTTTAATCTAGACTTATATTTGATGTTCTGTTGCTTAATCGCCAGTGAAATGCTACTTTGTACTTTAGTCTTGCTATTGAAATAATTAAAGGAGCATATCTTATCCATTTGCACTTGCAGCATCAGTCAGTTTGAGCCTGGGTCATTATTTTGATCAGTTTTGACCTGGTCAACTCCGTTTTGACCTGGTCAACCTAATTTTGACCTGGTCAACCTAGTTTGACCAAGTCAACCACAAGATCCGGGATGAGTTGGACTGATGATGTTCAAGATTGATTATTTGTGGTCCTATGGTGCCCATTTGATGGTTCCATGCATCAGACACAGGTTTCATGTGATGGTTTGATGGATTTTTATTATTATTATTATTTACAGACCATTATTTTTATTGTCCGGGCATGGTTGAGCTTACAGATGATTATCCAGGTGGTCACATGATGTATGAGTACTCATCTCTGCTACATTTTGGCCTTCTGAGTCCATTAGTACACTCAGATATCAGTTTCAGGCACTTTCAGATGATTGTATGGTCAGAATATCACTTTATTGCATATTCACCATATAAAATGGCCTGTCAGCACATTTTGAGATCTTTTTGGTTCTCCTAGGGCATTATAGAGGGAGTATGGGGTCCAGCCACTCGTTATTACCATATTACCATGCTCCCAGACATTTTGGTGCAAACAAATTTGTGCCCGGGGCACCAAGCAGAGAGATACAGGCATTTTATTATTTTACAGGTGATATTCAGGGGATAAAAAATGGAAGAAATGGCCACTAAGGAAATCGATTTGGGCAATTAAGGCAAGGAATTGGCATGAGGATTTTTGTGATGCATCCCACACCTTTCGGCACAGCTTGCAGCATTCAGTGGGGTCCACATACACTCTGGGCTATTATTTTGGGCATTTTTATTATTGTCATCGAGGGGCCACGATTTGGTCATATGGTCATATTATGATATTATCTTGAGTTATTATAAGTTATTGTGCCATGGGGTCATGCAAGAGAAGGACATGTTACACCTCCTAGCCCCACCATGTGCTTATGTCATGTGTCTTAGTCACTAGTCATATGGTGCGTCCCCCTTGGACGTCTTAGTAAGTGCGCCCCCTCTATTTTTGAGTTGATCCATGCATTGTATTTCCGGCTCATCTTAGCCGTTGATTATTATTGTTATATCTTTTGATCTCCACCACTCATTTAAAAAGTTGTTAGGGTTTTGGTCTCTCTCATTCCTATTTAAGGAAGAGACCCCCCTCATTGTAAAGTGACTTTTGGCTCTTGGCTACTGGAATAGAAAATATATTTTGTGAGAAACTCTTGTGATCTTGGTCTGGATGTTTGGCTATGGTGATTGAAACTGCTTTTCCATTGCACTGAAAGAATTTGGTGAATATCTTGCATACATCCGATCCATATTTTTACTTGCAGGTCAAGAGGTCGATTTGGAAGAGGGGCGCACTGGCTGGGGAGACTCACCTTGTCTCTCTCTCTCAGATCCAGTTAATTCAGGGAGTAGTTTTGTCTTTGCACCAATTATTCTTTGTGTTTAATTCTTTGCTTGCAATTACCCTCATTGTTGCTTACTGATTGAGTTGATCTCCTTGGTTTTGCAAGAAGAGAGGGGTGCACTTGTGGACTTGGGAAATTCATGGGAGCAAGAGAACACAGCAAATCTTCATTTGATCTTTGCGAGAGTAGTCCTCGTCATACCGGCATCCATTCTCATCATCCAAGTAGGCTTGCAAGGCACGTATTTTATTCCTTTAACTTACCCATCTGTCATTTACATTCAAACCCTAACTACAAAATCTTATAAAAATTCTTTGGGTTTGATTATTTGGTTTACTGGAAAACCATTTATGGGTTTTCATCTTTAGGCCTAGCCCCAGGTGGGTCCTCAAGGGCGTCTTGCTCTGTGGACTCCATCTACCCCATTCCCTAGGCACTGATCTCTCCATGCTTGTGCCCTCCTTGGTCTGTTGACCTTCCGGATAGTTGGTACCCTTTTTCCGAGCTTATGTGCTGTGATACTGTCAGATCTAACTCCAAGTTGTGCTAGGAAACCCTAACCCTCTCAGATCCACTACTTGGGACCATTCTCCTTGATTTAAGTACACGTTTGCCAAGGTAGTTGATTTTGATCATTTACCCTAGCACCTAAATCCTGGATCCATTCTTAATCTTCAAGTCATTATGTCTAATACATCTAAGGTTGAATCTTATCTATCTTAAGCCTCCACAGTGACCTTATTCCTTAGATCTAGGGTTCTTCACCCCTCACCTTACGTACCCTATTGAATAGCTTGATCTGGTGATTAGGTTAGATCTCTCCTATCGAGAGTAGATCAAGGTCTCCCCCTTTGCTATCTAGGGCTTGGATAGCAAAAAGCGAAGAGTGCCTCGATTGGCGTGACAACCAATCCATCTTAGGGATCGAGGCCCTCTTAGGTCACCTCTTTAGTTGCCTAGCTCCTCTGCCGTCCTGAATAGGATCATCGTTAGGGGCAACTACAAGTTGTGTGATAACAAATAGTTATGGAGAAAATTGCTATAAATGTTATGAAGGAGAATAAGAAAGGGAATTTTTTCCCTTGGAGGTATAGAGACTATTCTGCTCTAAGAAGAGAGCTTTGCTAGCTCTTACTTCTAATGTAATTAATATTTTATTTTGGAATGAGAGAAGCCATTTACTAACCAAGATTGCTGATAGAGATTTATGTTGTGCTATGGAGTTGGCTTAGATTATTCTTGTTGTTCTTTGGTACTCTAAAAGACTATGGAAATGATATTTTTTTGCTGTAGATTACTCTCACAACCTGGTATTTATTTATGTTCTCTCTTGTTTCAATATTTTGTCTAGTTGGAGTATGGAATGATTACTTTCAGCTATGTTTACAAGTTATCCTCAGCTTGTTGATGTAATTTGGGGTTTATGTAAGAATATCTTTTTGAATTATTTCTAAGATATAATATTATATTTGCGTCAATCAATTTTATACTATTCTTATTATGGTTAGAGTAGATTAGTTGGATATAAGGCTGTAGCTTTCAACTCTAGTTGTAAACTTTTCTTAGCAAACCATTAGTAATGCTGAGATTATTTGATCTTTAGCTAAGCAAATTAATTTATTGTTATTGACACCAATTTTTGTTGCCTTTGTATCTTTAGTTCCTAATTTGATTAGTGTAGAGTAGTCTGCGTTTTCATGCTATTTTAGTTGCATTCCATTCCTCATATTGAAAATAAATAAATAAACGATGGACTGGGCCACAACCGGTAAAACCCCAAAACTAATTATGGTTGCAGGGCCAAAATCTGGATGGGTTTTCTTAACACCAAACGGGAGAGAATCTAATTGGACCTTTCTTCTGAGGATAACCCCTACTGTTGGTGTTGGACATTTTTCCCCATCAACACATTCCCAATCACAGAGTGGCCACAATAAAATTCATTTGCAGAGGCTTCGTATGACCTTGCCAAGCACATCCTTAACCAAGTTAGGCAACTGTCTAACCAAGCCAAGGAAGCAAAAGAGTAGATCACCATACTTGCTCATAAATTCTAAAACTTGGAATAGAAAGTGGACATGATAAATCAAACCCTAATCGTATTCTCAAAATTTGGGTTTAAATTTAAAATGTAAGTTTGAAATTGAAAGGAGCAAAAAGAATGGTGAATAGAAAGAAGTGTGGCATCCCCACCCAGCATTCTCAACCACATGACAGGTTGCCACAATACAGGGCTTTCAAATTTTGGCCCTTAAAGACCAAATCTCACAATACCAAGAGAGAAAATCTCCCAAAAAGCACCAAAATTAAAATAAATGCTTGCACAAGTGCGATACTTAAAATGCAACAAAATTAAGCAAGCATAGACGAACAAAAATTCATGGCAATCAATGCCCATGACCAAATTTAAGCATAATCACACATAGCCTTGCAAAACACATAGAGCACTTACCTTTGCATATTCATAAACAACAATAGAGCACTTAGCTTTTAACATAAGTTGTCCAAAAAATTGGTTGAGTATGAGCTATTTTCCACCCTGTTACCCTCCAGATCCTCTGTAGTGCACCATATCAGATGTGCCAAAGAGGGGGGTCTTTTTGCCATTGTAAAAGGCCAAGTTGGGGCTTGTTTATGTAAAAATGTTGGTCTAGCAGGGCTCAAGACCCTTGGTTTGGTCATGGCAAGTTCTCTTGGTACTCAGTTCAAGGAGTGTTGCCCTAGTGGCTCTGTTGACTACCCCTTGATGGGTGGATGTCCCTCATCATGTTGAGCATTTATGCCCTAGGTGTGTGTCTGGTGCACCTTGGAATGAATCCATTAGGACACATGGCTTGGGGTTCCTAGCCACACTTATGTTTTATGCTCTATAGAGGTGATTGCGCTTGTAAGGGTTGTCATACATGCCTTAGCACACTTCATGGATACCCCCTTGGACCTATTTTTGTTGTATCATCCCTCCCTCTTGGTCATCTTGGTCTTGAAGAGCAAAGCGTCCACCTTCCAAGCAAACTAAAAGAGGTCGTACCAACCTACTAAGGAGGGCAGTGAGGGCGAAAGACACATGTTGGGGTTATATGGGGCATGGCGTCCTCCTTCCAAGCTCAACCCATCATCAAATTGAAGCATTTCATCATTTGTTATCATTATTATATGTTTCATGAGATTTAGTCCCCAAATTGTGGGCAACAAACCCTAAAAAATCATAAAAGTCATTTTAAAGACAAAATTAGGTAGGTCGGCCTAGAGAAGGGAAAAATCATGTCTTTTTTGAAAAGGCTTGTCTTTTCTCATATAAATAAGACATCCTCCTCTTCATTTGTAATCAAGATCATAGGATCAAACGTGACTGAAATTTTATTGCTTCTTGTGTATATGAGCTATTGAATGGTGCGCACCTCCTTTCTTGGCAAGTTCCTGGGTTTTCAAGGATCAAAGTTGATGTTTGATATTTTCTTTGCTATCTTTCAAGGCTATTCTAAGGTCAAAGGACTCTTGAGGCATCTTCTCTTCTCATTTTCTTCTCAATTATGGTAAGGTCTTAAATCTCTTGTCCTACACTGCCATAGGCATCCAAGGTAGGAGTAATTTAGGGTTTTATCATTATGCATAATAGTCTTGTCTTGTTAGTGAGACATCCCTCTTGAAGGGTCTCTCTTGCTTGGGCCTTGACATTTTTCATTACCCTAACTAGGTCAAATGCTAACATAACCTAGGGTTTCTTAGTCTTGCCCTAGTTCTTTCAAATACTAAATTGCCAATTCTTAGGAGAAACGTTAACTCTGACTTCTCGGTGCCCGAAAAGAATAAGACCTAGGTCTAATTGCCTCCTCTTCACCGAATTGTTTTTACAAAATTCCTTGTATCATATACTAGAAAAAATACAAAAAACCTTAAAATTCTAATATTTTTTGAAAAATTCAAAATATCTATTTTTTACTCTTGTAATTAGTTAGCATTGAATTTAATTGCAAAATTCCAAAATATTTACTGCTGGTATAATTTTTTGAGTCGTTTTTATTATGCAAAACAAGGTTACTGGGAGCGGGAGCGAAAGCAGGAAGTAGGAGCGGGAAGCGGGAGCGGAAGCAAGAGCGAAAAGCGAAATTTTCAAAAGCTTCTGGTTTGGAAGCGTTTCGGAAGTGTTTTTTATATAATATATATATTTTTTTATATTTTGATGCATATGTCAACAAAACCATGTGCATCCATCAGAATTCAAACCATTATACACAAATATGCAAATTTTCTCATGTACATAGCAAGAGTGCATACAAACAAAATAGCACCAAGTGCAATCCATATGTGAACCAAAGTACATCAATAAATAGGCTATAAACTAGGAATTCTTCAAAAACTAGTTTTGAGGCCACCAACATCAATCTGAACAATCAACACCACCAACATCAAGATACATATAGGGGATGATGTGTTTGATTAAATGCCAATCCCATACCCTCATAAATGATAGAATCCAGTGGAAACATTCCAATCCTAAAATCCTAAAAACTGTTAAACCTGTTGAATTTTGAATGGGATAAAAAAAATTACTTTTTGCAATTGAAGTCCGATGAGGCTGGAACCACTCTCAAACATCCTGAAACAATTAATGGTAATGTTAAAAATTTAATTAAAATGATAGAAAATGAAAGATAAGGAGAATGTCAACTTTTACTTTAAGAATTTAATATTACCATTTAATGCTACCAATGATTACTAAGGTTAGGTTTTTTGCTATTAGAGTAGGCTTTTCCTTCTTTATATAGCATTAGTATGGGCCTAGCGTTAGTTCCCCCCACCCATCACTTAACTTTTTGTTTTTGTTTTTAAGAAAATTGAAAAAAAGGAGGGAGCGTTTTTTTTGCAAGGAAGCGAGCTTCCTGAAAACGCTCCCATATGGGAGCGTTTAGGAAGCACGCTTCTTGGACGCGTCCTTCGGAAGCAGGGGCGCAGGGGGGGCACTTCCATGCAACATAGATGCAAAAATCCATAAAAATTCAAAAAATTCCATATAAAGTTGTTTTGCAACTCAAGTAAGCCCTAAAATAGGGTGACGTCAACCCCAGGGAGGGTGATGTCATCTTCTAGAGGTTGTTACAGCCTTGTTGTAGGTCTGGTATAATTGTTTTTTGGGTCCAATTTTGAGAGAAGAGCAAGCCCTAGTGGTCGGAGAGGGTTCCTACTTCATCTCCAAGTCTTGGTGGCTAACCCTAGGGGGTTTTGAAGTGCCAAATCAAACATTTCAGCAATTATTGAAGGTTATTATAGATCTGAAGGTGAAATCAGTCCCAAATCTCCTCATGCATCTGTCAAAGCAAGTGTGCCCTAGGGGGGATAGCTTCCTCTTTGGTTGTTGGGTCCCACGAGGTACTTTTCCGGAGATTTTCGCAGTCTATTTCAAGTTTTCTTGTAAGTTTATGTTGATGGTTTTTACTGCAGAAAATTGAATCATCTTATCATCCAACCAGTATTAAGTTAATTTGCTCCTAAACATTCCTAGTGATTAAGGACATATTGAATATCTTGTTGACTCCATTAAGGCACTGATCTACTAATAAAGTAGGAAGGTCTTGTAGAGATAGAGTTGTTCACGTCGCACATCTTACAGATATATTTCTACCTCATGTTTGGGAAGCCCCCCGTGGCCAAAGGAGCAGGCCCAAAGAGAGAGGAGAGTGCATTGAGGTGACAATGGGTGCATCTCCTGAAAAGTTGTCAATCTTAGCACCGGCCTCGTGACCTAATCGGAAGGGTACAAATTTGTGAGGTAACACACCCAACCATAGGTATCCAGTGCATATGCCACCCCCAAGTTGGGATATGAGATCATTCGGATAAAGGAACCAAGCTACAAGCTTCTATCTCTCTCAACCCAATCCATTTGCTCTCATGCTCGACCAATTTGCTCATTATAGAGCACTCTAGGCATCACATCCAACCATCAAACAACCATAGCACTCTCTTCCACTACCCCACACAAGACAAAGAAGATCTTGCCTTTCTCTGCTCAATAACCTCTCGAAGATATTCTTCCTTGGACAATGCTCTTAAGTGTGAGCAAAAAAAGACCAATCTATCATATGCTTTTAAGGAATTGCCTGCGAGATTAATACTTGGCTCTTAAGCACCCAAAGGGCAGCAAATACACAAGGGGTGATGGAATCCTAACTTACCCTGCTTCTATTCTCACCTACAGCCATCTATCTTTCACCCCAAGTCTGCAATTTCCTCTTCACAATGCTGATTTTGTCAAATTCCAGATTGGTTAATGGTTAGCAATGGAGAATAAAGCATATGAAGTATGGAGCATGAATGTGAGAATGTTAGAATGAAACTAGAGTGAATGAGTGAATGACAACGAAAGAATTGAGGGAAACAATGGTTGACATTACTTCTGACAGGAGGAGTGTCTGTTTCTGACGAGAAGAATGTATGACCCTTACACTAACCCATGATGATTGTATTCATCCCATGCTTCTATAACTACTTGAGGAGACTTCCCCACCAACCTCTTACATGTATTGAATGATTATTTTTGTAAGTCAAAGGAGGTGGATGGCTTCATTTAAGGCACATGGTGGAAAAAAACGAGATCTAAGGCTACCACTTGACAATAGAGGATTTAATTTCCCATAGGCTCCCTTTCCTCTTCCCCTAGTCCAATCATAGTCCCTCTCATGCTCTCCGTAGCTATCTTGGACTATTTTATATTATATTCCAGCATTAATATTTAGATGGCTTGAGTATACCGTGGCAATCCTACCACACAGTCCATAGAAGTATATTTACATCATGTACTTGTCTATCCATCCACTAGTCGAGCCTTGACCTTGAACTCCACACTAAGAATCCATACTAACATATTTACAACATTCTATACACGGGACCGTTTATTTAAGCTCACATGGCTCGACTCGACTCCCATCATTATAACCACGCATTTACAATTTTCACATAATCTGCTCCAATGCATTCCAGGGGTCCAAACTGGGGTATTAGAAGAAGAAAAGTGGGGCAAAGATACCCTAATCATTATGTGATAGCAGGTAGAAGCAAGACACCCACCATTTTCTGCTCTTTTTAATCTCGGCATTTTTGGTAGAAAATGCTTCAACAAACACTTAATAGTGGACAACATGTCTATAGATATTAAAGGCAGATCTTGTAGGACTGTAGTCTGGCTCAGACCTCTTAATTCTCATGTTTCATTAAACCTCCAAAACAAGGAAGGCCCTGTTAAGAATCATCTGTTTGCCATCTCAGCTACGGGTAGTATTAGAGCTTCACTAATTTTGGGCCAATCTTGTAAATCTTCAAGGGGAGTCAAACAAGGCTCCCAAGTCCCCCCATTTTCTGTATGCAATTTTTATTGACAATAAGAACCATTTAATTACCAAAAGAAAAAAAGTGACTGAATTGTATTATTAAGGAAAGGCCGAGAAATCGTGAGAGATCATTTAACTAGAAAAATATTAGCGAAGGGTTCTGTTTTATCAGAATTATCTCTTGTTTTTGGGCTGGATGTGCTTTGTTTGCTGTTATTATTTTTGGTATTTTTTGCTGTACATAGAGTAACTAGTTTATCCACGGCAGAGAAATGATAGTTGTGTAAATATCTACTATGACTAAATGAGAGATTGCACCAGGCAAAGTTACCCCTTGCCCCTTAGCTTATCTGTAGGACTAAAGTTATTTCAAAAATCCAGAATAATCAATATTAGACGACAGGCTGCATGTTAGATGGGGTAGGAATATAGCTCAAGGGATTAGCTCAACTGGTTGTCGCAAATGATTCTGGACAGGTACCTGATTAAAATCCCCCTGGGTTTGGTGCATTAGTCTATGCCAACAGATTTATTAGGAATGCCATAAACCGATGTGGGAAGCATCCATTGAGTTTTCCCTTGAGGTTTTCCTCAGGAAAAAATGGCATAGTTATGTCTATTCCCCGGAGAGGATGGACTGGATCCCACCATGCAGAGTCGCCACTTGACTTAGCTTATCTGTATGGCCAAAGCTATTTCAAAAATCCAGAATAATCAATATCAGATGACAGGTTGCGTGTAAGATGAGATAGGAATGTCTATTGCCGAGAGAGGACGGACTGGACCCTATCTCATCTCTTGCATTAGGTAGGCCATACCTTCCTCCCAATGTCTTACCAGACTAAACTCCATCCCAAACAGACAAACAGACTAAATACAATCCTAATCATACAAGCAAACCAATCACGCTAAGTACAATCCCAATCATACAAACAAACGTCGAAACTTAATTACCTGAGTTGAAAGGGTTGCTTCTACATTAACTGGGCAGAGATTAAGACCTTTAGGACCTTACCCGACTAAGCGCTGCTCGAGATCTTTAAGACCTTTCTAGCAATTTCTCATAATTATGATATTTCAGACTTTCAGTAAGTCGAATGAAAATCTTAAAAAGTAAACAAAAAAAAGGTATTGGTGATTATTATTTGCATACTTTTTGCACCCCTTCTGGAATTGGAAGGTTCATAACCAAAGGATCATCGGCATTCATAACACAGACATCTCCAGGCCTCGCCTCGAGCACAATCTCACCTTTAGCCCTGGCAACCTCCTCCAAGCTCCTGAAATTCTCCATATGAGCAGGACCTACATTCAGCACTACTCTCACAGAAGGCTCCGATATCCTAGACAGTTCCCGGATCTCTCCCAAATGATTCATCCCCATCTCCAAAACACATGCCTTGGAAAACAAAGGCATTGAAAGAAGACTAAGGGGGACCCCAATATGGTTGTTCTGATTACCTGATGTCTGATGGATGTAACCCAGAGGTTCAAGAGCAAGGGCAACCATGGCCCTAGTGGTGGTCTTACCTGCACTTCCTGTGATACCCACAACAGGACCTTTGAATTTTTTCCTTGCTGAGGCTCCTAATCTTTGTAAGCTTATCAAGGTACTGCCATCAACTTGAACAAAACCCATGGGCCATCCATCATAAACCTTGTTCCCCACGACACCTGCACATCCCTTAGCCAATGCAGAGTGCAGAAAATCATGCCCATCAAACCTGGGGCCTGTAAGGGCAAGGAACCATTGCCCTGATTGAAGTGTTCTGGTGTCTGTACTGATGCTTCCAGAGGGGCCCAATTGAATAACATGTCCTCCAACTGCTTCTACTATTTCATTTGCAGTCCAGACAATACCCAATTGGTCATTTTCTATTGATAGCTGCTCAGGCATGCCATAAGCTGGTATTCTTTGTCTACAGCCCTCTGCAGAGCTTGCAGCTGAATGCCCTGCTATTGATAAATGTAGAGGAGAATGTCCCACGTGCCAAAACTCGCAACTCCTGCAGAACTGATTGCCATTGTCTACAATACTCAAATTGGGGAATTTTTTGAGCCAAAGTTGAAGGCTTTTTGAATGGGAAATTGAGTGGACTGTTGAAAAATATGCAGCTCCTACTGCTAGATGCCTACGAATCCCGGGAGGGGTGGAAGCAGAAAACATTTGAGAAAATGAGATGGATCAATTTCAGTGTGTTTTGAGATGACTGTCACCGATCTAATTTATACACATCTATAATTGTAATCGCATTGCCGCTTTATTTGACAATTATCGGTTTTGGATGCGGATTGGGTTATGTAGGAAATTTATTGAACGAGATCAACTTCTATTTTACAGATTTATGCTAATTTAACTTTCAAACTTTCAAACCAGAGTCATTAACTACTTAATTATAATTTTAGTTTTATAAAATATATTTTTAAATATGTCATTATATAAATATGTAACTACTTAATTATAATATTAATTTTATAAATATATATTTAGCTACTTAATTATAATTTAATATTATAAATGTATTAAGAAGAATGAAGTATATTTTACAATTTATCGTTGAGATTGTGTCATGGTTGTAAATTAAAATGAAAAAATAATTAATATTTACAATATGAAAAAAATGGGTTATTATTTTAATTTAATCAAGAGGTTAATGATGGCTTGATAGCATACATTGCGGGTTGGATTTGCATGGAAACCTAGTGATGGAAGGCGAAACCCTAGTGATGGAAGGTGAACCTTTGTTTTTTTTCCCATCATTGGATCTTATTCAAGGCCTTCACTCATCAGCTCGGGATGGGATAGGGTCGATCTAGAGGAGGCCGATTTGGTTCACGATCCGAGATTGTACAATTTTAGAGTCTCTGTCTCTCAGAAGGATCTGCAATTAGATGGATTCATTCTCATTGTAGACCATGGGATTTTTCAGAGATCTCTGACTGGAAGAGTGGGATGGTGGTTCAGGTGACCACACTTTTCTTTCACTACGGGGCTTTGGACTACTCGATGCACCAATTTGTGGCAGAGCTTCTCAAGAAGGTATCGATAACGTTTCTAGGGTTTATGTTAACTGGGCCATTTTTTAAGTCGAGGAGGGATCAAACCTCTCATGCTTCCATTCTCTTTTGCTTCGAATGTCTTGGCAAGGGTTTATGGAGGATGGAGCGGTCACAATCACCCATGCTATTACCGCTGAGCTTATCCCGATTGCAGATTTGGGGTCTATTTGTCCTGGGGGCCACTTAATATCCCGTTAACCCTCCTCTTCCCGTTACCTCCATGCATGGCACTGCTCTTCCCGTTACATCTCTGCATGGCACACGATATGGTATGTGATAGAGGCATGCTATGCCATTCCTACCTGCTATTAGTCACACCATCGCTATGAAAATTAATGTTTGGAGTTGTCCGTCAATGTCGCTGGGAAAATTAAATGTTTGGAGTTGTCCATCGGCGGAATTGACAGACAGAAGCACCCGAGGAGGTATGATGGGATGGAGAATCATATCTCACACCAAATCACAACAACCCCTGCAGAATGCATTGAATTTTTCATCGCATCCCGCGTCCTGCTATCATGCCTTATCCTACCTTGTTCTTATTTCCTGTGTTTGAATTCCCTCTCCAGGAGACTCCAACCGCTGCAACCAACAGCTCATCACTTGCTCCATTGCTCCAAGCACTGCAACCAGCAACTCATCACCCACTCCATTGCACCGGGCACTTTTTAAACATCTAACTCTTCTCCTATGAACAATTTGCGAAGTTAATCTAAATTCAACATGCCTCTTTTTATGTAAAATTTCGGAGTTTTACAATTTCTGTAATCTGGTTTTTGTAACAAATTAGTAATACTTGATTGGGTTTCTTATAGTGAGACTAAATTTCTTAGCTATTGTTAAGATGTTAGGAATGCTTACTTGAATTTCACTTGTATATAGACTAAATTTAGTAATACTTACATGTTTTTCTAATTTAGACTAAATTTACTTGGATTTCCCACGCTTACGTACTCTACATAGTTGCTTGCTTCCTACTCTATAATCGCCTCTCCATCCTAAAGGCCCTTTATCACTGGCAACCGAATCGGTCTTAACCCCATATATTAATCCTGAGCCGACTTGCTTCCTTCGGCGAGCGCGGTGTCGTATCAATTTGGATCAACGTACTATCAGGGATGGATAGCTTCCTGCAAATTGCCCACTGGGTGGTGGTTTCATATTTTGTTGGCAGTCAACCAGAGAGTAGCATATTCTTGGGTGACTATTGTCGATTCCAGAGGAGTTTTTGGGTGATTCCCCTTCGCCTTGCTCCCTATCTGTCACATTGATTGGCTCTCCCTATCCCCATGTCGAGTGCAACAATGATTATAAAACACCTACCCTGTCATCTAAATAATTCCCTGCAACAAATATCGTTAAATTCCACAAATGATTGGATAATTTAGTGGGAAATCAATTTTAATACCACTAAATTCTAAGCAATTTTCTCTACAGAGAGAGAGCAGCCTCCACCCTACATGGCGATAATGTCCAAAATATTTTTATAATTGTTTAAAATATTTGATATGCAAAATAGTTTTGGTGGAGCTGATATCTGTGGAAGAAAAAGTAATACAAATTGATCATTTTTAAATAATCATTAAGAAGATTCCCTACATTAAGTTTATTTACCAAGGATGGAGACAGTGGCAAATGGGAAACATTTATAGTCTAGTCTCACTTGTCATTGAAAACACAAAACGGTTATATAGATTGTAGAAAACTTTAGAAATTGTCAAAGCATATCTCCATCCTATCTTAGATAGATTGCAAAATCCCAAAACCTAAACCAAGTTTTAGGAACTATGTAGATTGCACAAGTTTAAAGCAAGTTTTAGGAGCTATGAAAGAATTTAGCTCAATTCTATTCAATATAGATTAAAAAACCTGAAGCCCAAAATTAAGCAAGCTTTAGGTCCTAGATAGATTGCAAAATTCCAAAATCCAAAGTAACTTTTAGGAGTTGTTAGGAAGAGCTCCATCTTATGGTAGACATCTTTAATTTATGAATATTATGGAATTCAATTTTATAATGGCGCTTGCATGATAATGATGGATGAAAAGTGGCAATACAGTGTACAAGAACACACATGCATTATTGGGAGTGTGCGCATGTATTTTTGTTTGATTTATCCGTCTTGCACATGGTTACTTACAAGCATTATTTAGGGCTTAAGACCCAAGTTTCCTCTCTCAACCATGTTCATGGCCGCAAGACCCATACCCATTTCTTAATAAATGCTAATTTGGAACTGATATCGCCACTAAGATTAAAAGGATTCTCCTATGAGATCACGTGTGATGGATAGAGGCATTATTCTTAGCCCCAAATACCTAGAAGCTTCCTTTAGGGTCTAAGGCCATGTATTTTCCTCCCAACCATATCTAGGGTTTTGAGATCTAGACTTAATCCTAAAATTTTCCTAGTGGAACAAATAATCCAACTTGGGGGCCAAAGTTACCTTGGGAAGGTATGTTGTAGTAGTTCAACACATCATTCTTGGCTATATATGCCTAGAAGCTTCCTTTTGGTCATAAGGCCCACATTTCCTTCATCTACCATGTCTAGGGGCCCCATATCAATACCTAGCTCTCAAAAAATTCTAATGGTGCCCATATTGTCACTAGAAGGTAAAAGATACCCTCAAAATGTCATGTTTGGTGGTTGGAGGCATCATTCATGGACCTTTATCCCTAGAATATGCCTTTCGATCCTAATGCCTAAGTTGAACTACCATTGGCCATGCTTAAGATCTCAACACCTAAAAATAATGCTAAAAGTCTCCTAATGGTGTCCATATCTCCTCTTGGAGGGTAGGGGTACCCTCAGGAGATCAATGTGTGATAGTTCAAGGTGAACTTGTTGGATCTATGTTCCTATATCTTCACTCATAGGTAAAAGATACTCCCAATAGATCAAGTGTGGTGGTTTAAGGTGTTGTTCTTGATCTAGGTTGCCTAAAATATTAGCTTAGATCTTGGGGCTTAGGTTTGTCTTTTGAACATGTTTAACGCCCCACAATCCATCCTTGTTGCTCAAAATCTCTAACGCTGCCATATCACCACTCAAAAGTCAAATGCCCTACATATAGGTCATGTGTGGTAAATCTAGGGCTTATTCAAGGCCCTTGAGATTCAAAAGCTACATTTTAGGCCTAATGTCAACATTTCATTCATTTACCTAGGTTTATGCCTCAAGACCTATACATAATTCTCAAATAATCATAATGGTGTCAATATGCCCATTTGAAGGTGAAGGATCCCTTTGGGATGTCATGTGTTAATTTAAGGAAACAACCATAGGACAACGACACCCTCATGGCACTGAAATCCTCAATCATAGGTCGATGGTACCCTCAGAAGACCATGTGTGGTTGGTGGAGGAAACCTTGTTATCATTGGATGGCCGTCAGTTCAAGTCTCCATCCTTAACCATGTACAAGGCCCAAAAGCCCCTAGGAGGCCATGCATGGTGCTTCGAGGCATTTTTCATGGACTCGGATGCCTCTATGCTTTCTTTAGGTCCAAAAGCATAGTCTTCTTCCCTGGAACATCATTTTGAAGGCCCTAAGACACATAGATAGTACTCAAAACTACATAATGGCATTGGCATCCTTTATCATAGACCAATGATACCCTTAGGAGGCCATGTTTGGTTGGTGGATGAAACCTTATTATCCCTATATGGATAGAAGATTGCTTTATGGCACAAGGTTTAACTCTCCTCCCTTGACCATATCCAAGGCATACGAAACAAATAAATTATGAATTGGTGGAGGAGGTTTTTTATTTAAAAATAAATAAAAATACATCTCATGGTTTAGATAAGTTTATATGTCACTTTATATGTTGCTTTCAAAGTAAGTAGGAATTGGATCAAGATTTTTACTATCTCCAAAATTTCAAGCTCAGTTATATTCAAAACATAAAAATATATTAATCAAGGATGAGATAAGAAAGGACAAATAATTGAATCGATTCAATGATTTCATTGTGGGTTAACACTTATGTATATTGCATATTATTAACTTGTAACTCATGGAAGTAATGCTGCACTTAATATTAGGAAGTATATTATTAGGTTATCTAAGCCTTCTTGTTTGAGAGAGATGGAGGGTAATTAGAGAAAGAGCTTTGGGACTTGCAAAATAATAATTTATTGGGTATATTTTAATAGGTATCTCTCATGAAGCAACTTTATATAGATTTTGGCCCTTGCCAGTGCTTTGTTTTTAAAAAAAATTACGTTCAAAAATTTATGCTTATATTTTCATCATTTATTTTCCAACCACTCATCACATCAGCACACAGAGCACACCTTAATATTTAAATGCTTGGCCCATGACACCAAGCTGAGCCTAAAATTTACCATTAAGTCAATCAACATTTTGACCTCACTTGAGGGATAAAAAGAATTTGGTAGCTAGGTAGGGCATTGGGGATAGGAATCCAAACAACACCCCTTTGTTATTTACATTTGAGATATAGTTGTTGTCTTCTACGGTGCCAAAATCCTCTAGTACTTATTGGCATGGTTAAAAACCGATTTGTTGGGGTGGACTCTCCCTTAGGAGGGAAAGTTGCAAGACTGGTTCCGGAAGTCTGGGTGGAATACCGCTCTCCATCCTGTACCGAAGGACACCTACTCGTTGTCCTCATTGTTACCTATTGGCGACCATACTAGTGGTGCAATGGCCCAAGGACAGAAGCGACGGATTTACCTTCCTGGACATGTCATGAACAAGGTAGCCGAGTAGCCAATCCTCTAGGGCTCTATACCCGGGATCCCTCTCGATAGTGGGATATCCCTTGGCCATTTTAGTCTTCTATTTCATATTGTCTGTAACATCCCAAAAAATACCAAAATTTAAAAAAATTTAAAATAGCAATAATTATCAAAGTCATTAATGCGGAATATATAAATTAATTAGATTTCTTAACTAAGATAATTAATAACGATGACACATCATACTTCTCAAATAAATATGATATAATTGTATTTGCTATTTCAGATTTAAACGAATGTTAAACTCCTTAACAAGAGATCTTTTATGATTAAGCATAAGAAATACAATTTGTAGATATACTTCAGTTCTAAATATAATTACATGTTGTGCATTGTTTGTACTATTATGATGTTCTTGATGAAGTGCTGACAGTTTGTTTGTATGATGATGAAGGGGTCCTATGAGGTACCCTGGACTTTACTTAGCTACGATAAGCTAAGGTATTTGAATCTTGTTTCCATGTGCAGACCGCAGTTAAGAAATTCTACGACAACATGTGTTAAGAGTACATGTGTCTTTCAATTCAACGCAATGTAAAATTAGAATGCTAAGTACTTCCTTGCGACACAAAATACTGGAGGTAAGGATACTTGGTTCTAAATCTAGTTTATGTACCGACTTACAAAGCTCTTCAGTGTTATCATTTCATGTTGTCCAAGTGTTCTATTATAATGCTACATATATTATCATATGACTACTGTCATTATCATTAAAACAATGATACTAATATCTATTGATAATGCTATTAGGAAGCTTGTAGAAATAGTGCTTATACCTTTGAACTATCATTATATTTTGCGTCTACAGAACTTATACTACTCTAAGTCATGTATTTATCATTTGAATATAAGTAAGGTATAGTGACTAGCGCTTGTACTAAGGAATTAGCTTTTAGAGTGTATCTCGTCAACACTTAAACTGTACTTATAATGATACAAAAGTCTTTTGCACTATATGGCTAATCATATGGAATTTTTTGTGAATATGGTATTTATGCTATGAACTAGCATTATCAAATTTCATCCTATTAATTATACAAAACTATAGAAATGAAATCGAAATATTTTATAGTTACTATGAATTTACAATAATGCATGGACATGTAAATCAAATATTACGATGCCTAGGTTCAAACTTCGAACTATATCAAATGTGCACTAATATTTGCAATGATATGATATACAATACGCAATGATATGATTTTCAATATGCAACCCTAGCTATACTTTAGCATTATAAGATATTACCCTATGCAAACAAATGAATACAATGTAAACAACCTTTGAAAGGTTAAGACTTAAGCAATAGAATAAACTATGATATATGACCTAGCTCTTGTTATAAGTATTGATAATGTATGTTATTGCATTTCACAACGAACTCGTTAATGAGGTGATGAGTTGACAGGTATTAAATTGGCTAATGGCAAGTTGACAGTGTCCCGTTCAGGTATTAGTGGTCCTGACCAACTCCATAGTGGAAAGTGTGGCTGTCAACCCACGTAATCCATCCACGTGAACCTTGGTTGATAATATAACTAGGAATCCTAGCTGTGCATGGTTACCATAACACTTCTCCTCTGAGTTGTACATGGTATTGTTCCTTAGCAGGCAGTGTTGGCATTGTCGTGGTTGTTGTAATTAATGAGATATCAATGCCATAGTTTCCCGACTTTCAACGTAGCTTGTTGGCACCTTCTTGCTCGTCGATCTCACCAGATCTTGATCGTTGAAGATGAAACCCTAAACCTCGTTGTATGTAGTAGTGGAGAGTTTCCCGGTCTTCATTTTTACGTTGGAGTTATGAGGCCGACAGGCTGCTAAAATGTAGGGTTGGAGAGAGTACCTCTCGGGAGGTTTCGATCCTGTGACCTATGGGAGGTAGTTTTAAAAGTTACAGGCTTAAACTCTCTCCACTTAACCCACGATACGCCATTATAGTGATGGAGTTTCTCCAGCTAGTGTAATGAATGAAATTCGGACTGGGTTCGATTCTCCTATTTGTGAGAATGGTTTTCTGTGTTAACTTAGGGTTGCTATCAAATATCAACATGCTTCGTCGTTTATTGGTGTAGTGCATCAATACTCCGAAGTATCATTTGTTTAAAGGGTAAGTGTTTCGTGACAGTGAAATAATATTGTAATGCTTGTTTTGATTCTTGAAATTTCTTGTTTTAACCATTCACAATGTGTTTTGGCAGGTACACACTTCGTATGAGATTGCTGAGTGAAAGATTGGAGAAAGGAATGTTGCTACTACTTCCTGGTAAGCTCCGATGGTTCTTGAAAACCTCGTAGGTGCCTTTGATGGTGATTTATGTGTGCCGGGAGTTGGAACCATTCGACTTGTTTCGATGATGGCCGAGTGTGAAGTTTTTAAATCTTGTTTTGTTAATAGTTGTTTAGAAGATAATCTTCAGTTCTTTTAAGATGCCATTCGGCTCTTTAATGCCTGGCTGCATTGTTCGAAAGGAACTTCGAACTTTTGTTTGTTCTACTAGATGTTTAAGGGTAAAACCCTGTGTAGTTTGTTGCTTCACGCCTTGTTTAAAGGTATTGGTTGATAAGGGGCAAGCCCCATGTACTGTGGAACCTTAACAGGTCCGTAATGTAATTCTCTGTTATAAATTTTAAATGGAAACCAAGAACCGGGGGTTCTCTTGCACTTATAGACAATGGCTCGTTTTTGCAATGGAAAGTTATGTTTTTTGAATAATAGTTGAGAACACTGTGTAAATAATGGTTACGGTGATGCCAAGCAACGATGTTGTCTTGGGCCGAGAGTTATAGTTTTCATAACTGTATAAAATTGTATTCCTGTACTTCGTTCTCGTTGTTGATAATCATGTTTGGAAAATCGATGAAATAGTTTGACTGTTATATGTTTTTGAAATGGCTATACCACAATGCTCTATTTTGTTTTACGAAAGAAACCCTACCTGTAACTTCTGATTACTATCTGGCTTGTACTGAGCTTTTGTATTCGAGACTTAACCCTTGCAACAAATGATTTCGATATTGTATGTGTTATTACTAGGGTTATGAGCTATCGATAGTCAATAGTACAAAATCGTGCTTTCTGCTAAGTGAAGTTTATTGTCTTGTAGAAGTCTCGAAATGTTAGTTAGGGTTTGGAAAATCTATAACTGTTAGACTCAGAAAAGAAATGTTTAAAGTTTGCCATGAAAGGCTTGAGAAGAAAATTATGAAATATGTAAACAGAACTAGGGTCTGTAGTATCTTAGGGTTTGATACAACTGTGCAGATATGTAATAAATGAAATCAAAAGTGATAGTTAGTGAAGAAATGAAATATGTATAATTGTAAGAAATTTATACAGAGATTAATTCTTGTAGCTGCTATAATTCTTGAAAATATAATTGTTTGAAAAACATGAAATGTTTAGTATTGAAATGCATTTGCTTACTATCTGAACTAGATAGAGTTAAAAGAGGTATAAACAACTGTGCAGAAACAAAATCTATTTTATTTAGGAATGAAATGAATGTTATGCAGTTGTTTATACTATATTGTGATATCTCCTGCATTTAAACATATAATAGAATTTGACAAGAACACTACTGTATTCATTTTTCCAATCAATGGCATTCTGCCTATCTCTCATCTTTCTTAATTTACTTCTCTATACTGGAGTACGATGCAGAGAACAACATGGGGAAAAATATAGAGATGGTTATCAATTCAATCATTTCATAAGGCTCTTTCATTCAGAATCATATTTAGATCAGAAAATAAAATAATTCCTTTTTCATGACAGAGTTTAATAATTCTACTATGCAGAAACATTCAACTGTAAACAAAAGTAGGAACAGTAAAACTTGGTTGACTGTAGGAGAAACAAACAGCCCAAGGAACCTATTCCACCCAACCCATTCCTGAAGACAACCAAGTTACTTGCCTTAGGACCCCCGAGCTCGTTCACTGAACCACCAGGAAGAAGATTCTGTAGAAGCCTTAGTACATCAACTTGCCATAGAATATAGATTGTCCAATCATCAAGACTCAACAGTCAAAGAGACCTGCACCAGCACCTCTAGTTTGCCTTCTCGGTATATTTAGCAGACTCACAGTTGCACTCTCACATAGCCTCCCTATTCGAATCTCTTAGTGATCACCTGATGCACTTGAGGAATATTTCTGCAGAAAATATTGTAAGGGGATGCCTGCCCAATTTGAATTTCCTTATGTAGGTTGCCTAGGCCTTTTAGTGGTTAACTGGTCATTAATGAGCTGCTTGCTCTCTTCCACCCACCTGGGGGATAATGCCACAAATTTAGGGGTAGTTGTCCCATAACCAACAGCTAGTGGTGGAGTGCAAATGCTGCCATCTGTCCCATACCTTCTAACAACTTCCATTCCTCCTAGTGTGTCAGTGAACACTCATTTAACAGTTCCCTTGGGTGTTTGTCTCCTACTTTAATTTATTAAATAATAATAATCAGTAATTACAATCATACTTGACCAAACTTGGTCATAATTACAAAACTTTGTAATTAAAATTTAACATAAAGTATTTTGCAAATAAAATAATATTCTCATAATTTGGGTAGGTGACATTGTCTGACTGTGGATTTCATCACCCTACAAGGGATACGATTTGTGTGGGCTTCCATCTTTTATTCAGGTGACTGCTTGCTCCTATACCTCATAGGTTAGTGGGTCATTTTCTTTTTATAGGTAGTGTTGTTTGTTGGCTTTGTGGCCATTTTGTTGTTGCTCACCTTCTGTGACACACGGTTACATTTGTTTTTTTGAGCTTGTTTTTTTGGCTTGAGAGCCTCTTTTCGAGCTCTCTTCTTGCACACTCGGTTGCATCAGGATTTTTGAGCTTTTTTATTTATCATTGAGATTCCACACATTTCGTAGCACACCTCATCATTATAGCTCCTCCGAGGTACTTTCGTCACCTGCGGGAGCATTCACCTCAATACAGTTTTTTAGACCTTACACATTGGACCCCAATTTAGCGCACCCCATTGCCTCTGGATCCTTATCTTGATGCACCTAAGTTCACTTCTAACTCTTCTGCATCAAAGTCACCCACACACACACCTACACACAGTCATATGGTTGGAAATATCCCACCCTCCTCTCAATCAAAGTCACCCACATTTTCATCCACACACAACCTTATGGATGTCACAAATCTCGACCCGTTTTTTGGGGGAATCGTTGTTGGTGGCCACAGTGGTGGCCCTACAATGGCCACCGTGACCAATACAGTTATTGGTTCCACAAAGGCTTCCATTCCGGGTGACGGATACCCCATTTTCTTTGCCACCACCACCATTGTTGTTGGTTCCACAGGGACAACTATCCTTGGTGGAAGTGGCCCCCATGACCACTGCTACAACCCACATAGATATTGGTTCCATCGAGCATCCCAATCTAGGTGGCAGTATCCCTATGATCTTAACCATGACAACCCCAATTGTTGGATCTACAATGGTCCCCACACCTGATGGAGGTGGCCCCACATTGGCATCATATAAGTGATTTGGGACTCTTCTCCATATCTGGCATTTCTTGGTTCCACACAGTTTTAACAACCCACACAGTTCTTGGTTCCACCGGGCACTGGGTGAAAGTGGTTGCAATGTTTGTTCCTTAGAAACTCAATTGTATACATGCCTTTGAAAATGAGGTTAGTTATGTGACCACTTTTAGCAAATTATGGAGAGACACAGTTCTTTTGAAAAAGATTCACTATTGATTAAGGATGCAAAATAATTACCTCCCACCTCATATTCCATTTTTATAGTTATTTTAGTTTATCTAAGGAGGAGACTATAAGATTCTTTGTATATACCCCTGTATATACCATTCTTTAACATATAAGATTCCTTGTACATGGCATTCCATTGCATGTAAATATTTTTGCATATATATGAAGTATATTTCACAAAAATTAAGCAAATCTAGAACTAACCTACGTTCTATACCTTGCAAATGAGTTCAAAATGGAAACAACTTCTAGCTCTTGCAGTGCAGGATCCAGAAAAGAAAAAAAAAACTTTTCTTCTATTGATTTGCATTGGAGTATGATTGGAGGTAACAATGTTGCTTGGATAAAATCAATAGATACAATGAATTTATTAGCAGGGAAAGCAATAAGTTATTATATCCAATAAGCTTTCGAAAAAATTTCAGTAGGAAATCAAAACAACAAAATGAACATCCTGGAAACCAAAAGTGTAGGATCGACACCCCTTTGGAATATACAGTGTAAGTGCTTTGCTGCTACTTTTTTTTTCTTATATAAATTGTGTTTTAAATTCAAACTTTAGTGTGTTAATATTTTGTTGTTGCTTGTAGGTTTTGGTGTTCATATGGGCCAGAGGACTATCGACAGATTGATGCATTGCCATACGATATATCAAAAGTTCCTAAAAATGGTAAAGGGAGTCGTTCAGGTCGTAAGCATTTGAGGCGTGGTTGTATGTGTCACTTTAGTGTTCGCATACCTAAGAAGGCACCAGAACATGCCCTACTCACTTATAGTGAGATGAATCATATATATATTATGGGTAAACTTTTCCATGGACAAGAGGTTGATGATTTTATAGGCATAAGGGCATTTCATGCACCACATATTAGCAAGGAAATACTTCAATGGGTTGAAAGATGTTTGTTGTTGGGAATGTCGGCCGAATGTGTACATCACAAGCATCGTGAACTAGTGCATGAAAAAGTAACATCATCTAAACTTGAGTTTGATCGAAATGATTTTCTTACTCGTGATGACATTGGAAATGTAGAGAGGAGATTGAAACATGCCCAATATATGTTTGACAAGAATGATGCCCAAAGTGTGCGTATATGGCAAGCTACAAATCTTGATAAAATATTCTACTACTCATAGTTTGACAATGCCATAGATGACAAGGGACACACTCCCTTCATTTTAGGCATTCAACAACCACTACAACTAGAATGGATGAGAAAATATGGCCACGATAGTATATTAGCAATGGACTCTACATTTGGAACAAATCGGTTTAAGGAAAGTATATATATCATATTCTATTTTTTCAATTTCATTTGTTATTTATAAGATAATCCAAGCATGAAACTAATATCATGTTTATTTATATGCAGTTCCAACTTTATACATTGTTGGTGTTTGATTCCCAACATAATGGTGTTCCCTTGGCATGGATTCTAATGTCTAGATCTATGACATCTGATATTGCCAAATGGATGGAAGTGCTACTTCCTCAAAATATGCATGGGTATGTTGGAATGGAAAGTGAATGCATTCATGGTAGATGATGCAGCAACATAGATCGGTGCAATCAGGTACAATAGTTTGTGAAGGTGTTTTTATCCATTTCTCAAATGAAATGTTACATCCATCATCAAAGACACATTCTATAAGTAGGCCAATATTTTTAATGTTGTATAACCTCTATGTGTAATAGAGAAATATTTCAATGTGAAGTATATTTATGCAATTGGCATGTCAAAAGGGCATGGTTAAAAAACCTTGCGATGAAAGTCAAAGATGATACTACAAGGCGTGCCATGTTTAAGCGTTTGGGTGATATTATGCACACCGAAACAAATGAAGATGTTGCAGTTGAGGAGGCCAACAAATTTCTAAATGACTTCCAAGAAGAAACTGCATTTGTTGAGTACTTTCGAACACGTTGGTTGGATAGAATAGGTTTTCATGTAACATACCCCTTTTTGCTGAAAAACATTTTATGTTGGAAACCATTATCTTAACTTTTATTGTAAAGTTTTATATTGGACAAGTGTCCAAGGATGACTGTAATTTGCACAATATTTTATTATTTAATAAATTAAATAGGAGACAAATGCCTAAGGAGACTGTTGAAAAAGTGTTTACTAACCCACTAGGTGGAATGGAATCCGGGGTAGAAGGCAATGGACAAATGGCAGCTTCATGAGGCAAGTAACTAGTTGTTGGTATGGGACAACTCCCTTGAATTGTGGTCATAGTGCCCTGAAATATGGGACTGGAGCTTGAGGCTCATTTATTGAAAACTGACCACTAAAGACCTAGGAAATCTTTTTAAGAGCCATTGAATTTTGGACTGAGGTTCATCACTTTTCCTGACGAGTAAATTTACTTTGGGGTTTTGCTGCTTGCACCCAAGAGATTCGATGAGGGGATATGCTATGTTTTTCATCATGGTGTAAGTCTGCCTGATTTACTGTTGAGTGCAGAGCTATACTGCTGAGTGCAGAGATTGAGGTTTTTGGCAAGTCTCTATTGATTGCTGGTTATCCAAAGTTGAGTGCCTTGCTTCTACACAGAGTTCATCTACTTGGTGGTTCAGTAAACAGGCTCGGGGGTCCAAAGGAGGCAAGTAGATTGGATGCTTCTTTTGGAGAAGGTTGGGAGGAACAGGCCTCCTTGGGTGTTTGTCCACCCTATCGTCAATTACAGGTTATACTTGTTATTTCAATCCTAAGTTGTTAAATTATTTCTGTAATCACTGATTTAGTATTTCATTAGTTTAAAAACTGTTAGTTTACATTATGCAGAAGTAAAATGTGATTTTCTGAGCTGTTTAGGAGTTTATAATCTGTTGAATAAATAGATGAATTGATAAAATACCTTTACTGTATTTTTCCCATACTGTTTTCTATATAGTACTCTAGTACAGAGAAGGGTAATTAAGATAGATGAATGATAGGAAAATATAGAATGAATGGATAGACTAAAACTATTGTGTTTCCTTACTACTCCTTATCAGTTATATTCTGTAATATAAATCACATTTGTCTAGATTCAAAAAACATAACAGCATTTCATATTACAAGTACTATAATAATTCTTTACATAGAAATAGAAGTAAACATTTCAATTTTTGTACGAAACCCAGGGGTTTCATTTTATGTCATTTATTTCCTTACAAAATATATAGGCTAAGTATTCTCTTATCATTCTTTTCAAACAGTTTAGTGTTATAATTTCACTTTATTTCTTTCATCGGCATTCATGAAATATAACAGCTGCAAAAATATACATTACTAATTACACAGAATTGCTACCAAGTACTTTATCTTTAAAACCGAATTTTTATCAATTGCATACAACAACATTAATGTATAGCACTATCTCATCCTCAGTATTCACTATCTTTTATTTTGATTTGTTTATCAAACTACAGTTATAAATTCAAACACTTCTACTGTAGAATTAAAAACCCTAAGGTTCCAACCCTAGCTTCTTACTTCAACATTTAGTATTCATTTCCACATTTATCAAATCAAATATATTATCTACAGACAGAGTCCTTAAAAGACTTTTTTGCAACATAACAGACATGGGATCGAAACCCTTAAAAGAGAACAAAAACACTTAAAACATTGTGGCAAGTTCATAGTCAATTCGGCAGGTAAAACCCTTAACAGTTTAAACATCAACTTTTCGGGTTAAGATTACAAGTAAGGTCAATACCCTCACCTAAACAGAAGTAATGTTTTTATTTTGTCACGATTCCAGTACATAGTAAACAACCAAAACAAAGGAACATATTTTTAGCATCGTTATCAAACAGTGGGTTTATAACCCTAGTAGAACCATAGTCAACATCGAAAGCCAATAGATAAACGAGTTTAAGACACAGTTCTCGGGTTCGAATTCCCAAAACTATCAAAGCTACCATCGAAACCTACCGGTTTAGGGTTTTGACTGCACAACACAAGGTTTAAAAACCTATGGCTCTCAACCATCATTTAAAACACAACAGTTCATAAACAAAACATTACATTATCGCAGATACTGGAGCATCGCTCATAGTCTCAACACACGTAAACATCATGAAGTTATGGAACCAAATTCTTTTAATTAAACCAAAATAGCCGAGGGATAAAACCCTCTCAACTGTCTACATCCTTTTTACAAAGTGACTACGCAGAAAAAAAACACTACAGTCTTAACGCCGAAGTGGGTTAAGGATTTCAGCCTCCCCAAGCTTCCAGGCAGCTCACAAAACATCACGGTGGTGGTCACCTTCCACAGCCTTACATTAAAAACGAAGTCTCGACTAAGAACCTAAGAAGGACCAACAATCACCTAGCCGAATCCATCAGGGAAACCACCCGAATCTTACCATTTCCATTGCAGTTGCCATCGTTCACAACTCAAGCATGGGAATCAAGGCCGAAGGAACCTGCCACACAAACAAGAGTATGGTCAAACGAGTATCATAAAAGAAAGTTCATTAAGACAGAATAACAACAACTGCAACTCATAAACAAATAGAAGAAGACAGGTTCGAAACCTGTACATTACCTTTAGATAGCTGCTAATGGGGTAGAGACGCCATAGCCAGTATTAAACCGTAGCCATCACCTCACTACGGAACGCAACGAAGGTTGGAGACAACTCCAAGAATTACTACTTAACATACAAGGAAAACCGACCACTAGGTCAACCTACACGTGGGACTATCATCAACCCTAGAGTCTTCCCAACTTCAAACAAATGTTGTAAACTCTCACATTAAGGCTCGACTCTTAAGCTACCAATCGGTATCGGGAAAAACACCTTCAAGTCATGGGTTCGAATCATGGGAGGAGCTTCCAAATCCTACTAACGAAACCTTGGAGTTTCTTAGGCCTGTCAGCCTCTCCACCGAGTCACCCTCTAACACATTGAATGCCAAAGAAAACAACAACCTCGAAACTTAGTGGAGATTAGGGTTAAGTCCCAAAGCCCGAGAGTAACATAAGATCAACGGTGGAGATCACACATCGCAACACCTTGTATTCCCAAGCAACCACCACAATTATGACTACATTAATAACCATTTCCACCGTGGAGACCAGCTAGGATAACCTCCAACAAAACCATGTACAGCTCGACCTCGTTGACTGCATGCTCACTAAGCCTTCACATGTTAAGTACCAACGATGGTAGCCACCGAGTTTTTCCACCGAGCCAGTAGGTAGGAGTGATAAATGCCAAGGTTGGATGCGAATGCTTGCCAGCATATATCTATTACATCATTTATTACCCTATCCTTATCACGTTGTTACGTTGTGCATGTTTGCAAACTTGTCAATAGTATCGATCTTATGGTAAGTCATAGTTTATATTTATGGTATCATTTCAACTAGGTTTCAATCATATGTTTAAAAAGGGTCACGACAATGCTCACACTTTGTTATATTAATTGGTACATAGGACCATTGCATAAGCCTTTTTATATAGTTTATATGTTATAGGAACTATACGATAATTTGCATATAGTTTATATGCTAATAGGAATTACATAGAATATGCATATAGTTTTTTATGCTATAGGAATTACATCAACATTGGCATATAGTTTACACTATAGAAATTAATTGGAAATAGTATATAGTCCATCTATTATAGGAAATCGTACGACCATTTACAAGTAGTTCACCTACTATAGGATTATTATGGTACCTTGCATTTAGCCTAGGTATCAGAAAGGCACATCATCATTCTTACAATAATTACATATTATACTAAACCATTGTTACGATACTCTATTGCATCATTTGAATATTAAACAAGGAAATGCATGAGATGTATAGCTTACAGCTGTAAACTTTAGACGAGTCACTTATAAGTACCTTAGAAACTTTACACAAAACCTTTGAAGGCTAACGAAAAGTGCATTTTAAATTATACATGTGCTACTGGATCTAATGTGTCACCCTTACCTGCAATCTGCGAAAAGGAAGGTTCAGATGATTTAGCATGAATGCTAAGTAAGCTTCGGGGTACCCTTAGGACCCCTTTCATCATCAAAAGAAGAACAACAGTTAGCGCTTATAAACATTAATATCTGATTGAGCATTGACATAGGTAATATAAAAATATAGTTGAGACAAGAAAAACATCCAATAGCATCTTAGAGTAGACTTAAATTTCATCTCATAGCAAGACGCAAAACATTACATCAAATGATCGTTACAAACATTTATTCTAGCATAACGACATAGAAGCATTAATTATAATTCTGCATAGTTAGTTTAAGTATTAAATGCTATGTTGAAAATTTTTAATTTTTTGTGAATTTTCAGGATGTTACATGTGGTATCAGAGCACGAGTTCAAACTCTAGGCCTGAAATAGGCTCACGCGCGCAAAACATAAAACTTAGTTACTTTTTTTGTACAGAACAGTTTGACGTTTAAATTCCAGGTATGGATATACCGAAGGAATCAACAGAGGACAGATCTCATCATCATAATGAAAATAATAACAACGCACATAATAATGGTAATGAAGGAATTTACGTAGAGTTAAATAATCAATCTCCTGAACTACTACATACTGTAAAAGATTTAAAATCTGAAATAAGGACCGTTAAAGAAGAGAATGAACGAATTATGAAGGCATAGGAAGAGTTAAATCAGATTCTAATGGAGAAATACCATAACAAGGAAAGAGGAAGGAAATCAGAAGTAAATTATGATTATGGTACAATGTCTCACAAACATAAAAGTAAGAAAGCAAAGAATGGTAAAAATAATAGTTACTCTTCATCTGAATCTGATCAAAGTAATTATAATTCTGTTCATGACCGCAGTGACAGTGATTGTTGTTCTAAGAAAAGGAAGCATAAGCATCATGAACAAATTACAGGGGAGTTTAAAAAGATTAAGCCACCAACTTTTAATGGCGAAAATGAAAAGGGTGAGACAACTGAAGCATGGCTGTCTGGAATGAAGAAATACTTTCATATTTACGATTACTCTTCTCAGTTAAAATCCAAGATGGCTATTTACAATCTGACTGGAAAGGCAGATATTTGGTGGCAGGATCTTAAAAGAATTAAGAGCATAAAAGAAAGAAACATAACCTGGAGTATGTTTAAAAATTTATTTAAGAATTTTTTTTTGTCAGAACAGTACTATGAAGATAAATCCAAGGAATTTTATGATTTAAAATTGGGTACTATGAGTATGAAGAAGTTGTACAACAAGTTCCTTAGCTTGCTGAGGTATGACATTACCTTACATGGTCGAAGAGAAGCCTAAGGTACAAAGGTTTCTAAGCTGTCTACCTTTCAACATAAAAGATAGAATCGAATATGATAACCTTTCAACTTTGGAAGAGGCCATGAGGAAAGCTAATTTATGTTTCGAGCAAAACAGAAAAAGAGAAGGAATATCTGGTTGGAAAAGTAATAAATCTAATAATTTTGATCATAAAAAGAAGAGTTTTAATCATAATTCTGGAAGTTTTAAGAAAAAATTTAATAACAGAAATTTTCCAAGTAATAATTACAAGAGTAATGCAGCACAGAATTTTACTGCTGCAAGGAATGCGCATAATAATAATAACATCAATAATAACAACAACACCAGATATGCTGAACAGAAAGCACCTTTGAAGTGTTATGATTGCGGTGGACCCCATACTAGAGCTCAATGCCCACGCAATAGAAAGACAGTCAACAACATTCACACCATACAAGCGGAACCTACAGTTGGTGATGTAGCAAGAGAGATGCCCAGGATAAATGCAGCGCTGGAAAATCATCAAGCAGATCATCAAACGTTTGTGGTCGAAATTGAAGGTATGATACACAACAAATCTATTTCCATTCTAATAGATCCAGGTGCAAGTTTGAGTTACATTTACCCTGAATTAGTGAAAAGTTTCAAGTTAAAGGTAGAGAAATTTGATAATTCATGGTTAGTTCAGTTAGCAACAGGGACTAAAAAGAAGGTTACATATTTTGTCAAAAGTTGTGATGCATTTATGAGTCAGTTGAAAACGCAAGTTAATCTAAATGGTTTACCATTAGGGTCATATGACTTGTTGATTGGCATGGACTGGCTGGAACAACATAGAGTAGTACTTAATTGCTATGAGAAATCTTTTACTTGTTTGAATAATGAAGGAAAAACTGAAACAGTAAAAGGAATTCATAGGAAGATTTCTGTAAGACAAATTTCTGCTTTACAAGTTAAGAGAGTTGCAAGAAAGGGCTGTAAAATGTTTGCTGTTAATGTTATTAATGATGAATGTTCATCTAAAGAAGATAAGTTAAAATTGGAGGATATACCCGTCCTTAGGGACTTTTCTGATGTATTCTCGGAAGAAATTCTAGGACTACCTCTGAAAATGAACTTGATTTCACCATTGAGTTAGTACCCGGGTGCGGTACCAAACTCAAAGGCTCCCTACAGAATGAATATTCTGGAATTAAATGAACTAAAATCTCAACTAAAGGAATTAATAGATAAAAACTACATAAGGCCAAGTGTGTCTCCTTGGGGAGCGCCAGTTATTTTTGTTAAAAAGAAGGATAGAACCATGCGACTGTGCATAGATTACCATCAACTTAATAAAATGACAATTAAAAACCGATATCCCTTGCCCCACATTGACGATCTATTTGATTAAGTACGCGGAGCAGAGATATTCACTAAAATTGATTTAAGGTTCGGATATCATCAAGTTAGAATAAAAGACGAAGACATATTCAAAACTGCTTTCAGAACTCGTTATGGACACTACGAGTTCGCAGTTATGCCTTTTGGGATAACTAACGCACCGACAGTATTCATGTGTTTAATGAACAACGTTCTGCATAAGTACTTGGATAAGTTTGTAGTTGTGTCCATTGATGATATTCTAATTTATTCAAAAACTAAAGAAGAACATGACGAACATTTAAGAATAATTCTGCAAGTGTTAAGAGAACATAAGTTTTATGCTAAGTTCAACAAATGCGACTTTTATAAAGATAAAATACAGTACTTAGGTCACATAATCTCTAAAGACGAAATTTCTGTTGACCCTCATAAGATAAAATCAATTAACGAGTGGCATGTTCCCAAAGACGTAACTGACGTTCGGTCATTTATGGGGATAGTAGGTTACTACATAATATTTATTGAAGGGTTCTCACGAATTGCGAACCCATCACTTCTTTGCAAAAGAAGGAGAAGAAATTCGTATGGGATCAAAAATGCCAATAAAGTTTTAATAAGTTAAAAGAATTATTAACAACCACACCCATTTTAAAAATTATTGATCCTAACAAAGATTTTGTTGTATGCGCTGATGCGTGCAACGATGGACTTGGTGGGGTCTTAACTCAAGGAGGTCATGTTATTGCTTTTGAGTCTAGAAAGTTAAAAATCCATGAAAAGAATTACGCAACTTATGATCTAGAGTTGGCAGCTGTGATACATGCACTGAAAATATGGCGCCGTCACTTGATTGGAAGAAATTTTATACTAATGACGGATAATAAGGGTTTAAAATACTCGTTGGATCAAACAAATCTAAACGCAAGGCAAGCTAGATGTCTAGCTTTCCTTAGCGATTATGATTTCAAAATTCAACACATTAAGGGTAAAGAAAACAAAGTTGTTGATGCCTTGAGTAGAAATTCCAGATTAAGTTTTGTGGCAGCAATCAACACGTTTAAGACAGATCTGGAAAATCAGATCGAAGAAGGAATTAAGCAAGAGAAAATGATCAAAAATTGCATGATAAGGTTGCTGCAAATTTATTTGAAAATTTAATAACAGAATACAACATTGATGAAAAAGGATTAGTGACATATAAAAATAGAATTTATATACCTAATGTGTCAACAGTTAAATTGCTGATTTTGGATGAAGTGCATAAAAGTCCTTATTCGGGACATTCTGGTTATCAGAAAATGATAACTATGTTAAGGAAGGATTATTTTTGGCCCAACATGAAGAATGAAGTGGCTAAATACATAGCTAGGTGTTTTGAATGTTAGACCATTAAGGCTGAACATCAACACCCAGCTGACCTATTGCAGCCATTGCCAATTCCATAATGGAAGTGGGAGATTATAAGTATTGATTTTATTACAGGTTTACCTAAGAATCAGAAACATAATGATTCAATAATGGTTGTTGTGTATAAAATTAGTAAATATGCTCATTTTATTCTCGTTAAGACTACATTCAAAGATGTTAACATTGCAAATGTGTTTTTGAAGCAAATCTTTTGCTTGCACGGAATTCCAAAGGTAGTTATTTCTGATCGAGACTCCAAGTTTACTGGAAATTTCTGGACATCATTGTTTAAGGGTTTAAATACTAAATTATATTTCAGTACTGCTTTCCATCCACAAACTGACGGACAGACTGAAAGGGTTAATAATATTTTAGAAGACATGTTACGAATGTATTTTAAAGATCAACCAACTAAGTGGGAAGATTATTTACATTTAGCTGAATTTGCATACAATAATCATTATCAAGCATCTGCTAGACTTAGTCCATTTGAGATTTTATATGGAAGAAAGTGTTGCACTCCTATTTCTTGGGATAACCCTGTGGACAAATTAATGTTAGGACCAGATTTGTTAAAAGAAATGGAGCTAACCGTGAAACAGGTTCAAGGCAACTTAAAAGTGGCACAAGATCGGCAAAAAAATTATGCAGATCTGAAATGCACTGAAAGGGAATTTCAGGTTGGAGATCATGTTTTTATAAAGGTAAAACCCAAGAAAAGTTCTTTAAAGCTTGGGAGTTGTTCTAAACTAGCACCAAGGTACTGTGGACCATTTGAAGTCTTATCAAGAATTGGACATGTTGCATATCAGTTGGATTTTCCATCTAACTTAAGAATCCATAATGTCTTTCACATTTATGTTTTAAAGAAGTATGTGCACTATGCTACTCATGTGCTGAATTGGAATGACATACAGGTGGAACCCGAAGGAGATTTTCAGGTGGAACCAGATTGTATTCTCGACAGGAGGGAAATTATGCTCCGGAATCGTACCATAGGGCAGGTAATGGTGCAATGGAAGCACCTTAGCCCTGATGAAGCTACTTGAGAACCGAAAAGTAAAATGTGGGTAGCATATCCAGTTCTATTTCAGGGAGGCTTTGATGAAGAATAAGCAACATCGAGGACGATGCTGAGCTTAAGTGGGGGTGTTTGTAACATACCCCTTTTTGCTGAAAAATATTTTATGTTGGAAACATTATCTTAACTTTTATTGTAAAGTTTTATATTGGACAAGTGTCCAAGGATGACTGTAATTTGCACAATATTTTATTATTTAATAAATTAAATAGGAGACAAACACCTAAGGAGACTGTTGAAACTGTGTTTACTGACCCACTAGGTGGAATGGAATCTGGGGTAGAAGGCAATGGACACATGACAACTTCATGAGGTAAGTAACTAGCTGTTGGTATGGGACAACTCCCTTGAATTGTGGTCATAGTGCCCTGAAAGATGGGACTGGAGCTTGAGGCTCATTTATTGAAAACTGACCACTAAAGACCTAGGCAATCCTTTTAAGATCCATCGAATTTTGGATTGAGGTTCATCACTTTTCCTGACGAGGAAATTTACCTTGGGGTTCTGCTGCTTGCACCCAAGAGATTCGATGAGGGGATATGCTATGTTTTTGATCATGGTGTAAGTCTGCCTGATTCACTACTGAGTGCAGAGTTTCTACTGCTGAGTGCAGAGATTGAGGTTTTTGGCAAGTCTCTATTGATTGCTAGTTATATAAAGTTGAGTGCCTTGCTTCTACATAGAGTTCATCTACCTGGTGGTTCAGTAAACAGGCTCGAGGGTCCAAAGGAGGCAAGTAGATTGGCTGCTTCTTCTGGAGAAGGTTGGGAGGAACAGGCCTCCTTGGGTGTTTGTCCGCCCTATCGACAATTACAGGTTCTACTTGTTATTTCAATCCTAAGTAGTTAAATTATTTATGTAATCACTTATTTAGTATTTCATTAGTTTAAAACTATTAGTTTACATTATGCAGAAGTAAAATGTGATTTTCTGAGCGGTTTAGGAGTTTATAGTTGTTTAGGAGTTTATAAACTATTGAATAAATAGATGAATTGATAAAATACCTTTATTGTATTTTCCCATACTGTTTTCTGTATAGCACTCTAGTACAGAGAAGGGTAATTAAGATAGATGAATGATAGGCAGAATATAGAATGAATGGATAGACTAACACTGCTGTGTTTCCTTACTATTCCTTATCAGTTATATTCTGTAATATAAATTACATTTGTCTAGACTCAGAAAACATAACAACATTTCATATTACAGGCACTATAATAATTCTTTACATAGAAATAGAAGTAAACATTTCATTTCTGTACGAAACCTAGGGTTTTCATTTTAGGTCATTTATTTCCTTACAAAAGATATAGGCTAAGTATTCTCTTATCATTCTTTTCAAATAGTTTAGTGTTATAATTTCACTTTATTTCTTTCATCAGCATTCATGAAATATAACAGCTGCAAAAATATACATTACTAATTACACAAAACTGCTACCAAGTACTTCATCTTTAAAACAAAATTTTTATCAATTGCATACAACAACATTACTGTATAGCACTATCTCATCCTCAGTATTCACATCTTTTATTTTGATTTGTTTATCAAACTGCAGTTATAAATTCAAACACTTCTACTGTAGAATTAAAAACCCTAAGGTTCCAACCCTAGCTTCATACTTCAACATTTAGTATTCATTTCCACGTTTATCAAATCAAATATATTATCTAAGACAGAGTCCTTAAAAGACTTTTGCAACATGACAGACATGGGATCTAAACCCTTAAAAGAGAACCAAAACTCTTAAAACATCGTGACCGGTTCATAGTCAATTCGACAGGTAAAACCCTTAACAGTTTAAACATCAACTTTTCGGGTTAAGATTACAAGTAAGGTCAATACTCTCACCCAAACAGAAGTAATGTTTTTTTTTTGTCACGATTCCAATACATAGTATACAACCAAAATAAAGGAACATATTTTTAGCATCGTTATCAAACAGTGGGTTTATAACCCTAGTAGAACCATAGTCAACATCGAAAGCCAATAGATAAACGAGTTTAAGACACAGTTCTCGGGTTTGAATTCCCAGAACTATCAAAGCTACCATCAAAACCTACAGGTTTAGGGTTTTGACTGCACAACACAAGGTTTAAAACCTATGGCTCTCAACCATCATTTAAAACACAACAGTTCATAAACAAAACATTACATTATCGCAGATACTGGAGCATCGCTCACAGTCTCAACACATGTAAACATCATGAAGTTATGGAACCAAATTCTTTTAATTAAACCAGAATAGTCGATGGATAAAACCCTCTCAACTGTCTACATCCTTTTACAAAGTGACTACACAGAAAACAAACACTACAGGATTAACGCCGAAGTGGGTTGAGGATTTCATCCTCCCCAAGCTTCCAATCAGCTCACAAAACATCACGACGGTGGTCACCTTCCACAGCCTTACATTAAAAGCGAAGTCTCGGCTAAGAACGTAAGAAGGACAAACAATCACCTTGCCGAAGCCATCAGGGAAACCACTGAAGCTTACCATTTCCATTGCAGTTGCCATCGTTCACAACTCAAGCTTGGGAACCAAAGCTGAAGGAACCTGCCACACAAACAAGAGTATGGTCAAATGAGTATCATAAAAGAAAGTTCATTAAGACGGAATAAAAACAACTGCAACTCATAAACAAATAAAAGAAGACGGGTTCGAAACCTGTACATTACCTTTAGATAGCTGCTGATGCGGCAGAGACACCATAGCCAGTATTAAACCGTAGCCATCACCTCACTACGGAACGCAACGAAGGTTGGAGACAACTCCGAGAATTACTACTTAACATACAAGGAAAACCGACCATTGGGTCAACCTACACGCAGGACTATCATCAACCCTGGAGTCTTCCCAACTTCAAACAAATGCTGTAAAATCTCACATTAAGGCTCGACTCTTAAGCTACCAACCGGTATCAGGAAAAACACCTTCAAGTCACAGGTTCGAATCATGGGAGGAGCTTCCAAAACCTGCTAACGAAACCCTGAAATTTCTTACGCCTGTCAGCCTCTCCACTGAGCCACTCTCTAACACAATGAATTCCAAAGGAAACAACAACCTTGAAACTTAGTGGAGATTAGGGTTAAGTCCCAAAGCCTGAGAGTAACATAAGATCAACGATGGAGATCACACATCGCAGCACCTCCTATTACCAAGCAACCACCACAATTATGACTACATTAATAACCATTGCCACCGTGGAGACCAGCTAGGATAACCTCCAACAAAACCATGTACAACTCGACCCCGTCGATTGCATGCTCACTAAGCCTTCACATGTCAAGTACCACAATGGCAGCCACCAAGTTTTTCCACCGAGCCGGTATGTAGGAGTGATAAATGCCAAGGTTGGATGCGAATGCCTACCAACACATATCCATTACATCATTTATTACCCTATCCTTATCACGTTGTTACGTTGTGCATGTTTGCAAACCTGTCATAGTATCGATCTTATGGTAAGTCATAGTTTATATTTCTGGTATCATTTCAACTAGGTTTCGATCATATGTTTAAAAAGGGTCATGACGATGCTCACAATTTGTTATACTAATTGGTACATAGGACCATTGCATAAGCCTTTGCATATAGTTTATATGCTATAGGAACTATACGATAATTTGCATATAGTTTATATGCTAATAGGAATTACATAGAATATGCATATATTTTTTATGCTATAGGAATTACATCAACATTGGCATATAGTTTACACTATAGAAATTAATTGGAAATAGTATATAGTCCATCTATTATAAGAAATCGTACGACCATTTACAAGTAGTTCACCTACTATAGGATTATTATGGTACTTGCATTTAGCCTAGGTATCAGAAAGGCACATCATCATTCTTACAATAATTACATCGACATATTATATTAAACCATTGTTATGATACTCTATTGCGTCATTTGAATATTAAACAAGCAAATGCATGAGATGTATAGCTTACGGCTGTAAACTTTAGACGAGTCACTTATAAGTACCTTAGAAACTTTACACAGAACCTTTGAAGGCTAACGGAAAGTGCATTTTAAATTATACATGTACTACTAGATCTGATGTGTCACCCTTACCTGTAATCTGCGAAAAGGAAGGTTCAGATGCTTTAGCATGAATGCTAAGTAAGCCCCGGGGTACCCTTAGGATCCCTTTCATCATCAAAAGAAGAACAATAGTTAGCGCTTATAAACATTAATATTTGATTGAGCATTGACATAGGTAATATAAAAATATAGTTGAGACAAGAAAAACATCCAATAGCATCTTAGAGTAGACTTAAATTTCATCTCATAGCAAGACGCAAAACATTACATCGAATGATCGTTACAAACATTTATTCTAGCATAACGACATAGAAGCATTAATTATAATTCCGCACAGTTAGTTTAAGCATTAAATGCTATGTTGGAAAATTTTAAATTTTTGTGAATTTTTGGGATGTTACATTGCCTCTATACTATAATTTCATAAAGATTCAGTTTTCATATACTTCTACTATTGCTACATATTTTAGATGTCAATTTCATATTTTTTTTATGGTTTCATATTTCACGTAGTTATGAATTTCATATTTTTCGCTATAGTTTCATTCATATCTCATATTTATGCTATAATTTCTACTCACTATTACCTAATATTCTTTGATGCTCATCAGAAATGTGGGCAAACGGTTTTCGTACGTTAAAGCATGCTGGACAAGAAACCAATGGGGCTATCGAGTCATACCATTCACACCTGAAACAATATTTTTTAAAGTCCATAAGAGTAGCTTCACATCGTCGTGTCGATTGGTTAGTGCAAGTGTTCCACATTTTCTATTGGTTGCATCAATGTGCAAAGGAAAATGGTTTCCATAGAAATTACAAGGTGGAGAAAATAGAAGATCATTCATGGCTAAGAGCACAATCTATTCTAGATCATAATGTGACGCTACACCATTCAGATCCTTCAATAGCATGGGTGCAAATTCAACATGATATTGAGAAATCATACATGGTATGACAAACAAGTCCACACTTTGCTATGTGTGACTGTAGCTGGGCAAAAAATGGATATTTGTGTAAGCATGTCATTAAGGTTAGCATGATGAGGGACAATAAAATGTTGGAACAAGATGATCTAGAAACAAGAATCAATAGAACAACCCTGCACCAGGTGATTATAGTCTTCATATTGAATATTTAGATCATTAACAACAAATAGTAGATATTGTGGGCTAATATGGTGCAATGTTTTGTTACCAGGTAGCTGAAAATGATGGCTTTGGAATTGGAAATGACTTGGATGTTCCTATCATGGTATTCATTTCACGACTTGATTTATTTAATGTTTATTATCATTCTTTTGTTATTGATATGAACTTTTGTTTCTCACTACGTAGGTAAATGATAACGTTGATGGTTTGATGGATTCTTCCACCAATGTTAATCAAGGTGATGGACAGAAAAGTTCATCACAAAATATTCACGACATTTTTGAGTCGCTTATGAAGTTGCCTGCTAAAGAATCACATTTTCGCTTCCTTGAAAAACGCATGGAAGATGTTGCAAATGAGGTCAAGACAACATTGACATCAACCACTCTAGGGTTAGACCATCCAATTGCTTCATCTTTCCAACAAGTGCAAGATGGATTTGTCCATACCTTGGAGCGTGAAAGAGATTTCTTAGAAAGGATGGTCACTCGTAAGCAGTCTTACGCATCATCTAGTGATGCGCACTTTCCTACCCCTATAAAGGGTCCTAGTTCATGAACCTGATAGAGCTGCTAGACGAGATAGTGGAAGAAATACAAAGAAGTGAATTCAGAATCATAAATATGCAAACTTGTTTTTTCTCAAATGTGTAGTTTTGAATTTTAGATCTATCGAATTCCTACAATGTAAAAGAGAAACTCATTGTTTCTGTGAATCGTTTGTGTCTATATTTTTGTTTATGCTTTAAAGTTGTTATGTTCAGTGCAATTCTATTACTTTTAATCCTAGTATGCTATTCTTTTAATACCTAGCAATAAAATGGCAAACTTCCCATGCAAAAACACTTAGCAAAACAATAGTTTCAATTCTTTTTTGCAATATCCAATTACTCAAAATTATGTTATATAGATCATTATGTAACAAGACATAGTTTGATTTCTAGTTTGTAATACAAAATATACATTTTCGTTTCTTAGAAAAAAATAAATAGCACACAAATTATATAAGTTGCTTTTAAACATCAATTATCTTTTAAAGTTGATTTTGATGGTATATTATTTGTATTTGGGCTCATGTTTTATCTTCTACATAGACCTTGATTACAACCCGATGGCTCATTGCCATAGCAATTAAGGATTTTGCATCCTTTGTGAGTTGAATGCATTGTAGAGAGGTCTGAGTAAGGAGAAAGATAATTTTTCTTAGTTTTAATATCAAATTTATGAATTATTGAGAAGTAGATAGTTCATTTTAATTTCAAATTTTATGAAGTATTGAAAATATCAAAATATTAGAAATCAAAAGATAAAAATAATTAGAATTTTATATGTGTGTATTTATTTTGTTTTGTTTATTTTTTTATTCTATAATTGAATTGAAATTGTTTTGGAGTAACCTCGACTCATTATTTTGTAGTTATTGGCATTGTACACATATTTCAAAGAGTGCAATTTTCCATCTTGGCTATCATTTGCAAGTAATATGGGAAGACATCATCACATCATTGGTAATGACACATATGAGGTTAGACAAAATGAAGCTAGAAGAAATATATATTATTGCCTTGCCGAATCATGCATAGGATTTAGTAGGGCAACCTCCAAACTCTTTAACCGACATCGAGATGAGATGCACAAGTGGCCACCTGTGATCTTGCGTGCAAGAAAATCACACTTACGCAATTATTCTTATAGACTTGAACATTTGCTTGAAAGAGATCGACAAAGGAAATTATATGATGTTGCATACCGCATAGATTGTCTTTGTAAGAAAGTATATAATTCAGCAGTGTGATCACATACCAAAAATGAGGTAAGAAATTTTGATGCACGACAAGATGTTTAAATGCATTATTATATTTCCATTCCATTTTCTCTTTTTAAAATAGGTTCATATGTTATCAGTTAGCTTGTGATTTGAGCAATTATGGGTGGGAGCATGTTAAGAGGGCAGTTGGCATATTTGATTCACACAAAGACAAATTGCGTGAAGAGTTATTGGGTAAACTAAAGGATAATTTAGTCAAAGAGAAAAATTGGGCATTATTGCAAGCTATGTTTGGGGAGGAGGCAATAGAGGGTCATATTCAAGAGGAAACCATTTCTCCACTGCAAGTTGCACCAACAACTCTTCATATTCAAGAGGAAACCGTTTCACCATTGCAAGCTGCACCAACAACTCTTAGTGATCAGGTCAAAACTATTCAAATTCAAAATTTAATTATTTGGCATATAATAATTTTTATAAGTTCTTAGTTCCATGCATTTATCTTTTTTTTTTTTAATCTATAAATAAACCACTACAAAAGTGCATGTGCGTGCATGTTTGTGTTTTTGTTTACTAAAATGCAAAGTTTCCCATCTTTATCTAATCAAAGTATTTTGTATGATCAGACCAATTAAAGGCGTAGCTAAAGGAGAAGGGTTACCTCATCTTTGTTCATTTCCGAGGATTTACATGTGTGTTGTTTGTTTTCTAACATCTATATTCTTATTTTTCATGTCACAATTTTAATGAACATTTTGTTTGTGTAGTACAATGAGATCAAAATTTATCATATGTCTTCATCATTATGCAATCTATATTGAATCCTTGGCACATAATCTAATAAAATGTTTGTTTAATAGCAGATCTCTTCACGCGGTAGGACTAGAAGAAGGGTGATATGAGATGAATCAATATATCATAATGAGCTAATAATTGTTATGTTGAAGCACTAAAATGGAATTTCTAATATATAGGTTGACTTTTGGGTTGTTGAAAATTGTAGTTGTTTTATCGTTGAAATTATTTAAATTGCAATGTTCAATTTCAAATTAGGCAAATTATGGGAAAATCTCTCCAAGCTGCCATGAAAGGAGTAATCAACCAAACTTAAGTGGGTCAATTTATGTAAGATGTTTATTTTATCATTAATGTAACAAGATATCTTTTGCAAATTCCAAACTTTGATGGCATAGATTCTTGAATAGGATAGAATTATAATATAAAACCATTTTAATTGATATTTATGTTGTGAAACTTTGTTTGAATAGGAAAATGAGAATGAAGGCCATTTAAATCAACCATCCATGGGTGACAAAGAACCAACCATTGAGAATGAAACTTTAGAGAAGAGATTGGAGATTTTGCATGATGGAGCTATTGAGGGGGAGGGGTAAGAGAAGATGTCCAACCCATCTTTGACAAGACACCATGCATGGATGCTACTGGATCACCAATATTTGATTGCAGCCCCATGTTTGATGCTACACCAAACACTCCACTTTTTTCTTCTTCCTTGGTGGATTCACATGGAGATGGTTTAAATGTGCCTCTTAGTTCATGTTATGTGGAGGGTAGGATTGAATCTACCACTGGCCCTTTCCCTTTTGATGTTGGGAATGATCCCCTACCTTAAGGAATAGCAAGGTATTCAAACAAGAGGAGTGTTGAGTTCACTAAACCTCATACTATCTTGCGTAGACTTAAACACACTTGGTTAACAGCCCTAGAGGAGGGTGGGAAAGGAAAGAAAACCAAATATGTTCAACCTGAATTCTTTCTAAACTCTGTTGGATATAATAAGAAGAGTCAAGCTTGTGTTGTGAAGAAGAATTAAAGTGTTGTGAGTCGTACATGAGGTATGTCTTTGTGCTCCCCCCCTTTTTTTAATTAGGAAAGTTTTATGAAATTTAAAATTTTGGAAAATATGTTTCATATACAAATATATAAATATTTTAAGTGCTCTAATAATTATTGTATTGTTTTTTTTCAGGGCTATGAAAAAAAGCAAGGTCTATTCAAGTTAAAAATTGAAGAATTGTTCTTACTTTTCTTAGATTATAAAAGGGCTAGGTATATAGAATTGATCCATTTTTTAAATTAACAAAAGGTTTCTCAATTTTTGCATTTGGACATATACTTCATTATAATGTGTGCATTTTGTGTGCACACATGATAATTTGATGGTGACACATGATATTGCAACTCTATTTCAATTTATATAGATCTATGCTTTTATGAATTTACTTTATTTTTTGTGATTCATCCAACTTGATTATGATGTGTGCATTTTGTGTGTTCACATGATAATTTGATGTTTTAACATGATATTGCACCTCAATTTCAATTTATATAGACATATGCTTTTAAGAGTTTATTATGTTGAGTTTTTTTAATGGGTTGAGTATGGAATTTATTCTTTAATATACTTGTTACAATTATGAATTTGTAGTCACTAAAATTGCAATTACAACTCAATATTTTTTATTGTTGACATTGGAACCATCAAATTGTCATTGATTGTTGAGGTTGCAATTTTTTGATGCTAAATTGCAATTTTGTCAAAAAGGGGGGCCCAAAATGATGTATACTTTTATATAGATTGATTGTTGAAATTGCAATTTATATAGATGTATGCTTTTATGAATTTATGAATTTATTTATAGATGTATGCCATACAATAATTTAACCCACTATGGAAACAACCCACACCACCTAAATTATTGTAAGTGCTTACTAAGTGTTTCTAACAATAGAATTTCAACCCATTTTCTAATTATTCTTTAGTGTACTTGTTAAAATTATGAATTTGTAGTCGCTAAAATTGTAATTATTATTCAATATTTTTTATTGTTGACTTTGGAACTGTCAAAATTGCCATTCATTGATGAGATTGCAATTTTTGGATGCTAAATTGCAATTTTGCAGATATTGCAATCCATTAATTTAATTGACAATTACAACTAATTAATTAATTCATTATTAAAATTACTAAAATTACAATTGATGGATGATATAATTTTAATTTAACATTAAAAAGTTGATACACCAAAAAATCACATTTTTAAAGGAAAAGTGAAATTTCAACAATTAACAAACAAGAATTGCAATTTCAAGAAGTGTAGAATTATAACATTTGTGACCTTTTAATGAGAAATTGGACTACAACTTCAAAAAACTATAGTTTCGACAATTAATCGTTTCCAATTTTGTGTATATAAAAAAATTCAATTTTAACATCCAAAAATTATATTTTCAACAATTAATTGATTCAATTTCAATATTTGCATATTGCAAGTGAAATTGTAATTTATTAATAAGAAGAGATCATAATAATTTTTTTTGCAATTTCAACAAATATATGATTAAGAATACTTTCACATATTTTTAGCCAAAAAATGCAATTTCATTAATAATTGATTAATTGCAATTTCAACAACAAAAAATTGCAAATTCAAAAATTGGAGAATTAAAATATAATGCAATTTATGCAATATCAAGTTCAAGAAATTACAATTTTAACAAATTTCAAATAGATGGAGAATGATAAAAAATCCAATTTTAACATCCAAAAATTTAATTTTCAACAATTAATTGATTGCAATTTCAATATATACATATTTCAATTAAAATTGCAATTCATTAATAAGAAGATTGGAATACAAATTTGCAATTTCAACAAATATATGGTTAAGAAGAATTTCACATTTTTTTAACAAAAAAAGCAATTTCATCAACAATTGATTAATTGCAATTTCAACAATTCAAGAATTATAAAAATTGCAATTTTAACATCCAAATATTGCAATTTGTGCAATTTCAACAATTAATTGATTACAAATTTGATAATTGCATATTGCAATTTCATGCATTCAAGAATTGCAATTTCAACAATTGGAAAATTATAAAAATTGCACATACTTTTGAAATTACCAAATTTGTATTTTTTTTTGTGGCATATGGGACTAGCTTGTGGTCTAAGAACTAGGCCACACCAACTTTTCGCATGGTTGGATTTTAAATGTTTCTTCCGAGTTACCTTGGGAGGATTAGAATTAAGGTCACCATGTATAAAGCTCATTGGAACCAATAGTGGTTGCAATTTCTTGAAGTGAAAATTGCAATTTGAATTAAAAAATCACGCAATTGCAATCAATTAATTGTTGAAATTGCAATTTTTTGGTTGGTGGAATTGCAATCAATCAATTGTTGAAATTACATTTTTTGTTAGAAACATGTGAATTTCTTTTCAATCATAAACTTGTTGAAATTTGGAATTTGTAGTTGCTAAGATTGCAATTTCTTAGCAATCTTTTTATTTTTTGAATTTGTCAATTGTAATTGCAAAAATTGCAATTTCCTAGAGTTGAAATTGCAATTTTTATAATTCATTAATTGTTGAAATTGCAATTTTTGTAATTATTTAATTGTTGAAATTGCAATTTTTGTTAAACAATTGTGACTTTGTTCTTTAGTATATTTGTTGTAATTGTAAATTTGTAGTCCCTCAAATTGCATTGCAACTCAATCTTTTTTGTTGACTTTGAAACTACCAAAACTACAATTTCCATTGCAATGTGTAAATATCTAAATTGCATGCATGGATGAAATAAATTACTGAAATTGCAATTTTAACATCCAACAACATGCAATTTCTACTCCCCGTATTCGGGTGTTAACGTGGCATCGGCCTCGATTCCTGTCCACACGAAACCGCCTCCACGTGGCTTCGACCCTAGCCAGCACGCTCCAGGCCATGTGACGGTGAGTACAACCCACCTGTCAGCTTGTTCCATTGGCCAGCACTCCCCCCACTGCGATGATGATTATTTAAGGCTGGAAGACGAGCCCCAAGATCCAACCCTCATTCCTCTGATTTCATGACGATAGACGTTGATTGCTGGTGCAAGATGCCATTAATTCTGCCACCTTTTTCAAGGATGACAACCTACACCATTAATGACCTCCATGGGAGGGAAATGGATTGGCTTGTCTACTTAAAGCCAACTGTCGACATCCATTCCTGCTCTGTTGCCGAGTTCTCTGTATGGTTTTTCCTTGTGGCTCACTCTGCACGGCTCCTGAACGCTCTTAGATGTCGTGACGACATGACTCGGTCCAGAGGCACCCCTTGTCGTGGTAGTGGCAGAAATGGCTCTAGCTTTGGTAGGCGGCATAAGGTTTCCATGGACTGGACGGTTATGAATGGATACATAGACCGCATCTCTGCGCGGACTCGCAGTCTCATTGATGGTAGGGTAGCGGCTCTCCTGGCCTTGGGCAGCAATGGGGGAGCCATTAACCATTATTGGCTGCTGAAAAATATGATAAGTACCTTGGTTGAAGAAATGGAAGTGAGTTGGGATGCCAGCACTAGAATGGTTCGGAATATCAAATTTACTCTGATTGAAGCCTCACATCTCCTGAACACCTTGGACGCTAATATGACCTGGGATATCTTCTACCTGGGGCGCAATTATGAACAAGAGACTCAGGGTAGTAATGCAGTGGCCAATGAACCTGAGGTGCAGAACGATGGCTCTGATAAGGAAAATGACACGGTGAGAAAAGACTTGGCTCCGACACCTGCAACGCTGGCCAACCATGTAGTGCAAGAAGGTCATGGACCCTTAGGTTCATATCTCCTTGCTCTCCCCTCTCCGGGTACTTTTGAATATTTCTACACTGGTTGCCCCATCCTCGAGGAGGAACCAGAAGAACCGCCTGCACGCCCCTAGATGGGCCACGCCAGCTCCGGGTTATCTACATGATCTCCAAATTTTTTGTTTTTATTTGCTTTACAATCTGATATCTAGCACTCATAGATAGTATGTTTTATTTTTTTGCAAAAGGTCCCAGTCTTTTCTATGGGTAGGCCTCACCCAGGAGGTCTCAATTTTGTATAATGACAGTAATTTCAGTATTTTTGAGTGACTAGGATGGTGGCTTCATCACCTTAGGCCTCCCTAGTCTGCACTAGACTCTTTGGATCTCTATGTATTTCTCGCCATCTTTTTTGGCTCTGTTAATTAAATTTTAGTTTGCAACTTACAAAAAAAAACATGCAATTTCTACTCCCAGTTCAAATTTCTTTCACTTCATTGTTGAAATTGCATTTTCCTTAAAAAATTACAACTTTCTCGTCAATCACAAGTTGAAATTTCAAATTTGTAGTTGCCGAAATCGCAATTCTCTTCAATCATTTTATTGTCCAAAATTGCATTTCCTTGAAATTGAAATTACAACTTGAATACAAAATTCCTATAATTGCTACATGAAATTTCAAATTTGTAGTTTCCGAAATCGCAATTCTTGATCGTTGAAATAATATTTTTCATTAAAAGAAAGGAATTGCAAATTTTTAGTTGTTAAAATTATTGAATTGGTAATTATCGAAATTTCAAAATTCCTATTTCAAATTTAAATGAAAAAAATCATGACATTGCAAATGTAGTTACCAAAATTGCAATCAATTAATTACTGACATTTTTGCAATTGATTTTTTTGATAAAAATCTACATTTTTTACAAATTTCAAATTGTTTGAAACTATGAATTTTGATTGTTGAAATTGAAGTCAATTAATTGTTGAAATTGCTTTTTCTCTGAAAAAACATGAATTTCCCTCAATCTTACTTGTTAAAATTGTGAATTTGTAATTGCCAATTTTGTAATTTCTCTTCAATATGTTTATTATTGAATTTGTAATTGTCCAAATTGCAATATGCAATTATGAAAATTGTTGAAATTGCAATTTTTCGATAGTCAAATTACATTTTTCTCATAAAAAATTATAATAGCTTTAATTTTTAAATTCTTGGCTCATTGCAATTCATGATCGTTGAAATTGTAGACTTCAGTCAGTTGTTGAAATTGCACTTTTCTTTTGCAAAATATGAATTCTCTTCAATTATACTTGCTGAAATTCTCAAAGTTGTAATTATCAAAATGCTGAAATTGCATTTTCCTACAATTGAATTGCAATTTTTATAATTCTTCAATCATTGAAATTGTAATTCTTCATCGATGAAATTGCAATCAACCATCTTTTGAATGTAAAACAACATCAATTTCTCCTCAATCATATACTTGTTAAAATTGTTAATTTATATTGTCAAAATTGAATTTTATCGTTGCGATTAATTGCTGAAATTGCAATTTTTGGATGGCCAGATTACAATTTCTCATAAGAAATTGCAATTGAACTATAAATTTCCAATTTTTGGAATTGTAATAAATCACTTGTTGAAATTCCGCTCCATGTCATAGGCATCGATTATTGAGGACATCAATAATATTAGGAGGATTGAGTATTAGGTTTAGATATTGGTCTCCATGACATGGTAAGGGAAGGAAACTTGGTCCTTAGCCTCGAAATGACACTTCTAGATATCAAGGGCCACCACATACGACCTCCCAATGATATCCTTGGCCTATAGGTGACAATATTAGAGAAATTGGAGTTGGAGGTGTCTTATTCCTACAAGAAGAGCATAGAATAACTTAGATTTTGATGCAGTTCTAACCATGTAGACCATAATTCACATACATAATTCTTGGGTGAATTTTTCATTGAAAATGCGAATTTATTCTCTAGTATACTTGTTAAAATTGTGAATTTGTAGTCACCAAAAATGCAATTACTACTAAATATTTTTTATTGTTAACTTAGAACTGTCAACAATGCCATTAATTGTTAAGATTGCAATTTTTGGATGCTAAATTGCAATTTTGCAGATATTGCAATCCATTAATTGTTGAAATTGCAATTTATGAATGGTAAAATTGCACTTTCTTAATTCTCCACTTGTTGAAAGTGCAAATCTGACCACTATGATTTATTGTGCTTAATTGTTTAAATTGCAATTTCAAATTTAAATGGAAAAATTCATGAAATTGCAAATGTAATTATAGAAATTGCAATCAGTTAATTGTTCACATTACACAAACTGAAATTTTTGAATTGTTGAAACTATAAATTTTGATCGTTGAAGTTGCAATCAATTGATTGTTGAAATTGCATTTTCTTTAAGATTGTGAATATGTAATTGTTAAAATTGCAGTTTCTCTTCAATATTGTCCGAATTGCAATATATAATTATGAAAATTGTTGAAATTGCAATTTTTGGAAGGTGATATTACAATTTCTCATCTTTAATTGTAATTGTCCAAATTGCAATATGTAATTATGAAAATTGTTGAAATTCCAATTTTTGGATGGTGATATTACAATTTCTCATCTTTAATTGTAATTGTCCAAATTGCAATATGTAATTATGAAAATTGTTGAAATTCCAATTTTTGGATGGTCAGAGTTTGAAGAATGAATAAGTTAAAAATGAAACTATTTATTGGAAAGCTCTATGTAAAGAAGAGGGAGGTTGAGAACTAAGTTGGTAAGTTTTAGATGTAACAAATGTTGTCTTAAATTAGTTTTTGAAGGTTATGAACCCAATTAACTAAGCAAAATGTGTTTTTAATAAATATTTCAATCTAATAATTATTAGTTTTTTATAAATAAGTTCTTTTCAAATTTTGTTATAAGTTTTGTATAAATATTTAAGAAAGATTTGTTGTAGTAATTGATATGATGATGCAATTTACCTTTGAGTTATGGTAGATTATATATTTGTTTCAAGATCTGGCCAGGGTCTCGAGGAGGGCCCTACAATTATAGATCTAAGATCATTATAAATTATGGCTTCTGTGGATAATTCAATTAATTGTTGAAATTGCAATGTCTAGATGCTATTATTCAGATTTTTCATAAAAAGGTTGCAATTTTTTTTTAATTCCATGGTTGTTGAAATTGTGTTTCTAAATTGCTGAAATAACATTTTTCATTAAAATTAAAAGGATATGAATTGCAAATTTGTAGTTATTAAAATTATCCAATTGTTAAAATTGCAATTTAAAATTAAAATGAAAAAGACCATGAAATTGCAAATATAATTATCGAAATTGCAATCAATTAATTGTTGACATTTTCGAAGTTGAAAAATTTGATAAAAATGTACAATTTTTATAATTTTTGAATTCTTGAAATTTCAGTCAATTGATTGTTGAAATTGCATTTTCTCTTAAAAATGTGAATTTATCTCAATTGTATTTCTTAAAATTGTAAATTTGTAACTGCTAAAATTGCAATTTTTTTTTCAATCTATTTATTGTTGAATTTGTAATTGTTCAAATTGAAATATGAAATTATGAAAATTGTTGAAATTGAATTTTTCTTTTACTGAATGAGAATTCTCCTCAATTATAATTTTGAAATTCTCAAATTTGTAATTATCAAAATGTCTAAAATGCATTGGTTGAAATTGCATTTTTCTTTTACAAAAAGTGAATTATCCTCAATTGTACTTGTTAACATTCTCAAATTTGTGATTATCAAAATGCCCAAAATGCATTGGTTGAAATTGCATTTTTTCTTTTACAAAATGTGAATTCTCCTCAATTGTACTTTTGAAATTCCCAAACTTGAAATGATCAAAATGTCAAAATTGCAATTTTAATAATTCTTCAAGCATTGCAATTGTAATTCTTGATAGTTGAAATTCCAGTCAACCAATTGTTGAAATTCTACTTTTCATTGAAACAAGTTTAATTTCTCCTCGATCATATACTTGTTCAAATTGCTAATTTGTATTGTCTAAATTGAAATTTTGTTATTGTGATTCATTGCTGAAATTGCAATTTTTGAATGGTCATATTCAATTTCTCATAAGAAATTGCAACTTCTATAATTTTTTGATTCTTGGAATTGTAGTAAATCAATTGTTGAAATTGTGTTTTCCTTTTTAAGATTGTGAATCTCTTATCAATCGTATACTTGTTTAAATTCTCAAATTTGTAATTGTCAAAATGCTAGAATTGTTTTTTTAAGTTGAAATTGAAATTGGCTAGTTACTCTAGAACTTCCTCATCCTCATAGAACAAAAAGAAGGGTTCTTTCAATACATTACATGCCTATGAAAAGCCTTTTTTTAAAGCAGAAAACACGTACTATTTCTATTCAACATGAATCAAATAGTACAATGATTGTTTCGTATCTTTCACAAGAGTCCATATGCTAAAAACAGAGGCAGAATATACAGCCTTTACAGAGATAACAAAAATATGGATCCAACTATTCTCATCTTTTCGAGAAATAAACTTCCTCCCAGCTATAAAATGAAGTGACAAAATACAAAAAACCAAAAAAACTTAGTCATAGAGATAATAAACACCCATATCCTGGATGTTTGCATTCAACCATTCTTCCTAGATTAAGTGCCCTTCTACTCCATCAAGAGCTTGCTTGGACAACTTATCGGCCAATGAGTTATGTTCCCTATAGATATGTTCAAATCCAATGACGAAGTGCAGTAACGTTTAATTTACAATAAATGAATCGTTATTATAAAAAAGACATTTATTGTAGATACAATTTGAATTAAAAGTTCATGAAATTGAAAATATGTAGTTATTGGAATGGTAATCAATTGATTGCTGAAATTGTGGAAATTACAATTTCTTGATGCTATAATTCCATTTTCTCATTAATAGTTCCCATTTTTATAATTCCCATTGTTGAAATTGCAACTCTTGAATTGATGAGATTGGACTCATGAATTGCAATGAATTAATTGTTGAGATTGCAATGAAATTTTTCATTAAAAATGTGGATTTATTCTTTAGTATACTTGTTGAAATTGTGATTTTGTAGTTTTTATTGTTGACTTTGGAACCATTAAAATTGCCATTAATGATTGAAATTGCAAATTTTATATGCTAAAATTGTAATTTGAATTGCAATCAATTAATTGTTCAAATTGCATTCTACATATGATAAAATTGCACTTTCATAATTCTCCACTTTTAGATCTAGGATACAAAATTGCAACTTTCTCCTCAATCCTTTTATTGTTGAATTTGTGAATTGTCATAATTGTGTTCCCCTTAAATTGGAATTACAATGTGAATACAAAATTTCTAAAATTGTATCGAAACCACATTCAATTAATTGTTGAAATTGCAATTTCTAGATGCTATTATTTCAATTTATCGTTAAAAAGTTGCAACTTTTTTATAATTCCATGGTTGTTGAAATTGGGTTTCTTCATTGTTGAAATAACAATTTTCTCAAGAAAATATATGATTTGTAAATTTTTAGTTGTCAAAATTTTTGAATTTGCAATTATCCAAATGTCAAACAATTTCTCTTGTTGAAATTGCAATTTTAATAATTCTTCATTCGTTGAAATTGTAATTCTTGATTGCTGACAACTAATTGTTGAAATTTTACTTTTAATCGAAACAACATCAATTTCCCATGAGTCATATGCTTGTTCAAATTGCTAACTCATTACCAATTGCTCTACCCCTCGTGGACTAATAGAAAAATAAAAAATAAAATATTTATTATAAAATATTGGAAAGATTTAAAAATAATATCTTTACACTTGTATTTTCAACAATTATTATAATTGTTAGACATATTTTAAAATGTTAAGAGTTCAATTTAAAAAAAAATCAATGTCCAAAATATAATAATTTTGGATATATGTTTTTGGATTACTAGGCTAAGAAAAAAATAAAGAGAAAATGTTTTTGGATTACTAGGCAAAGCACGTTAAGAAAACGTAAAACCCAAAGGAAAATAATGGCTTTTCTTATTTATATTATATGTTTACTATTTTATTATACCAGCCTAGATCCAAATCCTAGGCTCTATCAAGCGCCGAGAGGGATCAAATCTCATGAGGTACAAACCTCTCCTCGAAAAGCTCCTTGAGTGCAGTACCTGAGAAGAGGTTTGCACCTCGGGAGATTTGATCCCTCTCGGCTCTTGATAGAGCCTAGGATTTGGATCTAGGCTTGTTTTAGTCGTGGGCGGTGACACAAAACTGGAGTTTGATCGGGATTGTAAGGAAAATGTTAAGTTGAAAGCACAGATACATTTACGAGGATTATCATAATGTAAGTAATACGTATTAAGGATTAAGTAAATTGTTAAACTGGAAAATAGAGACAATTCACCTAACTTTTTTTCGATTCTCTTTTGGTTGATCTACGTTTTGTTTTGTTTGTTCTTTTCCTTCTTCTGTCGTCATTTTGTCATTTCGTACATTTTGATTTATTTGTTGTTCTGCAAACTGATTTTTTTGTTCTTCCAATTGCTTCAACTTTCTCTCTCGATACGCTCTTTGTCGATCAACGTTTTGTTTTCTTTGTTCTTCTCGTTCTTCTGCTGTCAATTCGCCTAAATTTTTTTTTCGATTTTCTTTTTGTTGATTTGCGTTTTATTTTGTTCGTTCTTCTCTTTCTTCTGCCGTCATTTCGCCATTTTATACATTTTGATTTATTTGTTGTTCTACAACTTGATTTATTTGTTCTTCCAACTGATTCAACTTTCTCTCTCGATACACTCTTTGTCGATCAACATTTCGTTTTCTTTGTTCCTCTCGTTCTTCTGCTGTCAATTCGTCTAAATTTCTTTTTTGATATTCTTTTTGTCGATCTGCATTTCGTTTTCTTCGTTCTTCTAGATCTTCTGCTATCATTTCGTCTAACTTCTTTTTTCGAAATTATTTTTGTTCTTTTGCTTTTCGTTTCAAGTCTTCTTCTCGTTCTTTTGTTGTCACTTAAAACAATGCATCCATACACTGAAATCAATGCAAACAGGTTTAAATAATGACATAAATGACATTTATGCATCCAGGAAATCTACATTGAAATCAATGCAACCATGAAAAAACAACTACACTGGTAATTATGCAATTAAAAAACCCCATACACTGAAATCTATGCAAGTATATTCACATGAAATTCAATATATTTACAAAATTCTATCTGTGTACAGTAGAAAAAGGTGATAAGGGAAAATTGAACCTTGGACCTCATACTCATTATCCCAACACCCTTACCACTATACCACAGGTAGTTCCTATTATACACGGTAGAGAACTTATATATATACATGTGACCTCTATTAATTTTTTTTTTTAAAACAGAAACAGGGGAAAATTATATATAGATAAAAGGTTATGCACAACCATTCATTACAAAATTTGAAACCAGCATTCTGCTTCTAAGAGAGGAAAATTGCAGAATTTGAGAATGTTTGTATCACTGCAAAATTTGCATCTATACTTCCTGTAACTTCTTCTAATAGCATTAGGATAAACCCTTACAAACTGATTACATAATAGTAGACAAAAATACATTCAAAATATGTAATTGAAGGAGAACCTGTTGGAAAGAAGGAAATTAACCCAAATTCTGCTGTTGAACCGAGGAAGCATCCACCACTTCCTGATTGACAGTAGGAGCATCCTGAACATGATTGTTTTGCGATTTGCTTGTGAGAACATAAATATCTTCCTTGATTAAGTCCACTTTACCTAGTAATTCAATGAGATTTCGCTCCAAATCATCCATTTTGGAGTCCTGGCAAGAGAGCTGAGAGAGAATGTATTTATTTTCAACTGCCAATTCCTCATTCTATCAAACATTGGTGAAAACCACAGAATAAGTAGCAATGGAAGTCGCACCAACGTCTGAGAGCATCCAAGTATCGTGCTAAGGTTCGAAAATACAAAGCTGCCCGAGCGTAGACAGGAAAACTGGAGAATTGGGGGAATGATCCATCATTTGAACTATTAACCCACAGTGAACCTAAGGCATTAAATGCCAAAGCATGCGAACTGGGAAAGCCATGTGAAGAGCACATGGAGGGTGGCGTGTCAGCCACAGAAATGCATGAACAAGACCAACCATACTTCCAGTGTGGGGGGTGTTCCAATTCAATGAGAACCTTAGGGGATTTATAGAATCCATGATCATTGAAACCATTAGGGGATGAAAAGATAGCCACTTACATTGTTATGCTTAACTTGACCTACTTTCAAAGAGACTCCTTTGTTTACCAAGGTATCTGCTAAAGGGTTGAGCTCTCTTAAGACGTGGAAGTATTGTATGTCATTGGGAAGAGAGAGATACTTGATTCTTCTTCGAATTATTTGACTCTTAGAGCCTCTTGAGATGGTTCCATTCCTCATAGCCTGAATGATGTGCCTTGAATCTCCATAAACTTGTAATTTCTCCATATTGATAGCGGATGCTATTTCAAGGGAGTGATACACAGCCAACCACTCGGATTCATTATTTGTTTTGATGCCTAATCCCCATGAGAATTCTGCTACTTTATTTCCTCCGGGATAAAAAATGATCCCCCCCGCACCTGCCTCCCTTGGGTTCCCTTTGGAAGCCCCATCGAAGAATAATGTGTGACTTGCTTGATTCTTCCACCATTTTTCAAAAGATAGCTTGTCTTTCCTTATCTCCCATTCATGGCAGAAGATAGGTCGTTTGGACTGAAGATAACTCACTTTGATGAAATTTTGACACCACTGGAACTCGTTCCAGTTTAGAGCTTCCTGAGGAGGTATTGTTATCCCCTTTGAAGTCAGGGATTCAGAGATAAAGTAGATGGCTTTATTAGCAATTCTCTGTTCGATATTCTTTTTTTCTTCAAAAACTCTTTTGTTTCTTTCCAACCAGATCTGCCAGCATATATTCATAGGAAGTAGCTTCCAAATTCTTACCAAAGTTGGCTTGTTCTTACTTCCTCCCTGAATAGAATTTGCCCATCTATTCGTCATTTGTTGCATATGTCTAGGGATTGTGGTGGAATTTGCAAGGGGACCGAGGACAGAATGCCAAACTTGTTTGGAAAAATTGCACTCAAGGAATATATGCTGAGAGCTTCTTCTGCATTTTGACACAAAGAACACCTAGAAGGGCCTTCAATTCCCCGGAGTTTAAGATTGTTTGCCGTGAGCTGCTTATTATGAGCCAAAAGCCAATAAAAACAGTTGATCTTGGGAATGCTGTCTGAGTTCCAAAATTTCATCCATCTTTTTTGAATGGGATTTCTGTTTATAGTGAGACATTCATATCCAGATTTAACAGTATAACTTCCCGCTTTCCCCCAACCTCTGTTGTCCTTGACCCTGATGCTGACAGGAGCTTTCCCATGAAGATAATGAATGAAAGTACTGTAACTTTCTGTTAAATTGTCCAGAGGATCCATCTGCTTCCATTCCATACATTTTCGTGAAGGCGTCCAATTTACAAAATCCGCAAGCTTCTGGATGCCAGCATTTTGTAGACAATGCTTGACATTCTGAATTTCAGGGATGGCTCCGAGAGGTTGATCTCCATTTATGCTATCTTTCCAGAGATTAATTTTGCTCCCATTACCCGGGATTCAATACAAATTATCTTTTATCAAACCTGCAGAAGAAGAAATAAGGTTCCATATAGTAGTTCCTTTTTTCCCTTTTGGTTTGTCCAAGCATGTTAATCTCGATCCTCTCGTATACTTTTTCCTGATAGCCTCTTTCCACCATTATTTTTTTTCCAGTTATCATTCTCCAAGCAATGTCATCCCCCATGGCCTTGCTCATTAGAGCTGGATCGCGAATTCCCAGACCTCCTCTTTTGCGATTTTCCTTGATGACATTCCAATTGACAAGGTGAAACTTTTTGCCACGAGTTTTCCCCCCTTGCTAAAGAAATTTTCTAATCTCCATGCAGATGGAGTTCATGACTGAAATTGGAGCCAATAAAATTGCGTCGATAAACATTGGTATGGATGTAAGGACAACTTTGATTAAGGTCACTTTGCCAGCCAAATTTAGCCAACGAGATCCCCATGAGTTTATTTTATTTTTTATTTTATCGATAATAGGATACTAGAAAGAAGGATAAGTTTTTTTTATGTGATATGGGGATGCCCAGATATTTGAAGGATGTCTAGTCGAAACAAGGTTTAAAATCCAGGGTTAAGGCTAGATTCCTGAGGAGAAGGGTTCCACAATTCCAGTTGTAAATGTTGCTCTTTTGGTCGTTTGTTTTTCCCTCGGAAGCACTGAGGAAGAGGTCAAGAGTGTGTTTAAATCTAGAAGCAATAATAGGAGAAGCGCTACCAAGGAGAATGGTATCATCAACAAACTGCGCATGGTTAATAGGAGGTACGTCTTTGGAGATGGTAAGCCCAGGGAGAAGACTAGTGACTTGAAGGCTATTAAGTTTCCTACTGAGGGAGTCTGCCATGATAACAAAAAGGCAAGGTGAAAGGGGATAGCCTTGTCTTAATCCTCGAGACATGCGAAAAAAGGTAGAGGGCCTGCCATTTACTAGGGGAGCAGTCCAAGGAGAGCCGATACAAGCATTTACCCATCCTATAAACTCTTTCTCAAACCCAAACTTTCCCATGACTGTGAATAAAAATTCATGTCTAACTCTGTCGAAAGCATTTGCCATGTCAAGTTTTATAACCATACCCGGATCTTTCCTCTGAACGCTTGAGTGTATGGCCCCTTGAACAAGAAGAATGTTGTCATATATTTGACGACCAGCAATGAATCCGCCTTGGTTTGGAGAAATGATCCTTGGAAGAAGCCCCTTGATTCTGTTTGCAATTACTTTGGAAAGAATTTTATAAGAGGAATTGCATAGAGAAATTGGTCGGAATCTTCCAATGGAGGTAGGATTTTTTTCCTTAGGGATTAGAGCTATAAAAGTGGAATTGGTAGCCCCTCCTACTCTTTCTCTTTTCCTGGTCCAGTTGAGCATTCTAATAAGATCTTTTTCTAACCAATGCCAACATTTTCTATAAAAATGAATGGAAAATCCATTCGGGCCAAGAGCCTTTTCCGGATGAAGTGACCAGATTGCCTTTCTTACTTCATCTTCAGAAATCTGATCCATTAACTTTTTATTGTTAGATTCGGAGATGAGATTGGGTATTTCCATGCTCACTTGTTCCATGTCCTCCTTGGAAACAACCTCATTCTTGTTGTAAAGTCTCTCAAAGTGAATTTTTACTTCTTTTGGAATGAGATCCTGCCCTTCAATTTTATTTCCATACTCCTTTGTGAGACTCAAGATATTTTTTTCCTATATCTCTCCTTGCATTGCGCGTGGAAGAATTTAGTGTTTCTATCTCCCGCCTTTAACCAAAGGCTTTTGGACCTAAGTCTCCATTCCTCCTCGTCTTTCCTAGCAGCATTCTGTATCTTTTCATCAAGAACTTTTTCATCCCTCAACATGTCCTCTGTGACTATGACCTGCTCCATTATGCTTTGGTGATTATCTAAGTCCTTTTGAAAATTTGCAAGTTCGTCTCCTGGCTTCTTGTAATTCTGTTTTACCCAATTTTTTAAGGTTCTTTTCACTATTTTGAGCTTAGTTTCCCATATGTAACCTGGTGATCCTGGAATAAACTGCTTCCAGACAGCTTTGACCTCTTCCATGCAGTTATCGTCTTTCAGCCAAGCTGGGTTATATCTGAAAGGAAGAGGTCCCAAGTTTTTAGGGGATGAGAAAAATAGAGAGATGGGCCGATGATCTGAGGTGGCGGAGGCGAGGATTTTTGAATCAGGAAGATTGGGGTTAGATAGATAGGAAGAACTAATTAGAAAGCGATCTAGTCTGGCATCAATATGACTTGGGCCAATTATTTTATTATTCCAAGTATAGTTGCCTTGTTTTGGCTTGATGTCGATAAGATTCCAGAGAGACATCAGATCTTCCATTCTTTCTCCAAACGGGTCTCTAACTTTAGATCCCCCCTTTCTCTCAATGGCCGAAATAGTGTCATTGAAGTCCCCTGCTAGAATGCAAGGGAGAGCTACTAGGATGTATTGTTGATCTATCAGCTGATTCCAAAACTGTTTGACCATAAATGGTAGGCCCGTATACATTTCTGACCCAAAATATTTCATTCTTTGATAGTTCTTCAAGTTCAACAAAAATCCAAAGTCAATTTGATGTGAAGGAATGACATTTATACATACCTTTATCCCACTAGGTGATGAGTCCTCCGGAGGCTCCTGAAGCACTGAAAGATTTCCCTTCCCCATTGGGCCAAACATATTTCATATTGTTGATGTTGTCTTCCTCTTGCATTTTAGTCTCCTGGATCATGAGGATTGTTAAGTTTTCCATTTTTTTGATTCTTTTTGTGACTTCTGTTTTTTGTTTTCCTCCTAATCCTCTGCAATTCCAGGAGACTATTTTCATTATTTTTTATTAGATTGAGGACCTACTCTGTCCTTTCTTTCCTCATGTGCTCCTTGTATCTACTTTCCGCTGGATAGAATTCTTACATGCTGATCCAAACTGGTTTGCTTGCCCGCCGCCTTTTCTCTGGCTGCTTCCTGCTCCCTTATTATTTTGTTGAATCTTCTTTCTCTTTTGGCTAAAGTTTCCTGCTCTTCTTCTTTGCTTTCTGATGTTTCTTCTTGGAAAAGTTTTGCTTTTGCTCGTGTTATTGATCCTCCTGAATTTAAAGATGACTCTATTCCCACAACTTCATGTTGATGAGTGGAAATGTTATGTTCCTCATCCCCATCATTGTGATGATTGGGGTCTTCCTGTTGCTCCTCTGCCTTCTTGTTTTTCCCCTGCTCTTCTTCAACTTCCTCAGTGGACAAGACCTAGAAATTGTTGGCGTTTTCTTTGCTTTTAGAAGGTGACTTAGGAGGAATATTCGTGTTTGACTTGCCGCCCTTTTTTCTTGAGACCTCATTCCACTCCCCACCTTGAACTTCCTCAACTTCTGAGGTTTTTCTTTTAGGACATAGCCTTGCGAAATGCCCGTATTCATGACATACCTTGCATTTAAAGGGTATCTGTTCATAATCGACAATTTGCCTATGATTCCAACCATCCATTGACAAATTAATAGCTTCTGGAAGACCCTTTTCAAGGTCTACCTCAACACAAATTCTTGCACAGGAAAACATTGGGGGTTTTGGCTTCGATTTGTCAATGTACTTACCTAGAGAGTTGCCAATAGCTCTTAGATCTTCGTCATTCCAACAGTGAAGAGGGAGGCGTGGTTATTTAACCCAAACAGGAACCGCCGATGGTATGTCCTTTTCCGGATCAAAAGAGAGATCCCATTTGTTGATATACATCCCTCTTGGACCCATGAAGTAGGGGTCGTTTCTGAAAATCAAGTCTCGATCCTCCTTTTTTTCAAAGTAAAAAACAAAAAAACCCTTACCACAAAAAATTTGCTGCACTTCTCTCTGAATAAGGGGCTGCCAGTTTTTGTTAAGCCAAGTTTCTATGGAATGAGGTGAGGGCCACAAACTGGTGAAATGGCCAACCAAACCCTTTTCTACTAACGCCATTGCTTTACACTTCGAGGCTGTAGAGGAAAGCTTGACTTCTGGCACCTCAGTTTTCTTGACAAATTTGGAATCACTTGGGGTTGAAACCTTCGTGAGAGCCGGTTGAGAGGCGACCAAGGAGCGAAAGAGACCAGAGATGGGAGGCCGAGCCCCATCCGAACCATCACGACCAGGATCCGGAGGCGGATCCATGAGAGCGTGCCAAGCACACCAGCGACTAACCCTTAACCCTAGCTATTCTCGCCTCAGATGTGTTTTACCCTTTAAATATTAAATTAAATTAAATCTAAATATTAAATTAAATTAAAATTAAATTAAATTAAAATTAAATTAAATTAAATCTAAATATTAACTTAAATTAAATTAAATTTAATATTTAAAATTAAAAAAAATTAAAATATAATTTTAAATATAATTTTTATTTATTTATTTTTATTTTTATTTTATTTATTTATTTTATTTTTTATTTTTTATTTTTTATTTTTCGAATAAAACATAATATTATGTTATATGGCATAAAACATAATGATCGGTGATATCCTCCATCAAATGTAATACCCTTCTTAAGTATAATTTTTTTTTAAAGTATTAGCTACATAGATGTAGATTCTCCTCAAGGATTATATTCTTAGACAATGTCTAGATATTACACATCATTTTTTTTTTTTTTTTTAATATTTCGTTTCTAACTACAAAATTCTATTGCATTCCTTTTCATTTGAGGAGGGCAGCGTGGAGGGGACGCATAGGGAGGGAGCTGCGCAGGCATGGAGGAGGGCTGTGCAGGGAAGTGTGGAGGGATGCGCAGGGAGGAGGAGGGCGCAGCCAGCGTGGAAGGAGGAGGGAGGGAGCTGCGCAGGGAGGGAGGGAGATTCCTGAGCCGAAATATTTTTTTTATAATTTTGTATAATAGCTTGACTGTTTATATAGTTAATGATTTTATTTCAGAAACATTTGGAAAATACACTTCTTTTTTTTATTATTATTAATGGCCGACCAAAGAATATTTTAAATTATATTTTGTTATGTTATTTGACAAACTTGACAAACACACATGTTACAACATCTCCCTCATACTACACTCGAAAAACTTGACAAACACACATGTTACAACATCTCCCTCATACTACACTCGACAAACTCACACATGTTACAACATCTCCCTCATACTGGGTTGTAGAGCGCCTCTCGGCGCAATTATGTTGATTTTAAAATTTTAAAATTATATATATATAATTTTAAAATTAACATAATATAATAAAATAGTAAACATATAATGTGATAAAGAAATATATATATATATGGGTTGTAGAGCGCCTCTCGGCGCAATTATGTTGATTTTAAAATTTTAAAATTATATATATATAATTTTAAAATTAACATAATATAATAAAATAGTAAACATATAATGTGATAAAGAAATATATATATATATATATATATATATATATATATATATATATATGAATGAATGAAAGGTTTACAAATTCTTTAATACTATGGGTAGCATTTATGCCCTTTTCAATGGAGGAAGATCTTTTTTTAGAAAATATAGGGTTTGTGTTTAGTAGCTCATGAAAGGGAAAGATAAGGGCATCAAAGATTACCAAGTAACAATGTTAGAAATTGCGGGACCTATCCTCATCCCTCACATTCACAAGCTCATCAGTTAAACAAGGTTTCCCTAAACCTTAGATTCAAAGCCTAATTGTTCCTCTTTTTAAAACAAGGATTAAAATATTCTCTCCAATTATAGTGTCATTATTAGTAGCCATATTTTAACACAAATGTATGGAATTATTATGGAAAATATGATCAATGCGTGGCTAGAAATCCATAGAAAATAGCTAAAAGCTAGGCTAGACTTAGGAGGTATCGAGAAACTATAAAGCACCTTGTTGTGCTCAGGATCATTTTAGAGGAGGGTTACAATTATAAAGCCAATATCTTGTTTTCTTTGCTGACATTACAAAACCATTTGGTGTAATACTACCTATAGATTACCTTTGGAATAGATTAGAAGAGCTAGAAGCTCCTTTCAAGTTGAGAGTCACTAAGATAGGTTGTATGATGATGCTATTTCCATGTTTATGAACAATAAGGATTGATTTGAAGAAATTAATTGTAATATAGGAGTTAAGCAAGGTTGTCCATTGTCCCCCACCTTTTTGGCATATGCATTGAGAAATTAGAGGGTTATGTGGAAGAAGCATGTTGTGTCAACACAAGTCTAGCTAGAATAGTCATCATCCTTCTTCTTTATGCTGATGGTATTTTTCTTATGGTGGTTAGTCCCCATAACCTCAACACCTAACTAAAAATTTCAATGATTTTTTCTCTAGTATGATTATTAAGATTGAAAAAAAAGGTTTATGATAATTGACTCTAAAAATTTCATTTATACTAATTTTCTCTTTGAAAACAACATCTTGAGGAAGTGACCTCATGCTAATATCTTGGAATGATCTTCATCATATGTTCATCAAAAGATTAACTTGAACTATAGCATTGAGAAATGTTCATCATATATATATATGAATGAATGAAAGGTTTACAAATTCTTTAATACTATGGGTAGCATTTATGCCCTTTTCAATGGAGGAAGATCTTTTTTTAGAAAATATAGGGTTTGTGTTTAGTAGCTCATGAAAGGGAAAGATAAGGGCATCAAAGATTACCAAGTAATAATGTTAGAAATTGCGGGACCTATCCTCATCCCTCACATTCACAAGCTCATCAGTTAAACAAGGTTTCCCTAAACCTTAGATTCAAAGCCTAATTGTTCCTCTTTTTAAAACAAGGATTAAAATATTCTCTCCAATTATAGTGTCATTATTAGTAGCCATATTTTAACACAAATGTATGGAATTATTATGGAAAATATGATCAATGCGTGGCTAGAAATCCATAGAAAATAGCTAAAAGCTAGGCTAGACTTAGGAGGTATCGAGAAACCATAAAGCACCTTGTTGTGCTCAGGATCATTTTAGAGGAGGGTTACAATTATAAAGCCAATATCTTGTTTTCTTTGCTGACATTACAAAACCATTTGGTGTAATACTACCTATAGATTACCTTTGGAATAGATTAGAAGAGCTAGAAGCTCCTTTCAAGTTGAGAGTCACTAAGATAGGTTGTATGATGATGCTATTTCCATGTTTATGAACAATAAGGATTGATTTGAAGAAATTAATTGTAATATAGGAGTTAAGCAAGGTTGTCCATTGTCCCCTACCTTTTTGGCATATGCATTGAGAAATTAGAGGGTTATGTGGAAGAAGCATGTTGTGTCAACACAAGTCTAGCTAGAATAGTCATCATCCTTCTTCTTTATGCTGATGGTATTTTTCTTATGGTGGTTAGTCCCCATAACCTCAACACCTAACTAAAAATTTCAATGATTTTTTCTCTAGTATGAGTATGATTATTAAGATTGAAAAAAAAGGTTTATGATAATTGACTCTAAAAATTTCATTTATACTAATTTTCTCTTTGAAAACAACATCTTGAGGAAGTGACCTCATGCTAATATCTTGGAATGATCTTCATCATATGTTCATCAAAAGATTAACTTGAACTATAGCATTGAGAAAATAATAAATGGAGGGTCGAAAACTTATTATGTACTTGAAAATAATTGTAAATCAATGAGATTTTCCGTTTCAGATAAGAAGAAACTCCTTTGAGACTCTCATCACTCTTGTTATCTTTTATCATTGTAAACTTTGGGGAGTCAATATATCTAGAGAATCATGATTTGAAAGAAGAGAAAATCCAAAAGCATTTTATAAATTATAATATAAAAGTTAAAGGCAATACATCTTATCATATCCTTCTTATAAATGTGATTTGTTCCCCATTTAGAGCATGGCTATGACTAGGTACCTAATGTACAAGAACATGACAAGCAACATGGAAGCCAAGTTGCTTATTAGATTTCTACAAATTTCAAACAAAACCACTTGTGACTCAAACTAGGGTGGCATAAAGTTTCCAAGCCTTGGATAAATCATCGGGGAATGGGGGAAGAAGTCACTCTATAGAATAACATTAATATTAAAATTATTATTATATCTAAATTTAAGGAGAAAGTGTTGTGCGATAAAGAATTAGGATAAGAGAATATTAAGATACTATAAGAAGGTGATCAAAAACATCTCTTTGTTTTAACTAGTGTAAAGAAGAAAATCGACATTGCTAAAATAACAATAAACTATCATAAGTTCCATAGTGAAATAGGGTGTTGGATGATTCCTAAAACATCATGGATCAAAAGAATTTGTCATCTTTGTGACACTAAGAGGGTTGATGATGAAAAACACTTTCTCTCGTAATATAGTGCATACACACAATAGATGAAATTTTTTTATATAAAAAATTTAATTTTATGCTACGTGAACATTAATTTGATTTTAATATTTAACTAAATGGTAATTTGATTATTATATTTAGAGAAAATAGATTATAAAATGATATTATTTTTAAACATTAATTATATCCATTTATATAGATAAATGCTTTAGGTACTCTCTACCTTTTTTTTACAACATTTTTTCAAACATAATAATATTAAATCTTCTTATACAACATTTCTTTAAATAGAATGACAAATAAATTATTAGGTCTCCAAACTTAAGAAAAAAAATAGAACATTGCAAAACTAAGTGCTTTATATGGAATTAGACGCGTACATGTGAACTTTATAAGAATATATTATTAGCATACCCCCAAAATGGGGGAAATGAAATGCCGAGAAGAATTTCAATATGTTGTAAAATGAGAGAAAGTTGTGCATATTTTTTCTCAATGCTAATGAGGTTGATAAGTCTACTATTACCCTAGAATCCATCCAAAGAAGTATTGAAGACCACTATCCAATAGTAAACCATAACACATATACAATGCAATACTAAAAATAGAAATGAGCTTCCAATGAATGCAATTTCTATTTAGAGTATGGAGCTGAGCACATGGAAATAAAAATCGCTGAAAGTGTCAAAGATGTATGTTGCCGATACGTAGAAAAGCCAAGCCTCCAAATGGAAGAATCTGCATCCTATATATGTGTAACATACCCTTTAAGCTGGAAAACATTTTGTGTTTAGAAACATTATGATAACTTTTATTGTAAAGTTTGTATTGGACAGGTGTCCAAGGATGACTGTAATTTGCACAATATATTATTATTTAATAAATAAAATAGGAGACAAACACCTAAGAGGATTATTGAAAGAGTGGTTATTGATCCACTAGGTGGAATGGAATCTGGGGTAGAAGGAAATGGACAAGTGGCAGCATCATGATGCAACTAACTAGCTGTTGGTATGGGACAACTCCCTTGAAATGTGGTCATAGTGCCTTGAAAGATGGGACTGGAGCTTGAGGCTCATTTATTCCAAACTGACCACTAAAAGACCTAGGCAGTTTATATAATAGCCATCAAATATTGAACTGAGGTTCATCAATTTTCCTGACGAGGAAATTTACCTTGGGGTTTTGCTGTGTTTGCACCCAAGAGATTTGATGAGGGGATATGCTGTTGTTGATCATGTTGTGATTATGCCAAACTCTTAATGAGTTCAGGAGTTTGATGTTGAGTGCCTTGCTTCTACACAGATTCCACCCACTTACTGGATCAGTAATCAGGCTTGGGGGTTCATTAGAAGTCAGCAGTTGAGCTGCTTCTTCTGGAGCAGGTTGGGAGGAACAGGCCTCCTTGGGTGTTTGTCAGCCCTATCGTCAGTTACAGGTTCTAATGTCTTATCTATTTTATTTTTAAGTTCTGTTACCTATTCTTGTATATTACAGTTCTGTTATTTATTCTAAACTTGCACTGTTCATTTTATAAGTTTAGTTCAGCTGTACTGTTTAATGTTATAATTCTGTATAAATTGAAATGATTGAATAAAATAGTTTTTGTATTTTTCCCCATGCAAAAAGAAATAGCATCGTACTCCAGTACAGAAACAGATTAAGATAGATGAGTATGATAGGCAAATAGCCAAGAGATTGAGAAGACGAAAATGTTGTATTATTTTTCTAAGTTACTGTTTACAGTTGAAATATATCTATGTTTATGTGTAATAGTGTTTTCTTTTCCCTAATTATTTATGCACCGATGTTTATTTCTAGATATATACAGTAATGATTACCTACATTTATAATTGTCAGATTGTTTAGAAGTAAATAAGTTTCTTTTCTGAAATTCATAGGAAGTAATTTCTAATCTCTTACAGTATAAAATAAATCCAAACATATAGTACTTGGATAGAAACTCTTGTTAGGAGCGATGCATAGAAATAAGTTATTTAAGTACAAAATCATATATTCAAAACATTGTACACACATACTGTATTATTTCTTATATTTAGAACACATATCGTCGAACTTTCAATACTTAACCAAATTCTTGTACTCATCTGGTTTTACGATTTATTCTAAGTTGTGGAAATTTTTACATTTTAAACATAACCGAGTTACGACTCCAAACATCACATGGTAAAATCTAGTTAGCATTATCGATTTCATTATAGGTTACAAACTTAGTTACCATCAAACCCTTTCGCTATTTTCATAAATCGATACAGTTACGATTTTTAAACCATCTTATGCTTTAAGAAAAACCGAAGATTATTTCTATAAAAACCAAAGATCACACAGTAACTACGGTTACAGATCTAACAGTCATGTTTTAGTTTCATCTTCAGATTTCAGTTAACACAAAGTCTGTGGTATTTTTCCAAAATCCAAACAGCAACATCAGACTACCCCTATCAATGCTTGATAAACCATATGACATATGCCTTGAAGATCAAACATAGATTATTACTTTCCATAACTTGACAGGGTTGAAAACTCGTCATCTTAACATTGATCCAATTTAAGCCATATGTTTCCTTGCAACCCTAATCCTAACACTTGAGCATATAGGATGACATGGCCAAGAACTTCCATCAATCGATGAACCTTACACAGCTAAACTTCTCTCTAAAAACAAAAACGTATTCCATACGATTTTTAGAAAACAAAGTTTTATCACGACATTCAAGTCTGAACAATGCTACAGAGTTTTTCACAAAACATTCACCATTCTTTTATATTACATCATAAACGCAGAGGTCTACTACAATCTGATTTCACATACACATTATCGACGAAGCCACAGTTTACAATTTGTAGGTCAAAACCCAAACATTAAAACCAAAAGACTACTGCATCTGAGAAATTGTGAAATGAACATGACAGAGTACGAAACTCATAGATAGAAAATACATTTGACATTCAAATGGCTTTTGCCTGTGGGTTGAGGTATTATCCTCCCCATTCTCTTTTAAAAACGAAGTTTACAACTCGCTGAGTTTGAAGAAAACAAATACACAGAACAATATTCAGAACGACCATCTTCCTCATCTACACAGAGATTCAAGGCAACCTTCGAGGCTTACCAGTCGGAGCAACTGTGGCCATGCCTTAAAAACTTTCAAACTGGAGAAGCTTCGAACCCTTGTGTCTGTAAACAACAACAATAATGATTGTGGTCAAAACATTTATTCATTCAAAAGAAAAACGAATACTCAGTATTAGTAAACAAACCCCTACTGCGTTAAATGTCATATATGAAAGCTACAGGAGGATTTTTCGAACACATTACCTTCAATTCTGTTGGCCGACAGCAGCAACAATCACCAGACAAGCGTAACAGAAATGGCTATTATTCATGCTATCAACTAAACTAAACAGTGTCGAGACCTGGAACAACCATGGATGATGGTTGATTTCTCATTTAAATCAATCTTTCAATTTCAAAACCCTCAATAGGTTGACGATCGAAAAACATATCAAAGACAAGCACTAAGCTGCCAACCATAGCATCTATCATTGTACAAATAACTAAGTAGTTCGGCTCCTAAATCTTCATAAGTCACAGGTTCAAAACCCTGGCCTCACAACTCAAAACGCATAACAGAAAAACCTACAAATCCTTGGCTTGTCGGCCAGTTGCAGAGCCAAAACCCACCTTTGCCAAAACTCACAATAAACACGATGATCGAAACAAGGTAGGGTTTAACCCATATCATTCATTACACTACCAAGATCAACGGTGGAGATCACCGGGAGACTTACGAAGTATCAATCACTATCTACCTCATTACATGTGCTATTATTACAAAAGCCATGAAGGATCCAGTTCACCAACCATTCGAACTATTATGGTTACACATCATCGCAGGAAGGGTTAATACCACCAGTTTGGCACGTGAACAAACCAGCTATCCATCTACGATGGAATCCCACTATCCATGGTAGTTGTCAACATTAAATGCATTTGGCAGCGTTAATGATTTCCAATCTGTGACATTACATTCACATTTCAACGTTTAAAACATATCATATTGCATATGGTAAAGTCGAATTATATCACCCTGTCAAGACATTAAGTTAGCAAATATATGCGCTAAGGTTTGCATATATGTACATATCACATTGTTTGCATATATATTTCCTATAATCACATTTGATCAAATAATATCACTTATTTGCATATAAATCAACAATTGCATAGTATTATATTGTGCACATAACGTCACACAATTGCCTAAGTATCATATAGGGGCACCATAGTGCACACAAAATACATACCATATGGGTTATGTAATTCATAGTTAAGTTTTGATAATATCTCCTTAAAACTCGCATTATAGGTCATATAAATAAATCAAAGAAACATACATTCTATTGTATGGTGACGCACTCAACTGAACGGTGTAATGAAAGTCATAATGACGAATTCAATCACTGTCACCATTGTAGAATATATTCCCTAGGAATAATGTTAAACGACATTACATATAACTTCTATAGTTTGCCATGAAGAAAGATAGACAGTTATAAACAGTTCATTTTGAAATCAAATGGAAATTAATCATAACCCTGGGTATAAGAGCTGAGATACGTTCACTATAAACCTTCTTATAATTTAATTACAAGTTTACAGTTCACAAAGATTCTCACCGGAAGAATGTTTACAGTTCTATCTCTTCAATTATTGACAAAAGAGATTCACAGTAAAATTGTCATTTACTTGTCGAAACCTCAAACCCTTACCTGTAAACTGTCACAAGTACAATATCACATGCTTTAGCACGTATGCTAAGTAAGCCTCGGGGCGTCCGAAGGACCCCTTCATCAATCAAACAAAACTACATTAGTCAAAGATAACTGATTCATAAAACATAATACCAATAGTAGAAGATGCAGTAGTATGGATATCATCAAGACACAAACATAATCCTGTTAGTCGCAATTCTTTACAATAAGCTAGCATGGTATTTATTACAGTAGGATAACTTTTGATGCCTGGTTCTATTCCGCATATATTAAATAGCATTAATTGTCACGTAGAAAAAGTTTTAAATTTTTGTGATTTTTCCGGGATGTTACAATATGTGCATCTAATCGAAGATGGAAATTTTCAAATAGGAAGAGTCTAAAAGCAAGCAGATTGGAGAGATACAATTGGGTGTTAAAGCCATAATTGACAAAAGAAATAGGCCAAAGACCTAAGAACTAAACTAAGCCCAACCAACAATTCAATCGAACCACCATCACTTGAATGTATAAAGTCGATGATCACTTTTGGATTAAGAACTATTTGGTTCCCTAAACTTAACCACCATTAGTCAAATCGGTTTAGTCGGTCTTTAGTATGGCTTATCGCCAAAAGGATTCAAACATGTCCTCTTTAGATTACCTAAACAGTCAATGATGTTTTTCTGGATTAAGGATGGCTTGTTCCCGTAAATCGATCCATCATTACACAAATGGGTATAGTCGATTTGAAGAATGTTTCTAGAAATTACGTTCATTTTTTATCAGTCAAAATTAAATATTGATTTAAAAATATTTTTTAAATAAAAAGCACTCCTGCCGTTTCCTTGGACGCGTGTCCTTCTAAGCCGGTCAGATTCAATTTCGGGCTGAGACGTGTAAGAAATTGTAAAAACGTGTCAATATTTTGGACAATCCTTTAATTTAAAGCTTTTACATATGTGTTCCGAAGATAAATTAAGCATTTTATCTGTCGGTGAAGTGTGGATTCACCGTTTCATTTCCCCCGCGTTTAAAAAGTTGTCTTAGGGTCTTGTGGGCTTTGAAAAGAACTTTGATGTTCTTTTTGGATATCATGGCCCCAATTGTAGGGGATCGAAATAAGAGCTTTGGATGGTTAGTGTATAGGAAGGGTTTTTTATTTTAAAAGGAGGGTTGAGTTAAGGGATTTTTAATTTGGGAAATAGAATAACCATTGATTAGGAGGGCTTTAGTGAGGTGGGATCTTTCTTTTTCAAAAAGATGGAGAGAAAAGGTTCAGATGAGTAGTGATGGGAATCGGCATGAAGATATCGATCTGTATGAATCTTTTTTGTAATAAACTTGATGGATAAGGATTTTGTGTGAGTGATGAGAACATCGTGAAGAGAAGATGGTTTTCTTTTTGGGTTTCCATAGTGAATTGAGTGTGGATAGAAATTCCATGTGAGTGATGAGAACATCCTGAAGAGAAGATAGATAGATTTCTTTTTGGGTTTCCATAGTGAATTGAGTGTGGATATAAATGTTATTTAAGTGGTTAAAGAAAGAATCATAACCAATATTTGGGTATTTGATGGTTATTATTTAAAGCCAAAGTTTCAAAATATTCCATAAAAATGTTGGCTATTAATGGCGATAAGGATGAATCAATAATTATATTTCTATTTTTACATAGCATTTTCCTTTGAATGTAGAGAAGGTTGAAGTGAATTTTCTATTCAAAACACTGCTCCTTGATCAAGATGAAAATGAACAAGATGAAGAACATACGTAAGATACAAGATGCCCTTCTAGAGAAAATAGTAGAGGAACATGTTTAGCTGCAGAATAACCCCAACGTCAGGCCATATCTTGTGGATGTTTTACTTGCAGCAGCTGCGGATGAACATATGGAGTTCCAAATTACGCAAGACAATATAAAATATGTCATCTATGTATAGTTTATTTATCCAGTAATTCGATTTCAATGGCCTAATTAATCAAATAGGATACTGTGATAATCTTGACTTTGTTTTGGATTTCTTTTGTTAGCAGGATATGTTGTTCGCTGGCTTGGACTCGTCGTCTGCAATCATAGAGTGGGCAATAGCCAAAGTGTTGAAAAACCTGCAAGTGCTGAAGAAGCCTCAGAACGAGCTGAAAAGTGTAGTTGGATTGGGGCGCATGGTACACGAATCTGATCCGCCTTCTCTCGTTTATTTACAAGCCGTGGTGAAAGAAACGCTTAGGATCCACCCACTGGCGTCGCTTGCCAGTCCCCACGCATCTTTGGTGGATTTCACTGTGTTGGGATATGAAATTCCTTGGGGTTCTCGCCTTCTGATTAACTTATGGGAAATTGGAAGGCACCCGAAGTCGTGGGAAGATGCTGAAAGTTTTAGACGTGAGATAACTGGCACTCAAATCGCCGCTTGTCGGTGATGATTTTTTTTTTCGGTGAGGCATAGTTTCACCCCTTCTCGTTATGTTTTTGTAATTTTGATGATCTGAGTAGTCTGAAAAATGGGCCAAAACCCCAAGGAGCCCAGTTTCATGGCATAGTTCCGCAATAAATGGGGTGGAAGTACGATTCCACCGATTTTTTAAACCGAATTTAAGAAACAAATCGTAGGAAAAGCTGAGCGATTTGAGTGCCATTTATCCCACGCCAAAGTTTCAAGTTTCAATCTAGAGAGATTCATGGAAGTTGGGTTCCTAGACGGAAAAGTGGAAAACTTTGAATGGATTCCCCGTACAGCAACTGGAACGCTGCAGCCTGCTTGTAGAGTTTGTGGTGGCAGTCCAGGCTTGGAATTTGACGTGGAGGAAGACGTATTGAGAAAACTGGAACATGTTTTACAGGTGAGATTATATGTTACACGTCACCGTCTATGTTTGTGAAGAAATGTGAACCGTCAATTTGACATCCAATGGTGTCTGTCAAACATAAAAAATGCTAGTACCTGCAAGCATGACACTTGGCAAGTTGGTAGTGGGACCGTAGTTTACCTGCAACCTAAGTTAATGGAAAATTGAATGGGCCATGTCACCTTGGGACTAGTTGGCATAGTTTGAAACTCGAGAACTGGTGCAATTAAACTATGTTAAGTTACCACAGGGTTAATGCAACTTAATTGAATTAATTGCTTGGACCTTGAAGTTGGTAGCTCGGTTTGGTAGTTTCCAGCTGCGACTCCCACTCTCGAGTTTGAGGCTCTCCCTTCAAATCGTAGCAGAGGCAAAGCCACCGTCTACTATGTTCACCGAGTAAGCTCCATGAGTCCCTTAGCCGCCTAACTCTGGAGTATTGAGATACTCAAGTGAGTTTGAGCATGGGAGGGTGGCCGTGGAAGTTGGAGAAGTGTGGAGACTTGGAGGCCGGAGTCTAGTGGAAATTGGCTGCGTCGTTCCAATTCTATGAGGGAATGCTCAAGATTTGCTAGTAAGAAGGTAAGCATTTTAAAAACTTACTTTTGCTTTTCATTAAAACTTCCCTGCCCAGATGCACTTTTCATATTATTATTATGATCATAGCCTCTTTTCCATGAACAGTAGCCTCCGCTCGAATCGATATGTCTAGTTTTGATATAATTTGATCGTTTCCATTTTGCATTATGTAGCTACATTGTTTCCCATGTAATTTTCAATACCATTTCTTTCTCAAATTGTCTCTCTCTATATAGATATAATTAATGAAAAAAATAATGGGTTCGAGGAGATTGATAGACAAAAATTACATGCAAAACACGTATGGTCGTAGGTTGTAGCCTTTGTGAGATATCGATCTCCACCAAGAACTGTTCGGCTGCTATCTTAGCACCAAAAGCTCCCTTCAAACTGTGTACAATATCGAGACGAGAATATTATTCACGTGCAACTGTATTTATGTATGTATATTGTTGCTGGGCTTCCGTGGGTAGAGAAAAACGCATCGTTTCTTTATTCAGTTAGATTCACTTTCAGCTAAAAAATAGAGCATGAGGAGAAGGTGTTAGCCTTGGGTATTTCACCCAACAGCTGATACGATCACCGATGGTTTGGTAAATATAGTTCATTTCAAACTAACAACAACTGGATTTCTTTATTTCTTATTTCAAAGATAGATTTCATTGTTCCCAGGATTTGTCCCGTTCCACTTCCCACCTATTTTATAATAGATATAGAAAGGGGGCAGGATCGGCCTTCGCCATTCAACACATAGTCGTATTGGTAGCCAAGATTAAATGCAAAGGTGATCCATTCACGTTGGAAAGTCTGAGCAGAAATGATCATGATTGTAGGTGTTCTTGTATTATCCAATTGATTGGTTTTTTGATGCATAGCCTCTATGTTGTGAGCAATAGCCTGCACTTGAATCGACATGTTCAGTTTCAATAGAATTCGACCTTTTCCATTTTGCAATCTGTAGCTACATCACTTGAGTGAGCAGTTAAAAGCACTATCAATGTTTTTACCTTTTTCATCATATCCCATGGTAAAAGAATTTCAAGCAACGCTATTCTTGAAATTTGTGGATCTCTGAAAGATTAATAGGAATAAAGATATGGTATTCAATTTTTTTTTTCATATTTTGTCGAAGTGATAAGCTGAAATGTCATATAAAAATGTAAACAAATTTGACACATTAATTTGCACAAAACATAAAGCTAAAGGCATGAAAAATACAAGACCACCATCGAATTTATGTTTGACTGACAGAGTAGATTTGAAATTCCATGCATGGGTGGCACAGTTCTTGCTTGTAGGTACTATTGTGCTTCGGTTGCTTAAAGAAGGTACTGTTAGCAGCAGGGAATCATTCTTTCCTGCAATTACTGATTTGGGCCGTCTCCGACATGATAATTTGGTGCCTCTGAGGGCATTTTATGAGGGTGAAAGAGGAGAAAAGTTGTTGGCCTATGATTACATGCCCAAAGGTAGCTTGGGCGATCTTCTTCATGGTTCAGGCAGGCAACACCTGAGCTGGGCTCGTAGGCAAAAGATTGCTCTTGGAGTAGCTCGGGGGCTTGCCCATCTGCATACAGGGGAGAGGGCGAGAGATCGAACCTCATCACGCGACGCTGACACAAGATCTAGTCCCTTATGGCCATGATTGGGTTTGCTTTCACTGTTGTCGTCTGACGGATTTGCGAGCTACAAGAATATTTATATTTACTGTAATATGCGATGAGTGAGTAAGCAATGAGCGATGGGCATATCCCAAATTGCAAATAGAAATAAGAAACACGTTGGTACGTCTTTTAACTTTGGAAAAACAAAGAACATTCAAGAATGACAGCGAAAAATAAAGAACATTGAAGAATGATAGCGCTTTTATTCGGCAATTTAGTGATATGCCCGCAATAAACACACTTTAGTGCCCAACAGTCTGCACATTTCAGATATAAAAGTTTTGCAGGGACTAGATGGATGGCGTGGATGAAGAAGGTTGTTTTGTGTTGAATTGCTTCTGAGAAAAACGTGTCGTTCCATTGTATTTGGAAATGGGATTATTCTAGAATTCCAAAAGAAGCTTATGCACGATGAATGTGTGGATTATAAAGCTAGTTGTCTGGTTGGGATGGCTATCCTCTGTTGTTGTAGGACAGCTTGAGTTAAGTGAAGCTGTATCTGGTTTCGTTAATTTTCTGGGATGGAAACATATTGCATCGGAAATTTAGCGGTTCTTATTACAAGTATCTCGAGAGGAAGGCTAGATCTCAAATTGGGTGTCGGGGATGTTCTGGCTACCGTAAGAGGCCCGAAACTCCACGATATAAATATTGGGGGTGGGTTGTTGACTTGTGATAAATATCAATATGATAAATCTTCTGGTGTAATGTTGTCATCCAACAATCCCAATTCATCAATGAAGTACATCTCCAATGCCTATGATGTGCACTCCATCCTTCTGCATTTCAAATCTGTTGCACAACTTGATGACGTAGCCAAGTGTGAATGAAATCCAACAACATGTAAATGCATTGTATTTAGAAATGGGGAAAGGGTTACAATCCTACTTGCTCATTGGATGCCTAGAATAGTCAAGCGTCTGTCTGATTCTAGCCAGTGCCTACTACCGTCTTGGGACTGCCTAATAAATGGTTGTGAGCACTACATAAGAGGATGGATTGAAATGCGACCATCGGATTGGCACCGCTTGCACTGGGAAGCACACTCCCATCTCCTAGACTCTCAATTTCCAACTTGAATCCTGTCCTCAATCCATGATTGAACTTTCTTGGAACACTTCCTTGCAACATAGAGTTTGAATTTACAGAACAACCAATTTTCCTTAGCCACAATTTGAGTAGTGGCACTCATGTACTGCAATTGTGTGTCTCCAAAAGTAAAAAGAGGTGGATTTTTTCATATTGATACTTCCTGTGACATCGCCACTAAACACCAAAAGATTAATTAAATCCATCAAAAAAAAATTTACACAATTAATCTTTACCTCCTTCATATTTTGGAAACCTTTTCTGAATTTTCAACCCTTTTGCTCACTGTATAATTCTTTGAAGTTTCCATTGAGTTGCCAAACTTTGAGTTTTTAAGATTCCAAGAAAATTTCAGAGAGGAACCACCATGCTTGCTATTGCACTACTCTGATTACAATCACCTTCTCAAGTGGTGACTCAATCTCCCATACTACTTGCTTCCCCCAAAAATTGAAATCAATGAGACCAAAAATGATCCCCGGGTCCCAAACGATCATGATACATGCATGGTGTGAAATGTCTACTATGAAATGCCATGAAGACCAAGCATGTGAAAACTGAATCCATCTCTCAAAAGATCTCCTACATTGCAAAGATGAACTCAAACACTGAAGGTTGGTTTTCTCTCTCAAACCAACAATCGAACTGTTGCTCCAAGTGAGATGAAACCAAGCAATACTAGGATCCCATTACTTGTATTGCATCCTTCCAAACATCATGAGTACAAAATGTATATCATCAAAGTACATAACAACATCATACAAATTTACATCAAGAAGGTACCTCATCAAAGAGTCATGAAAGTGCTTGTACATCCAAGTAAGTAGATCATCATGTGCCCCATACACACAAGCATCAAGTATTATATCAAATTTGCTCCAATGACATAGGTGAGGATCCCATGTCCTGTAATGATACTCCAAAAGAATGTAAGATGCACCAAAATAATTATCCATGTGTTCTTTCATCCAAGAAGTGAATGAAGAACCTCCACCAAAGTTTGAACAAAGTTAGGAAAAAAGAAAACAAGGAGACTTCAAGTGGCTCAAATAAGTCTCATCAATACATCCATGAATGTGAGAGCCATAAAATGAGAGCAATGGATTCTGCTCCAAGGAGGTGTGTGAGGTGTCAAGTAATTCTTCCATGTGGCCTTTCACCCAAACAATGGATGAAGGAACTCTTCCATTAAGTAAGGAACAAAGAGAACAATGAGCCTTCAAGGGGCTCAAAGGAGTACCATATGTGCATCGATGAGTATGTGTATCATTAAGAAATAAAAAAGGATGTTGCTGCCAATAAGAATGTGCTCCAATCGTATATATCTTCACCCAAGTATTGGATGAAGTTCGTCCAACATGAAATGAACTAAGAAAGGAGCAAGGAAAATCATGAGTCTTCAAGTGACTCGAGTGAACATCCTACGTGCATCCATGTAGATGTGTACCATCATAAGGTAACAAAGGATGCTGTAGAAAGTGTAAAGAAGAAGGTGCTCAAGTAATGTCATCATCAAAAGGAGAGATAGGAGTTTCATACTCCTCATGTGGCACCATCAGAAAGAAACCTTTCACCCATACTTCATTAGGATGAATGCTACAAAATGTGGAAGTGTAGGATTTAGGAGAATGAACCAACTCACCCAAATGATCAGATAGTGCAAAATTTTCATCATGTGAGGGATCCATAGGGGTAGGATCACGCACCTCCCTCAAAAGTACAAAACTTTCCTCATAGGTTGGTTCCAAGGTAGTGGAATCATGCACTTCTTCAAAAAAATGTGTAACCATTATCAAGAGGCAAATCAAGTTCTTCTTCCACCACAACAAGTGTTTGGATATCATCAAGCTCATCTTCAAACACATCAAGCACATGCAAGTTTCCATGTTTCCCATGATCCATCATGTCATGAGAATCCTCCAAGCAATCTACCATATGGCAATCTGAAACATAGGAGGAAGAACAAGTATCTTGCAACCTCTCAAGAAGTTGCTCATTTTGAATTTTGAGCTTATGAATATCCTCATTATTCTTCAAGTATGCCTCATGTAGCCATTCATTAAGCTCAACCAAATTGTTTCTATCAAAAAGAAAAGACATGGAATTACCTTCGATGTTGCACATTGCTCTTTAAATCTTCTCCATGTCTTCAAAGAAGGACAACTCCTCCAATGAATAAACCCTCCAACAATAATTTGACACCAATGCTTGAGTGTCATGGAGTATGCTAAGGGCCTCATAGATATTCCTTTCATTCATCTTCAAACACCCTTCAATGAAGGATGGTTCATGAAAGTGAACCTACTTTTCTTCTTCTTTCTTGGTATCAACTTCACATGGAAGCTCAAGTGGTGACTGGGAAGCTGATCTTGGTTCCTATTTTTCTTAAACAAGGTCTTCTTATTCGTTCTCAATGGAGTTGGGACTTGCAACAACCTCACTAAGGCTGATCTCCATGTCACCAATATAGAGGGATGGACATTCATTAGTATATGCTTCTACATAACTTGAGCAACCATTAGTAGTTACTCTGATCCATGTTCTCTGTGAGAGATGCCTCTAAATGATCCTTAGTAGAATAGGTGATGGATTCATTATGGCGACAATCCTCAGCAGTGAGGGTTGTGGTCTTGTCTTTCCCAACATTGGTGGTGGTCTCCTCAACTTGCTCCTCGTTTTCACTCAAACATATATGATTTGCTCTCCAAGGTTTTTTGCAAGAAGGACATAGACCTTTCTTCACTAACTCCACCTCTTCACTCTTGGGCCTATATCCAAACAAAGCTTCCACAAAAAAATCGAAAGAAACTTTTGAGGATGACTTCATTATAACGCTATAGGCTTGATATTGTTGGGGAAGGGTTTTGCAAGTTTCCCTCCACCATGCTATTTCCTCCAAAGGATATTTGATGGTGGAACATGCATCTTCTCCATACATATGGCAATAAGAGTAACAATCAATTCTTCTTCCAAATGTGATTTGATGGGAGATACTTGTAGAAGGTACCTCCTGGACATTTTCTTCCTCATACTGTCTGCAGTACTCTTCATATTGCTCATCATAGTCATCACCATACTGCTCATAGAAATCATCATGATAGTAGGAAACGGATGAAATTTTCTTCTTCAGTGGATGACTCAATGCAAAGGTGCAAGGAGCATGCTTTGATACCACTGTAATATCCTTAATTTGAAAAATTACTCCATTTTGGCCAATTTTTGAATCTTGGACTAGTGAACCCAAATTGCTCCAAAAGCAGCCAAATGCTTTCGAATTCTGTATGGAGGGGCTTGATAGGTCTTAAGACATCCTAATGCAGCTATTAGACACTTAGACATTCATTTGAAACATTCGGGGTTTGCATTTCTAAAGGAGGAAGGAAGGGGAAAAATACTAGGTGAATTCAATGATTAAAAACCCCACTAGTCTAGGAACTTTTGGGCTTCCCAAACACTGTAGGACCTTACCTATTTTCTGAATTGAGACTTGTCTCTGAGAGAGGACCTTAAGGGAAACCAAAATGAAGGATAAAATCAGGTTTTAGGGTCTGCTATAACTCCCATAAAACAACATATAGTGAGACATAGAAATTATGAGAAAATTGTTAACAATGGACATGAGATTTGTTGCACAATATTTAAATAAAAAATCAAAGGGTCTGCACCTAATATTTTGGTAATCAATATTACATCATATATAGCTCAAAACATCAGCAAAAAATCAGAAAAATTCTGATGTAAAATAGATACAAAATCCCTCCAAAAACACCATGTGAAGATAGAGGGGAAACTAGCCTGAATCAAGAGTTTGCTTGGAGATATTACATGTAAGGTATACTATTTTGATCTATGGCTCCAATGTGAAGCTCATTACAGTGATATACATCAGATGACTTAACCATGGAGTCAACAAATCATATTCCACAAAGTCTACACAGCTATGAGTGGACCATCAACAATAGAATATGGACATTGAGAGAAGAGATAATAGAGAAATGAATGGTATATGAACTCGAATTGTTAGGGGAATCGAAACTGAATCAAAACACCTTCACGAAGATATGATAAGAGGCCTGGATGGTATCTCCTCCAACCAACTTGGACAAGGATCTTTAATCTTTGAAATTGGTTCAACAGTAGGGAGGATGAACATCCACCGTGCAAGGACAAGCTAAGCTCTCCAAGAGTGCAAATTAAAATAATCCAAAAGCTGCGCTCTTTTGTCATCCTCCTCTTTTAATAACCTCAAGTGAACTCAAGAGATCGAATTCTCTCCAAGAGACTTCACTCTACTTGAATTAGTGATAGATTCTCTCATGAGACATTTTTCCACTTCTTCCTTGCATTTCTCTTTCCCAATTCAAATTGGGAATCTTGGATGACCACAAATCCCTCTATGCGCCCTCTTGGTGGCTATTTTTAGCCTTGGTATGTCAGATGTGTCATAGGTCTGCAACCAGGTCTGAATTTGTCATATTTTCCATAGATTCCTTCATCATTGTTGTCATAGATTCCATGGAATCTAGTTACAAGTGTCACAATGCCTCTTCCTCTTCCTTGGGAGTTACTCTTCCACTCCATTTCGACCTTCCTAGATTCTTGCCATGAATTTTGCTTCTTTATCTCCCCCCAAGTACATTACACTCCACCTTGGACTCGAATTGGTGAGAGAATGATGCCAAGTGTAGTGGGGAATCTTGCCACATGTGGGCCCCACACCCTCTTATCCGCTCTCATGACCAAATGCCACCTTATTTTTCTTCTATTATTATTTATTTGAACCAATTAATGTGAATTTTTAAGTCTAAGGTCAATTTGGGGTCTTGTAGCTCCCTTATTCCAAGTTTTAATGCTTCCACCCCAACCTAGGGAACTAGTACGTTAGTGGAATTTTTCCTCCATGAAGATTTATTGAAATGGGGACATTACATTTGGTACCTATGATAGAGATATGAGAAGCCATTGATGAATATGAATTCTTCATGCCATTAACCCGGGTAGACTGGTGGGTGTGAGAGAAACTTGTCCTGTAGTTGGTGCCCTGGAGTACCTATTGAGAGACTTCCTATCTAGCATGTGCTGGAGCAATAGAAGGGAACTGGAGGCTTCCCGAGGGACTGTTAGCTCAGAGAAGGGATTTTGTTCTTGGCGTTGTGCAGGTTGATGGGGAATGATAATTGAGGATTAGGACAACTATGGAGGGGATTTCTGCACCAGTAGGTTGCATGAGATATTGAGTTGAATATAATATATGGGAAAACACTTAGCCATTACTGAACCATTGAATGTGCATGAATACCACTTGGTGGTAGTTCACATATCTAAGCTCATGAGCATTAAAGAAGCCAATACTCCACACATGGGAGAAGACTCAAGAGAATGCATCTTATCTACTAAGGATTTGGAATATAGTAATATTGCATTGTACCCTATTTTTGGGAAGCAATATGGTGTTTTCTGAGTATTTTCTGATTGGTTGGAGGTTGGTAAAAGCATGCTTTGGGTGACTGAGAGTTCCATTATGGGGTCTGTTGATTTTTTCGTGTTGGAGATTGCTATTGGTGTGGTGGGTCTTGTTCTCTCTCCAGACTGGTTTGGGGAATCCATGGGTTTGTTTTTCTTTCCTGGGGTTGGTCCCTTTGGCACTCCCTTGGAAGTCTTTGCCTTCGACTAGATGGTGTTTGAGTGCTTCCCAGCCATCCTTTTGCAGGGACACAAAGCACTCTTTGGAAGCTTGTATTCTAGGAGTTTGTGGCAAGGGACAACATGAAATATGAAGAAGGTGTTGCGACAGAGATTTCAAAACTAGTGGTCGAGTTTTGTGACATGAAGGTAGACATCAGGGATCTGTAGCCAAATCCGCATAGATCGAATTCAAAAAAGGAGGGCATTCTCTCGCCCATCCGTGAGGTAACCTCCCATGTCTCCTTACTAGACCACATATTTTATGATTTTGAACATGAGGCTTGGGTGTAGAGCACCCAGTTGGAAAAACTGTCTCTCATGGTGGATGTTCACCAAGAATTGTTCGATGGAATCCAATCCAAGCTCACAAGGAACGTTGGATCTAGGTCGATTGAAGAAGATTTGGTCTATAAACCAAATGAAGCCATTGTTGAAATCTCTAGCTCTCATGCTATATAGGAGGAATTTGGGAATGTGTAGGGTCCTTGTTTTCCATCTTATCAAATGCTATGTTTTCGTGTTTTATCCTCGAATAGTATGAAAGGATTTATAGTAATAAATCCCTCTTAGTTATATATATATATAGCAGTCTCAAAAGTGCCTATAACACTTAGAATATTGTAAACATTTCTGTAGAATATGAATATAGACAATTTTTACAAAATTTTGTACCTTCATAAGTGTGTACTCCCCTCTCATATATATATATATAATCCTCTCATATATATATATATATATAAAATTCATAATCATGAATTATGAATAGACCAAATAATTTATCATATACATATATATATATATATATATTTTCATTAAATACAATCATCAAATTTCATATAACTTTTTTGATTTTTGGATATTCTGCAAATCCATTGCTATCAACTTTTTGACTTTTGTATTATCACCCTACCCATATTATTCATAAAATAAAATCATTTCATATTTATCTTATCCACAGGATATATCCATATTTATTTGTAAAATCATTTCATAATTATCATATCCACACGTTAAAATAAAATGATTTCATATTTATCTTATCCACAAGATATATCCATATTTATTTGTAAAATCATCTCATAATTATCATATCCACACGTTATGTATGTGACACATGTAAACCAAAAGGAGAGATAGGAGTTTCATACTCCTCATGTGGCACCATCAGAAAGAAACCTTTCACCCATACTTCATTAGGATGAATGCTGCAAAATGTGGAAGTGTAGGATTTAGGAGAATGAACCAACTCACCCAAATGATCAGATAGTGCAAAATTTTCATCATGCGAGGGCTCCATAGGTGTAGGATCACGCACCTACCTCAAAAGTGCAAAAATTTCCTCATAGGTTGGTTCCAAGGTAGTGGAATCATGCACTTCTTCAAAAAAATGTGTAACCATCATCAAGAGGCAACTCAAGTTCCTCTTCCACCACAACAAGTGTTTGGATATCATCAAGCTCATCTTCAAACACATCAAGCACATGCAAGTTTCCATGTTTCCCATGATCCATCATGTCATGAGAATCCTCCAAGCAATCTACCATATGGCAATCTGAAACATAGGAGGAAGAACAAGTATCTTGCAACCTCTCAAGAAGTTGCTCATTTTGAATTTTGAGCTTATGAATATCCTCATTATTCTTCAAGTATGCCTCATGTAGCCATTCATTAAGCTCAACCAAATTGTTTCTATAAAAAAGAAAAGACATGGAATTACCTTCGATGTTGCACATTGCTCTTTAAATCTTCTGCATGTCTTCAAAGAAGGACAACTCCTCCAATGAATAAACCCTCCAACAATAATTTGACACCAATGCTTGAGTGTCATGGAGTATGCTAAGGGCCTCATAGATCTTCCTTTCACTCATCTTCAAAGACCCTTCAATGAAGGATGGTTAATGAAAGTGAACCTACTTTTCTTCTTCTTTCTTGGTATCAACTTCACATGGAAGCTCAAGTGGTGACTGGGAAGCTGATCTTGGTTCATATTTTTCTTCTACAAGGTCTTCTTATTCGTTCTCAATGGAGTTGGGACTTGCAACAACCTCATTAAGGCTGATCTCCATGCCACCAATATAGAGGGATGGTCATCCATTTGTATATGCTTCTACATAACTTGAGCAACCATAAGTAGTTACTCTGGTCCATGTTCTCTGTGAGAGATGCCTCTAAATGATCCTTAGTAGAATAGTTGATGGCTTCATTATGCCGACAATCCTCAGCAGTGAGGGTTGTGGTCTTGTCTTTCCCAACATTGGTGGTGGTCTCCTCAACTTGCTCCTCGTTTTCACTCAAACATATATGATTTGCTCTCCAAGGTTTTTTGCAAGAAGGGCATAGACCTTTCTTCACTAACTCCATGTCTTCACTCTTGGGCCTATATCCAAACAAAGCTTCCACAAAAAAATCGAAAGAAACTTTTGAGGATGACTTCATTATAACACTATAGGCTTGATATTGTTGGGGAAGGGTTTTGCAAGTTTCCCTCCACCATACTATTTCCTCCAAAGGATATTTGATGGTGGAACATGCATCTTCTCCATACATATGGCTATAAGAGTAACAATCATTTCTTCTTCCAAATGTGATTTGATGGGAGATACTTGTAGAAGGTACCTCCTGGACATTTTCTTCCTCATACTGTTTGCAGTACTCTTCATATTGCTCATCATAGTCATCACCATACTGCTCATTGAAATCATCATGATAGTAGGAAATGGATGAAATTTTCTTCTTCAGTGGATGACTCAATGCAAAGGTGCAAGGAGCATGCTTTGATACCACTGTAATATCCTTAATTTGAAAAATTACTCCATTTTGGCCAATTTTTGAATCTTGGACTAGTGAACCTAAATTGCTCCAAAAGTAGCCAAATGCTTTTGAATTCTGTATGGAGGGGCTTGATAGGTCTTAAGACATCCTAATGCAGCTATTAGACACTTAGACATTCATTTGAAACATTCGGGGTTTGCATTTCTAAAGGAGGAAGGAAGGGGAAAAATACTAGGTGAATTCAATGATTAAAAACCCCACTAGTCTAGGAACTTTTGGGCTTCCCAAACACTGTAGGACCTTACCTATTTTCTGAATTGAGATTTGTCTCTGAAAGAGGACCTTAAGGGAAACCAAAATGAAGGATAAAATCAGGTTTTAGGGTCTGCTATAACTCCCATAAAACAACATACAGTGAGACATAGAAATTGTGAGAAAATTGTTAACAATGGACATGAAATTTGTTGCACAATATTTAAATCAAAACTCAAAGGGTCTGCACATAATATTTTGGTAATCAATATTACATCATATACAACTAGAAACATTAGCAAAAACTCAGAAAAATTCTGATGTAAAATAGATACAAAATCCCTCCAAAAACTCCATGTGAAGATAGAGGGCAAACTAGCCTGAATCAAGAGTTTGCTTGGAGATATTACATGTAAGGTATACTATTTTGATCTATGGCTCAAATGTGAAGCTCATTACAGTGATATACATCAGATGACTTAACCATGGAGTCAAAAAATCGTATTCCACAAAGTCTACATAGCTATGAGTGCACCATCAACAATAGAATATGGACATTGAGAGAAGAGATAATAGAGAAATGAATGGTATATGAACTCGAATTGTAAGGGGAATTGAACCTGAATCAAAACACCTTCACGAAGATATGATAAGAGGCCTGGATGGTATCTCCTCCAACCAACTTGGACAAGGATCTTTAAACTTTGAAATTGGTTCAATAGTAGGGAGGATGAACATCCATCGTGCAAGGACAAGCTAAGCTCTCCAAGAGTGCAAATTAAAATAATCCAAAAGCTGCGCTCCTTTGTCATCCTCCTCTTTTAATAACCTCAAGTGAACTCAAGAGGTCGAATTCTCTCCAAGAGACTTCACTCCACTCGAATTAGTGATAGATTCTCTCATGAGACATTTTTCCACTTCTTCCTTGCATTTCTCTTTCCCAATTCAAATTGGGAATCTTGGCTGACAACAAATCCCTTTATGCGCCCTCTTGGTGGCTATTTTTAGCCTTGGTATGTCAGATGTGTCATAGGTCTGCAACCAGGTCTGAATTTGTCATATTGTCCATAGATTCCTTCATCATTTTTGTCATAGATTCCATGGAATCTAGTTACAAGTGTCACAATGCCTCTTCCTCTTCCTTGGGAGTTACTCTTCCACTCCATTTCGACCTTCCTAGATTCTTGCCATGAATTTTGCTCCTTTATCTCCCCCAAGTACATTACACTCCACCTTGGACTCGAATTGGTGAGAGAATGATGCCAAGTGTAGTGGGGAATCTTGCCACATGTGGGCCCCACACCCTCTTATCCGCTCTCATGACCAAATGCCACCTTATTTTTCTTCTATTATTATTTATTTGAACCAATTAATGTGAATTTTTAAGTCTAAGGTCAATTTGGGGTCTTGTAGCTCCCTTATTCCAAGTTTTAATGCTTCCACCCCAACCTAGGGAACTAGTACATTAGTGGAATTTTTCCTCCATGAAGATTTATTGAAATGGGGACATTACATTTGGTACCTATGATAGAGATATGAGAATCCATTGATGAATATGAATTCTTCATGCCATTAACCCGGGTAGACTGGTGGGTGTGAGAGAAACTTGTCCTGTAGTTGGTGCCCTGGAGTACCTATTCAGAGACTTCCTATCTAGCATGTGCTGGGGCAATAGAAGGGAACTGGAGGCTTCATGAGGGACTGTTAGCTCAGAGAAGGGATTTTGTTCTTGGCGTTGTGCAGGTTGATGGGGAATGAGAATTGAGGATTGGGACAACTGTGGAGGGGATTTCTGCACCAGTAGGTTGCATGAGATATTGAGTTGAATATAAGCTATGGGAAAACACTTAGCCATTATTGAACCATTGAATGCACATGAATACCACTTGGTGGTGGTTCACATATCTAAGCTCACGAGCATTAAAGGAGCCAATACTCCACACATGGGATAAGACTCAAGAGAATGCATCTTATCGGCTAAGGATTTGGAATATAGTAATATTGCGTTGTAGCCTATTTTTGGGAAGCAATATGGTGTTTTCTGAGTATTTTCTGATTGGTTGGAGGTTGGTAAAAGCATGCTTTGGGTGGCTGAGAGTTCCATTATGGGGTCTGTTGATTTTTTCGTGTTGGAGATTGCTATTGGGGTGGTGGGTCTTGTTCTCTCTCCAGACTGGTTTGGGGAATCCATGGGTTTGTTTTTCTTTCCTGGGGTTGGTCCCTTTGGCACTCCCTTGGAAGTCTTTGCCTTCGACTGGATGGTGTTTGAGTGCTTCCCTGCCATCCTTTTGCAGGGACACAAAAGCGCTCTTTGGAAGCCTGTATTCTAGGAGTTTGTGGCAAGGGACAACATGAAATATGAAGAAGGTGTTGCGACAGAGATTTCAAAACTAGTGGTCGAGTTTTGTGACATGAAGGCAGACATCAGGGATCTGTAGTCAAATCCGCATAGATTGAATTCAAAAAAGGAGGGCATTCTCTCGCCCATCCGTGAGGTAACGTCCCATGTCTCCTTACTAGACCACATATTTTATGATTTTGAACATGAGGCTCGGGTGCAGAGCACCCAGTTGGAAAAACTGTCTCTCATGGTGGATGTTCACCAAGAATTGTTGGATGGAATCCAATCCAAGCTCACAAGGAACATTGGATCTAGGTCGATTGAAGAAGATTTGGTCTATAAACCAAATGAAGCCATTGTTGAAATCTCTAGCTCTCCTGCTCTGTAGGAGGAATTTGGGAATGTGTAGGGTCCTTGTTTTCTATCTTATCAAATGCTATGTTTTCGTGTTTTATCCTCGAATAGTATGAAAGGATTTATAGTAATAAATCCCTCTTAGTTATATATATATATAGTAGTCTCAAAAGTGCCTATAACACTTAGAATATTGTAAACATTTCTATAGAATACGAATATAGACAATTTTTACTAAATTTTGTACCTTCATAAGTGTGTACTCCCCTCTCATATATATATATATATAAAATCCTCTCATATATATATATATATAAATTCATAATCATGAATTATGAATAGACCAAATAATTTATCATATACATATATATATTTTCATCGTCAAATTTCATATAACTTTTTTGATTTTTGGATATTCTGCAAATCCATTGCTATCAACTTTTTGACTTTTGTATTATCACCCTACCCATATTATTCATAAAATAAAATCATTTCATATTTATCTTATCCACATGATATATCCATATTTATTTGTAAAATCATTTCATAATTATCATATCCACACGTTAAAATAAAATGATTTCATATTTATCTTATCCACAAGATATATCCATATTTATTTGTAAAATAATCTCATAATTATCATATCCACACGTTATGTATGTGACACATGTAAACCAACGAGTGATGAGGCATAAGATAAAACATATTCAAAATTATTTAGTTACTCACCAAATTTTATACAAAGGATTTGACAGAAATTGAGATGTTTAAAGATTTTGGACTTCTTGAAAGTATAAATCTTTATTTAGTATTTTTTTTATTATATATCTAAATTCTATAATTAAAAAAAATTAATAAAAAATATTTGAGATATTTTTAATTATTATAGAAAGTAATTTAATCTTTATTAAATTTTATTTTTTATTATTATTTAAATTCTTTTATATATATATTTAAAATAAATATTTATTTAGATTTGAACTTATTTATTTCTATTTACAACTTTTCAATTTAATTACTCATTACCAATTGTTCAATTTCAATAAACCAATTTCTATTTTTATAATTATTTAAATTCTATTCAATAATTAAAAAAAGCCAAAAAAAATATTGAAAATATATAACATTTAAACCACTTTATAATTTTCAATATTAAAAATTGCAAAAACATACTTTCTCTTGAGATATACATAAATTTTGAAAATAACTTAAAATTTTCAAAAATTTATAATTTTTTTTTTTCCATATTTTAAAAGAGTAGATTGGATTTGAAATTCTCAACTTCTTGTAGATTTCACATATCCAAAAATGTTTAACCACACTGTTCAATATTACCACACAACTCAACATTTTATACTGCTGTTCCAAGAATATGAACAATTTAATTAGTCCTTGAATCAGATCTAACATTAACATCCTCACCTATTTGGAGTGCTTAGATCGAAATTTCGACAATTTGAATAGTTTTAAAATTGGGTAATTAGTCTTAAATAGACAATCCAAATTGCTAAAATTACAAAAATACTTAAATAACAATTTTCCGCCAAAAATTTAACAGGTTTTAAACCCAAAATCACCTAAAAAAATGAAGCTTTTTAGTTGTCTTTTATCCTACGGACAACAATGCTGCTGCACTGCAAAATACATATTAAACACAGTGCAACCTCATCTAACAACCCGACTTAAGCAGATGAATCGGATGACCCAACTTAAGCAGATGAACGCGCTCGCCTGATTGGATTTGAATATCATGACATTATTCCACGCCCATATTTATTAATGCTGACATGACCGTGCAGGCGTCCAGTGCGGGCCCTTGATGCCATTACGGCCTGGGGATGGATGGCTCATGTACCTTTCCCAATCCGATAGTGTGTTTCGCAGATCATGCAGCTTTGCCTTCAGTCCCCTGCAGCAGTTGGCGTGCATGGTGTAGACCAGGCTTAAATCCGGGTTCTTCTGACAGTACCCTCTGAAGTAATCCGTATTCAGGAAGATGACTTCCAGGCACCTGCGCCGGATCTCTTGGAATTTGATAAGGTTTAATACGTCTTGCTCGTTTTTCCCTGGATACGTTGATTTCGACCGATACCAGAACTTGAAGAAGCTGATTGTCCGTTGGTTGGATCGAACGTACATGAAGCCGCCATTGGGACGGTTCTGGAGATCGTGTGGGTGACCTTTGTATTTGTCTGAAGCGAAATGTATGTCTGCGCCAGGTGAGAACTTTGTGAAGGGATCCCGGAACCACAGTATATCAGTATCCTGCAACCCAATATATAATCACAATGTTATACTATTATTTCAAGCACTGTGAATGCAAGCTGCTGAATAAAACACTGGGAATCCGAGGATATTTCATGGTGGCTTGTAGCTTTTTCTATTTCTTCTCTCAAACAAAATGTTTTGTTTTCGGCATTACTCCTACTCATCTATACAGATAATGATGTAATCTATACAGATCTTAGAATTTGGGGTGGATTAGCATTTATATTTTTGTTAGATTGCATGAGGATGAGACATATGTACTGTGTAGATTGATTTTATGGCAGTAGTTCAAAATTCGAAATATGTGTTTTGCAAATTGATTTTATGGCAGTCGTTCAATAAACTAAACATGGAAAAGAATAGTGTTAGTGTTTCATTTTCGATGCATTCAGCCTGGGCTGAGTTAAGCTCACCTTGACAACCATATCACTTGGCTATTTTTAGCAAGTGGCTTAGCCTCTCCATTAGTATAAACGGAGACACCTCCTCATGTATTTATGAACTCAGATCAATAGATCATTTAATTTTTCTCTCCTGTAGAAGGGTTTAATTTTGCAGTTCTTGGTGATTACAACGTGATTACAACTAGACATAGAAAAAAATTGGTGATTACAACTATCTATAAATCATAAATTAAGTAGTTGTGCTAGTAATAAAGTAATGAAGAGATAATATAAGAAATTCAAAAAATTAATTGACCACAAATATTTTACAGACAAATTAACAAAACTCAACAATTATCTATATATACAAAACATTAATGCCGATTTAGCACAGAACTAGGCACATAATCTCAACATAAAAATTATACAATTGGGATGATTATAAAGCTTGCATCTTATCCAATTTCTGTTCAGATTCACGAAGAACCCTCAAAATGGGTTGAGAATTGAAACAGGCAAATATTTAAAGAACAAGTTTTAAATTGTCAATTGGATTGAGTCGTAGTCTTTAACAGAGATAGAAAAAGCTTTAAACATATAACAAACAAGTTTTAAATTATCAATTGTATTTAGTTGACCTGCTGTTAACAGAAATGAGTGTTATTCTCTCTACTCACAAATTTTTAGTTTAAAGTTTAAAATTGTCAATTAGATTTAGTCAGGTGCAGTTAACAGAAATAGAACCAGATTTAAATTGTCAATTGGATTTATTCAAGTGCTGTTAACAGAAATAGAACAAGATTAAATTGTGAATTGGATTTAGTCAGCGGCGGTTAACCAAACTAAAACAAGCTTTAAATTGTCAATTGGGATTAGTTGGGGGCAGTTAACAGAAAGCTTTAAATTGTAAATTGGGATTAGTTGGGGCAGTTAACAGAAATGACCTAACAATGAAGATTTTTAGTTCAAAGTTTAATATTGTCAATTAGATTTAGTTCAAACGTTTATATTGTAGAACAAGTTTTAAATTGTCAATTGAGTTTAGTAGGAGTAGTTATGACTTCACAATGAATATTTTTTTAAATCAAAGTTTCAAATTGTCAATTGGATTTAGGTCAAAATTGTCAATTGAGTTTAGTTTGAGCAGTTAAAAGAAAGTAGTGTTATTCTTCTTCTTCATTATGAAGATTTTTAGTTCAAAGATTCAAATTGTCAATTGTCAATTGGATTTAGTTCAAAGTGTAAAAATTGTTAGTTGAATTTATTTTAAATAAAAAAAATAAGTATTATTTTTTTCTTCAATGCTTCAAATTGTTAATTTATTGCTTTAAGAGAGGCCCTCTACCTCTACAGCTCAGTATGAGGGAGATCTTGTAACATGTGAGTGTTTGTCGAGTTTGTAGAGTGTTTGTCTAGTAACAAAATAATATAAAGTAAACAAAAAGAATAATACAAAGTAAAAAGTAATAAATATTATGTTGGCATAAACAAAAAAGAATAATACAAAATAAAAAGTAAATATGAGACTTAAATTAGAGACTTTAGAGCTTAGGATTAGGTGATAAATATTATGTCGGTCATAAGCAAAAAAAAATAATTCAAAGTAAAAAGTAAATATGAGACTTAAACTAGAGACTTTACTTTTACCTTTTAATACAAAGTACAATGTAAATATGGGATTTCAGAGTGTTTGTTGAGTAACAAAATAATACAAAGTAAACAAAAAAGAATAATACAAAGTAAAAAATAATAAATATTATGTTGGACATAAACAAAAAAGAATAATACAAAGTAAGAAGTAAATATGAGACTTAAACTAGAGACTTTAGAGCTTAGGATTAGGTGGCTCATTTATTGCACTCAAGGAGCTATTCAAGGAGAGGTTTGCACCTCTAGAGATTTGATCCCTCTCCACGCTTGATAGAGCCTAGGATTTGGATCTATGCTGGTTAGTAATCAATTTAATAGTTGAATTCAAACAATGAAGAAAAATGAATAGTATCATTCCCACCCTCAACATTTGTACTCTAAAAAAGAGTTTGCACTTTAAAAGATTTAATCTCTCTCGACCCTTGGTAAATCCTCTTTAAAATGGATCTATACTAATTTTAGACAGATAACAACTCCAACTTTTATACATATATAATTATAAAACTGTACCTACAGCTCTGTAAACTTCAGTCTAACTGCAATTAATAACTAAGTTCTCATTTAAACCGGTAGCTGCAGTCACTAACTTTTACTTCAACGAGTCACACACTTGGATGTAATCCATTTTGGACCCCAACGTTTAATGAACAGAGAATGTTTAAATGTTATTTATAGTTTCTCAGGTTATGTGAATTGTATGAAAGATGCAGAAGATGGGAATTGTAAGTGTTTTTCTGGAAAGACGCAGAAGATGGGAATTGTAAGTGTTTTTCTGGAAAGATGCAGAAAAATGGACAAGATACAGCTTCCTTATTTAAAATATTCTATACACCAATTAAAAAACTATTTATGAAACTTACAGAGAAAACGAAATTGTAACCCATCTCCAACACCTGGCCGAAGAAGCGCAGCCTTCTCCACATCATCTTCAAGTAATCTTTACTCATAAAGAGCTTCTCTGCTGAGAAATCAATTCCCTCTGTCTTCATGAGATAGCAATGCTCGTGAATCTGTCTACAGCGGCGGAGTGCCTTGTTATCCACCGCAATGATGAGAAGATTCTTCAACAACTGTTCAGTTCCGTTGCCCACTCGGAAACTCTGCAAGAACAGATCGATCATGCTATTATTCTGCGCCCATGCTGCGTTCAGAGACGTGATAATAACAGTTTTGTCTGGGTTCGCAGCGTTCGACAGTCTTAATTCAAGCTCCACCTTATCACCGGATATTGCAGTACTAATATTATTCTGCACATTTATACAGACAAATAAGTATATTAGCAGAATGATCTCATAAATACCATAACCCACAGGGCTAATATAAAGATTCTAAGGAATTCCGGGCTTACATGATAATCTGTAGTTGCAGTGCATGATTCTGGTATTTTAAAAAGGTCTGCAAGTTTATGCGAAAAGGAACTTAAAGCGACGGGATTAATGAACCCCATTTGGGCCTTGTTCAAAACCACTGAATAGATGAATCCAATCAGAGTTACGCAGACCAAGACCACATTCACATCCCTCACCTTGCTGTGATTGACCGCCATGGAAATACGCCTTAAGTTCCAATCTTATTGACAGCCTTGTAAAAACATATATATTACAAGCAATTCCTGCCACACGGCGTTGAGATTCCCCGCTGAACAATTTTGGGTAATATCATTTACATGCTGCTTCAAATTCTAATACGAACATGGGGATTTGCAGTCCACAGACAAGGGGACGGATAATTCGATAGTCAAGATGGGGATGGTACTGTACTCTGAATGTGTGGTGCTGTGGATGGCGGTGGAGTCGGCAAATTTCTGATACGAATGTGGGGATTTGCAGTCCACATACAAGGGGACGGATAATTCGATAGTCAAGATGGGGATGGTACTGTACTCTGAATGTGTGGTGCTGTGGATGGCGGTGGAGTCGGCAAATTAAAGAATAAGGGAAAGTAATAAAAATGGCAGGTCACATCTGAATTCATGTTTGACACGATTTTTTTTTCAGCGTGTGATAATTGGCACTCAAATCGTTTCGGTATTTTTGTGATCAAATTTTTCGGTATTTCGGCTATTGGTGACGGACACTTTTTGGATGGGGCACAGTTCCATCTCTTTTGGTTATTTTTTTAGAATTTTGACGATCTGGATCATCTTAAAATGAGCCAAAACCTTTAAAAACACAGTTGCATAGCATAATTCCGCAGTAAATAGAGTAAAACTACGATTCCACCAATTAGTAGAAGTAAAATTCCACTAATTTTTATAACCAAATCTAAAGAACAAATCACAGGAAAAGCAAAAATTTGAGTGCCAATTATCCACGCCTTCTTCTAAATACCTCCGGTCAATTGTGGACTAATGAGATACTTCCGAGGTCATTGCGCGGGTCTGAATACCTCCTGTCAATTGTGGACAGATTAGATACTTCAGGTCATTGTGAGGGTCTGAATACCTCATGTCACTTGTGGACAGATCATGAGATACTTCATGTCATTGTGAGGGTCTGAATACCTCCTGTCAATTGTGGACAGATTAGATATTTCAGATCATTGTGAGGATTGTTGACCGGTCAGATAATTTCATGTCATTGTGAGGTGAGTAGAATGGAATAAGTTGTTTGTGTAGCAAATAGAGAATGAGAATGGATATTTTAAGCAAATAATTCAAATCAAACCAGGCATAGTTGACCAACTGAATTAAAGCATACTATAAATTCATAGTAACTTTTTTTATACACTACCTTGACTTATGGGACATTGTAGTCACCATATCCACTCATATCAACTTTTTAAAAATGGATACTCATGAGATTCATTGATATCGTCTTTTTTTACTTTTGCATCCTTACCCTACCCATATTTATTAAAAATAATAATAACAAGTCATTTCTTTATTTTTGAAAGAATAATAACAAGTCATTTCATAAGAATCATATCCACACGCTACATCTGCTACACTATGAGGCATAAGATAAAATTTTACATAAAGAATTTAACAAAAGTTGAGATATTTTACATAGTTTTAAAAGTTCTCTAAAGTATCAAATTTTGCATGAAGAATTTGACAAAAGTTTTATAAAATTGTTGTTTAGGGATTTTTTTATGATTATCGTGTATGAATATTTTCATAGTGTATCAATATTGTGTTTGATATTTTGGATTTGTACTATGTCACACTTTAAACACATAGATGTTGAGAATGGAAAATAGTTGTTAGAAAAAAATATAATCGTTAAAAAAATTTAAGGAAAAAAAAACAATAATTACATTGACAAGGGAATTTGATTTGAAGGTTATAAAATTTTATATTGGAGAATTAAAAATATAAATTTCCTTATGTAAACGAAATAAAAATATTTAAAAATAACAAAGAAGAATCTAGAAGGAAGTTTAGGATTGAAATTTTTATTTAGAAAATAAATTTAATAATTAAAGGAAATATTTAAATTAGTTAAAAATAAATAAATAGAAAAAAGAGAGTAAAGAGAATAATAACTTAATAAAAAAGATAGAATAAGGAGAATAATAACTTAATAAAAAGGATAGATAGAGTAAGAAGAAAAAATAACATTAACCTAAAGAGTTAATCAAAATAATAATAAAAATAAAAATCAATTTTTTTATTATTATCAATGAAATATATATATTTTGTTTATGTAAAATTATATTTATTAAAATTAAATCGAAATCAAATAGTTGTGAGGGAAAATTTAAATAAATTTAATTTTAATAAAATTTAAATAAACCTAATTTTACTTAAACAAAATATATATATTTCATTAATAATAATAAAAATTTTGGTTTTGATTTTAATTATTACTCTCATTAACTTTTCAAGTCAATGCTATTTTTCTCCTTACTCTACTTTTTTTATTAAATTATTATTTTCCTTACTCTACTCTTTCTATTAATTTATTTTTAACTAATGTGAACATTTCCTTTAATTATTAAATTTATTTTCTAAATAAAAATTTCAATCCTAAAGCCCCTTCTAGATCCCCCTCTTTATTCTACTTATCTTATTAATTCATTTTATATTAATTCTAATCTTTTCCTTGATTATTTTATTCATTTTCTACTATTTTTTTTTTTTTTTAAATTTGATCCTAAACGCTTAATTAAGGTCCTCCTTTATTATTTTTATTCTTTCCCTTTTTTTAACCTTATCATTATTTTAGTCATTTTTTATCTATTTATTTTTCTTTCATTTACATAAGGAAATCTATATTTTTAATTCTCCAATATAAAATTTTATAACATCCAAATCAAGTTCCCTTGTCAATGTAATTATTGTTTTTTCTCCTTAAATTTTCCTAATAGCTATATTTTTTCCTAATGGCTATTTTCCCTCCAACTTTATATATTTCTCCATTCTTACCTTTATTCACTAGCTTCAACTGGATCCTGAAGATGGGTGGAGTGTCCACTCGAAACAAGTCGATCGATCGTGTTTAACTGAATCAAAAAGTACATATCCAATCTCAGTACACAGTCTCAAAATGTCCGTTAAAATAAAGATATTTATGTTAATGTTTTGTGCTTTTAAATCTAAGAGTTTAATTTCAACATTTTCAATCAAATTTTAGTAAAAAATATAAATAAATAACCCAAAAATTTAAAGAACATAATTTCTCCACACATATAAGGGGGGGCGCACGAAGATGCTCCCCAAATTCGTTGCAATAGGGTCGCGCTAGCAGAGAAAAAAAATAGCGCGACCGCGCCTAAGGAGACGCGCACGCGCCTCTAGGTTCGGTACCGAACAGAGGTGCATGCGCGTTGATAGCGTGTGCGCGTGGCTGACGCGTACGTGCAGAGGAGACGCGCATGCGCCCCTGTTAAAAAAAAAAAAAACAGTCGACAATTTCCCCATTTTTCATTTGGCCGGTCGAGCGCATCCTCTTCCTCCTCGTACACGTCCATTCAACTACCAACGGAGGCCAAATCCACTCCAAAACCACCCAACAACACCCACAAACTCGTCACCACTTCGATTAATAGGTAAATATCACGTTTTTCTTCAATTTTATTCATTGTTTGTGTCAATTTTTGTATTTTTTTTGTTTATGTAAATGTAACTAATTCCCAAATTTTAAAAACAATGAACCAATTTTCAACTGCAGACTGCAACTGAGACAATGAGTGAACAAGATGTTAACCCCGAGTCCGGTGGAACACAAGAAAACCCAAACCTTGGACCCAATGCCGAAGAAAACCGTGAACACAATCCAAATGCCGAACAAAACCAAAACCCACAACCTAAATTTGACCAAGTTGATCTTAACCACTATGTAAATGAAATGCGAGTGCACACTCACGAACTTAGAAACTCGGGTGAACCATCTCGATTGTCTCTTGCCACGTCAATTGAGAACTCAATCGACTCCCTCATACATGCACACCAGGAATTGACCGACATGACTCAATTTAGAGCTAGGATGCAGGAGTACTACTCCACGGGCATCTCCAAGGAAGCAATAAAAGATTTTAACATTACAAAAGCCCAATTATATAATATGTTCGCTGATCTGAAAACAGGCCAACCACTGAACATTACAAAGCCACGTGTCTACATGGATTGGTGTCATTACCAACCGTGGAGGGACAATTGGATGTAGAGGTGGTTCATGGTGTACGATAAACCTCCCTGCAATAATAGGGAGGTTCCACAGTACTTCCTTTGCCAACTGTGGGATGAGTTTTGCCTCGCTTTACATGTCAACTATTTTGACATAACTGAGTTCCAGGGTGTTCGGCGTGGCTCTGCCCAAGATCGACATGCTGCCAGGAGGAACCCACTGAGAGGGCCACCAGCTCTGAGGCGCGACCCCAACCCCTCTCTCCAACCACCTCAGTTTCCCGATAAGCTTGATCAGATCGAGGTGGAAATGAGGAATGTTTCACGTGGTCTCCTCAGACACACCTCCTTTGTAGCAGCGACTACAGTGGAGAGGTCGGGTGACCTTGATAGAGGTCCAAGTGCAGGGCCTTCACGACAGGGCTAGGATAGACCCATGACCGATGGTAGCCATGCTGGGAATTCCAGTTCGACGGGGACAATGCCACATCTTTGTCCCCATTGCGGGCACACTTGCCCTGGCCTGACCGAGGGTTGTTATATGGATCAGGTCAGCAATTTTTTTAATGTGTTTTCAATCATCACTTTATAACTTGTAAAGTATTTTGAAAGTATTTTTGTTTGACCTAAACTATTATTTCAATGTACAGTTATTCAGAGCTGATACACCGAGATGGGAGAACGTAGAATCTCCCAACCTGGATGCAGCAATGGCAGCTGCAACTGAAATTGCGACACCCCAAATGGAGGTATTTTTAGTACCTGACACTATTTTTTTATTACTTATGTCATTTATATTACTCAAGTATTTATATTTATGGCATACACGTTGATAGTTCGTACAATGTTTTTGAATATCTTGATTTCCTAGATAATGACTTGTTTAACATGTTCATAACATGATGCATTTTGTTGTCCATAGGTGTTTCATGACTACGGTGATCAGCCACCCCCGCTAGGGATTGGCACATCACCATATAGACAGGTACAATGTGTAGTTATAAGCATGCTTTTAATTTGATTTGTTACAACTTACTATGGTTTAATTTATTGTTTATTTACTAAATTGTGATATTACAAATGTATATGTAGGTTCCACCAGCAGCTGTGTCTCCGCATTTTAGTCCTGTGTATCCACCCTATCCCATGAGTCCCCCCCCTCGCTTTCATCTAGACCCCTCCCTACGTCCACCCCCTCCCTTCCATCCAGCCCCCCCTCTCCGACCATACTCCCCCCTCCATCCATCCTCCCCCACTCGCCCACCCCCCTACGTCCATACATCCCCCCCAATTTATCCACACCCCCATGTCTATCCATCCTCCCCCATTTGTCCACGCCCCCCCTTCCTTCCACCTTCCCCTCTTCGTCCACAACCTCCCATTTGTCCATCCTCCTCCCTCCATGCAGGACTGCCCTCCCATGCACCATCCCTCAACACCATCCGTAGCCCTTTCCGTTCGATACCCTCTATCCTACAACCAGCAGGGGTTCATAGTCCACATGGTCCTCCTCCACCCCATACCACCGTGTCTTCTCCCACCATATAATCCCCACTTCCCGCCACTATTGTGGCATCTACTCTTCTAATATCCTCATCAGTATCTCCAGTGGTTGCACCTGTAGTGGCTGCCACTACATCTTCTCCCCCCCATCACTGCATCGGAGTTGGTTGTCCGACCATCTGCTCCACTTGCTAGACCAGAAGGCCAGCCATGTCCATCGTCGGAGGTGTTCATGGTGAGAATCAAGTTAATTTATGAAAATATTTTGATGCATTAACAAAAATTAATTTAAGCAATTATGACTTTTCAATGAAATGATTATGTTAAATGTTGTAGGATGGAATTGCTGAGAGGCTTCGCAGATCTAGGACACCTCCCCAACGTTTCCCACTCATGTCAGAGGTGATTTATTTAATATTCGAATTCTATATTTGTTTTATAAATGTGGTAAATGTTGAAAATGCCTGAAAATGACGGTATCTTATATCATTTGTTCCAGAGCCAGGAGAGACGGTCTACTCCTAGATGGACCAAGACCCGAGGCACCGTTAGCTTGAAGAGTAGGAAGATCGACTTTGGATCTGCACCTAGGAGTGACAGTGGTGGTCACAATGCTTGACACGCCACGTGTTATGTACATTTGCCACGATGTGGCACTTTTGTGCACCAGTTTTGATATACTTTGTATCTACGGCATAAGTTGCCATGTATTTTGTATCTACGGCATGAGTTGTCGCATTTTGTGTAGGGCACGAGTCGCCATTGTACGTACATTGGGAACCATGTTCCACTATTCGCCAGAAATTGTATATGTTTGGATGAGTTTTGTAGCCTCGATGTACATGGATTTTCAGTTATGTGATTTATATATCTCGTTGTCTAATGTGGTTGTCTCATGTTGTGTGTATCATGATGTGATGTTGTGTAAATTTGGGTTTTACCTATATCTTAGAAGAGAAGTTGGATATCGTAGTTCAACTTGGTTTATCTTTCCACATGTAAAAGCTTCTAATGGTATCTATGTTAAGAGAACATTGTAAACATAAGCTAACTCAAACAAAATCATGTGTGAGAATTAATCTAAAAACAAACAGAATAAATGGATGGACAAATCACACCTCATGGCACATAAGATATATATTGGGAACTTGAGTACTAGGAAAAGAACACTTAAAATTAGAAAATGTCCGTTGTCGTCAAAAGGTTAAAATGAGATCCAACATGATTTTTAATAGCTCTACATAATGAGATCCAAAAAGGCCATACTCTACATAATGAAATGTTGTCACTAGTATTTATTTTGACCATTTTGTCCACTTAAGATCATGCAACAAATTAATAACCAAGTTATGGAATCATTTCTTAATCGATTGTCACCATACAAATAGGACAACCTTGAGCACGATGTATAGCTAGCTCATTAATTCTCACTCACAAATATAGCCACCTTTGTTTTGATGACCATCACATCCACTACCATTTACAATTAGGACTTCCTTAATTTATCATTATGTGATAGCGATCTAATTTTATGTATGCATATATGTGTATAGTGGTTTGGATTCAAATGTATGCAGATGAATATATATGTACAATGAAAATGATTTAATCTTTACATGTATTATAATTTAGGGCTAGATCTTAGGATACACAATAGGGTTTCATTGTGATTAGAATACAAACTAGGGTTTATGCTACCAACTAGGGTTTTTAGGCTACCAACTAGGGTTTTTAGGCTAGGTTCTCGTGTTTCTAGGCTAGGATCCAAGCTCTAGGGTCACCATATTAATGTTTAATTCCACTATCATGTCATCATTCTCACCAATACCATGCCCACTACTACAATCACCATCAAGCCTCTCAATCCCACTTTGAACATTTCCCATACTTCCAAGTTAAAATTGATAGGTCTTGTTGCTAAAATATTTTCACTTATCTATTCACATAGACAAATCCACTCCTGTGAAATATTTGTTGTAGCTTGGTACGTGCAAGTTCACATGCAATAATACTTGAGAGATCATTTTACCCCATGATCCATGGAAGATTCATTGGAGTCATATCAACCTCATTGTCATCACCCCAACCATGGTCAAGACGCCAAGATCCATCCTTAGTAGACAAAACCTCATGTTGGCACCCATAACACACTCAAAGATAAAAAATTCTTTGAAAGGGCATGTTTGGGGGTTGAGGGAATCTTGATTTTTTTATAATCACACATGAGAGGTTCTTAGAGTCAAATACATTGGATATAAATAAATTCCCCAACGCCTTCATCATCTTCATCATCATCTTCATCACCATCGCCATCATCATCAACGCCTTCGTCATCATCACCATCTTCATCATCATCACCATCACCATGACCATCAACTTCACCACCATCACCATCATCATCAACTTCACCATCTTCATCATCATCACCATCTTCGTCATCATCACCATCTCCATCTTTTGGATGCGAGACAGAACCATCACCATCTTCATCATCACCATCACCATCACCATCAACCTCACCACCATCACCATCATCATCAACGTCACCATCTTCATCATCATCACCATCTTCATCACCATCACCATCTTCATCACCATCACCATCTCCATCTTTTGGATGCGAGACGGAACCATCACCATCTTCATCATCACCATCACCATCACCATCAACCTCACCACCATCACCATCATCATCAACGTCACCATCTTCATCATCATCACCATATTCATCATCATCACCATCAACGTCACCACCATCACCATCATCATCAACGTCACCATCTTCATCATCATCACCATCCTCGTCATCATCACCATCTCCATCTTTTGGATGCGAGACGAAACCATCACCATCTTCATCATCACCATTGCGATCACCATCAACCTCACCACCTTCACCATCATCACCACCATCACCATCTTCATTATCATCACCATCTTCGTCATCATCACCATCTCCATCTTTTGGATTTGAGACAGAACCATCACCATCTCCATCTTTTGGATTTGAGACAGAACCATCACCATCTCCATCATCACCATCACAATCACCATCAACCTCATCACCATCACCATCACCATCACCATCACCATCAACCTCACCCAAACCCTAGTCCTAACCCTCACCCAAACCCTAGCACTAAGCCATCTTCTCCATCCTCACAATCACCATCACCGTCACCATCACCATCACCGTCACCATCAACGTCTTCATCATCACCACCATCTCCATCATCATCATTGACTCTAACTCTAACCCTAATTCAATTTCCTTCTATAATCCTAGCCCTAACCCTCACCCAAACCCTAGCACTAAGCCATCTTCTCCATCCTCACCATCACCATCACTGTCACCATCAACGTCTTCATCATCACCACCATCTCCATCATCATCATTGACTCTAACTCTAACCCTAATTCAATTTACTTCTATAACGCTAGCCCTAACCCTCACCCAAACCCTAACACTAAGCCATCTTCTCCATCCTCACCATCACCATCACCGTCACCATCAACGTCTTCATCATCACCACCATCTCCATCATCATCATTGACTTTACCTCTAACCCTAACTCTAACTCCAACTCTAACTCTAACTCCAGGTTCCTCATCAAAGCCTCCATCATCATCATCTTCATGACCATCGCCATCGCCATCACCATCAACGTCAACCTCTTCATCATCATCACCATCATCATCATCATACATGCCTGGTGGAAGATTTTCCAGAGTTGACCCCCATGTGCAAAAATTGCACACTCCCTCACTGAGCAAAACCCTAGTTTCCAAGATGGACGTACAAGATGAGGGCGGGGCCACCGGGTCGTAGGGGAGGGGCACCCTTAAGACTATCCCGGCGTGCTGAAACCAATGGAGTCGACGGTTCATCGATCCGAGCCACGGTCTTCATTCTATGGCTCGTCCCGTATCGCATCCAAAAGGCCTTCAGGGACACCTGCTGGATACCTGCCGGGGGCGTAGAACTCCAACCGTGCAACAAAATCGGGTTTTGGGGAGTCATGCAGGTGTGTCTATGAAGGTTCCGGCTAGGAATGCTAGCCACAAGTGCCCCAGTGGGTGATTTTCCAGAGTTGACCCCCGTGTGCAAAAATTGCACACTCCCTCACTGAGCAAAACCCTAGTTTCCAAGATGGACGTACAAGATGAGGGCGGGGCCACCGGGACGAAGGGGAGGGGTGCCCCTAGCACTATCGCGGTGTGATGAATCCAACGGAGTCAACGGTTCATCGATCCGAGCCACGGTCTTCATTCTATGGCTCGTCCTGTCTCGCATCCAAAAGGCCTTCACGGACACTTGTTAGATACCTGCTGGGGGCGTAGAACTCCAACCGTGCAACAAAACTGGGTTCCAGGGAGTCCTGCAGGTGTGTCTAGGTAGGTTCCGGTCAGGAATGCTAGCCACAAGTGCTCGGTGGATGATTTTCGAGAGTTGACCCCCGTGTGCAAAAATTGCACACTCCCTCACTGAGAAAAACCCTAGTTTCCAAGATTGACGTACAAGATGAGGGCGGGGCCACCAGGCAGGAGGGGAGGGGAACCCCTAACACTATCCCAGCGTGCTGAATCCAACGGAGTTGACGGTTTGTCGATCCGAGCCACGGTCTTCATTCTATGGCTCGTCCCGTCTCGCATCCAAAAGGCCTTCAGGGACACCTGCTGGATACCTGCCGGGGGCGTAGAACTCCAACCGTGCAACAAAACTGAGTTCCGGGGAGTCCTGCAGGTGTGTCTAGGCAGGTTCCGGTTGGGAACGCTAACCCTAAGTGACCAGTGGAATATTTTCCAGAGTTGACCCCAGTGTGGAGGCCATGCCAAATTCTCTAAAGGGGTCCATTTCTCGACCAGAGGCCCCCAGGCGTGCGTGGCCATTGTGGATAGGTCTGCAATGGCCAGGTGGACCTGTGGGAGGCGACGTAATCCAAGTCCTCTCACCGGTTTGGGTTCCGTGGCCCCGGGTCAAATCCTCCAAGTGTCCCTGAATGGCCTCGGGGTGCCTGACTATAATGCCCGTAGCGCTTGAACCGTGGCTCGGTTTGCGAATCCATCGACTCTGGTGGGTATGGGACGCCGGGTTTCAGCTAGGGGACCCCCCACAGCGTGCCTCGAAGACCCGGAAGTGGTGCCAATGGGACATCCCCGGAGCTAGGGTTTTGCTCAGTGAAGGCCATTCCAAATTCACTCAATGGGACCATTTCTCGTTCGGAGGCCCTCGGGCGTGCGTGGCCACCATGGACAGGTCCACTATGGCCACATGGACCTGTGGGAGCCGACGAAATCCAAGTCCGCTCGCCGGTTTGGGTTCCGTGGCCACGGAGCAAATGCCCAAAGTGTCCCTGAATGGCCCCAGGGTGCCCGACTAGAATGCCCATAGCACCTGAATTGTGGCTTGGTTCGCGAATCCGTTGACTCCAATGGGTCCGGGACACTGGGTTTCAGCTAGGGGATCCCCCACAGCGTGCCTCGAAGACCCGGAAGCGGTGCCAATAGGCCATCCCCGGAGCTAGGGTTTTGCTCAGTGAAGGCCATTCCAAATTCGCTCGATGGGACCATTTCTCGTCCGGAGGCCCTCAGGCATGCATGGCCACCATGGAAAGGTCCACTATGGCCACGTGGACCTATGGGAGCCGACGGAATCCAAGTCCGCTCGTCGGTTTGGGTTCCGTGGCCGCAGAGCAAATGCCCAAAATGTCCCTGAATGGCCCTGGGGTGCTCGACTAGAATGCCCGTAGCGCCCGAACCGTGGCTTGGTTCGCGAATTCGTCAACTCCGATGGGTCCGGGACACTGGGTTTCAGCTAGGGGACCCCCGACAGCGTGCCTCGAAGACCCGAAAGCAGTGCCAATGGGCCATCCCCGGAGCTAGGGTTTTGCTTAGTGAAGGCCATTCCAAATTCGCTCAAGGGGGCCATTTCTCATCCGGAGGCCCCCGGGCGTGCGTGGCCACCATGGACAGATCCACTATGGCCACGTGGACCTGTGGGAGCCGACAAAATCTGAGTCCGCTCGTCGGGTTGGGTTCCGTGGCCCAGGGGCAAATCCTCTAGGTGTCCCTGAACGACACCGGGGTGCCTGACTAGAATGCCCGTGGCACCCGAACCATGGCTCGGTTCATGAATCTGTTGATTTCGGTGTGTCCGAGACGGCGAGTTTCAGCTAGGGCCTCGCTACAACATCCCCCGAAGACCCGGAAGCAGTGCCAACGAGCCATCTTCGGAGCTAGGGTTTTGCTCAGTGATGGCCATTCCAAATTTGCTAGAGGGGGCCATTTCTCGTCCGGATGCCCCCGGGCGTGTGTGGCCACTGTGGACAGGTCCATAATGGCCATGTGGACCTATGGGAGGCGACGGAATCCAAGTCCTCTCGCCGGGTTGGCTTCCGTGGCCCTGGGGCAAATCCTCCAGGTGTCCCTAAATGACCTCGGGGTGCCCGACTAGAATGCCCATGGCACCTGAACCGTGGCTCGGTTAGCGAATCCGTTGACTCCGGTGGGTTCGGCGTGGAGGTTTTCAGCTAGGGGACCCACCACAGCTTCCCTCGAAGACCCAGAACTGGTGCCAATGAGCCATCTCCGGAGCTAGGGTTTTTCTTAGTGATGGCCATTACAAATTCTCTCAAGGGGTGCATTTCTCGTCTGGAGGCCCCCGGGCGTGCGTGGCCACCGTGGTGCCCGACTAGAATTCTCGTAGCACCCGAAGGCCATTCCAAATTCGCTCAAGGGGGGCATTTCTCGTCCGGAGGCAGAAGAAGATCAATTTTCGACAAAACAATGTAGTTAGCAGAAGAAGATCAATTTTCGACAAAACAATGTAGTTATTACATGTGGAGGCAGCGGTTTCCCATGGAAAACGAGTGTATGGTTGAGCAGAGGAAAGATGTTGGGAAATGGGCTATTACAACAGAATCAAAGAATTGATAAATCTAAAGTTCAGTGTTTCTATTGTAAGAAATTTGGGGATTATGCTAGGGAGTGTAGAAAGAAGGAAGCAGATGCCAGAAAGCATTCTGCAAATCTAATTGGGAAATCAGAAGATAAAACTGATCCAGTTCTTATTACTTGCAATGTTGCACAAGAGAATTGAATTCAAATGATGTATGGTTTCTAGAAAATGGTTGTAGCAATCACATGTCTGGAAACAAAGAGGTGTTCACTAATCTAGATAGTTCGGTACCATCTGAAGTGAAATTTGGAGATGACAATAAAGTGTCAGTCAATGGCAAAGGTATGGTTAATGCATTTTCCAAAAATGGAGATAAAAATCATATTAATGATGTGTATTTTGTTCCTGGTCTGAAATGCAATTTAATCAGCATTGGACAACTAATGGAGAAAGGTTATAAGGTAATTTTCAACCATGACACTTGCACAATTCTTGACAAGAATCCTAGAAAAAGGTTGATTGCAAAGGTTAAAATGACTAAAAATAGAATGTTTCCACTTACATTAAAGAGTAAAATTCAAAATTATGTGAATGCATATAACGTTCAAAGTCTGGATTAGTCTTGGCTCTGGCACTTGAGGTATGGACATTTGTAGTTTGGGGGATTAAGCTTATTACAAAGAAACCAAATGGTTAGAGGGTTGCCACCAATTGAACAACCAACAAGCTCATGTGAGAGCTGCATCTTAGCAAAGCATCGTAGAGAAGCTTTCCTTGTAGGCACTTCTTATTGTGCAAAAGAACCTCTGGAGATAGTTCATATAGATTTGTGTGGACCAATGCAGAATCCATCATTGGCTGGAAATTTGTATTTTCTAACCTTTATTGGTGATTACAGCCGGAAAACATGGGTATATTTTGTGAAACAAAAATCATAAAATTTTGAAGTGTTCAAGAATTTTAAAACCTTAGTTGAAAAGCAAAGTGGAAATTTCATCAAAGTGTTGAGGTTTGATAGAGGAGGGGAATATAAATTGAATGAATTCATAGAATTTTGCAGAAATCATGGCATTAAGAGGCAGTTTACCGCCCGGTATACACCACAACAGAATGGTGTGGCAGAAAGGAAAAATAAGACAATTCTGAATATGGCAAGAAGCATGTTGAAGGCCAAACATTTGTCAAACAAGTATTGGGCAGAAGCAGTTACGTGTTTAGTCTACATCTTGAACAGGTTTCCTACAAAAAGTGTGATGAATAAAGTACCTGAAGAAGCTTGGAGTGGAAAGCGTTGCAATGTTTCACATCTTAGGATATTTGGGTGTGTGGCTTACTCTCATGTACCTAAATAAATTAGAAGGAAGTTGGATGTTCGAAGTGAAAAATGTATCTTTATTGGGTTTAGTGAGCATTCTAAAGCATATAAACTCTATAATCCTATTACCAAGAATTTTATTGTAAGCAGAGATGTAGAATTTAAGGAGGAAGCATGGGATGGAAGTATTGATGAAATAGTTACACGTGGAGCAGCTTTACCTCATGTTGAAGATGATGAAGAAGATGGACAACAAATTCGACATTCATATGTACCTACACATGTACTAGCATCTCGCACACCAGGAAGAAGCTCAACAAACTTTAATTCACCTCAAGCAAGAACACCAAGAAATTTCATGCAAGAAGAGCAATCGGGACTTGGAGGCTAGCATACATCAAGTTCACAAGTAAGTGATGAATCTGATCCTACATTAGCAGAATTGAGATCTAGGATTAGAGGAAAAAAATCTAGAAGCCTAAGAGAAATCTATGAACAACATGATGAAGAACTGGATTTAAATTCAAATTTTGCATTATTGGCTTATCAACCAGTTAATTTTGAAGAAGCAATTAAAGATGATGCATGGATAAAAGCTATGGATGATGAAATAGATGCTATAGAGATAAATGAAACTTAGGAATGAGTATATTTACGTGAAGGAAAAGACTGCATAGGTGTAAAATGGATCTGTAAAACAAAATTGAATGCTGATGGAAAGGTTGAAAAGCACAAGGCTAGGCTTGTGGCACAAGGTTTTAGTCAACAACCCGGCATAGATTATAATGAGACTTTTGCACCGGTAGCAAGACTTGTCACAGTTAGACTTGTTTTAGCTATTGCAGCACAAAATAATTGGAATGTATATCAGTTGGATGTAAAATCTGCATTTTTAAATGGATTTTTAGAAGAGGAGGTTTATGTAAAACAACCACTTGGTTATGAAATAAGAGGACATGAAGATAAAGTATACAAGCTAAAGAAAGCATTATATGGGCTGAATCAACCACCTAGAGTGTGGTACAACATAATAGAATCATATTTGATGAGTAATGGATTCAATAGATGTGCTAGTGAGCCTACACTGTACACAAAATTAAATCAGCAAGGTAAAATCATGATTGTATGTTTGTATGTTGATGACTTAATTTTCACTGGAAATTTGTCTATAGAAGCATTTAAAATAGAAATAAAAACAGAGTTTGAAATGATAGATTTGGGAATGATGAAATACTTCCTGGGAATTCACGTTGATCAATCTGAAAAGGGAATTTTCATATGTCAATCTAAGTATGCTAAAGATGTATTGAGAATATTTTGAATGCTGAATTGTAAACCAGTGTCAACACCTATAGCAACAGGAACTAAATTAAGTAAAAAGGACAACAAACCTTTTGTGGATCCAACGCAATTTAAGAAATTAGTTGGAAGTTTGATGTATCTAATAGCAACAAGGCCATATATCATGTTTGCGGTGAGCTTAATTTCCAGATTTATGGAATCTCCGAAGAGGTCTCATTGGCAAGTAGCAAAAAGAATTTTAAGACATGTTTCAGGAATAATAAATTATGGAATTTTGTATTCAACAGGTTCAGATTTCAGATTAACAGGCTACACAGAGAGTGATTTTTCAAGCAGTGTAGATGAAAAGAAAAGTACAACAGGTTATGTATTTAACTTTGGTTCGGGTGCAGTTTCATGGGCATCAAAGAAGAAACCCATAGTGACCATTTCATCAGCTGAAGCGGAGTATGTAGCAGCGACGTCAGCAACATGCCAAGCAGTGTGGATTCGAAGAGGTTTGCCCGAGTTGTTGCATGAACAAGAGGATCCAATAGTGATTTTCTGTGACAATAATTCAACAATTGCATTGTCAAAAAACCAAGTATTTCACAAAAGGAGAAAGCATATAGATACTCGATATCACTTCATCAGAGAACTTGTTAACATCAAAGAAATCAACTTGAAATTTTGCAGGTCAAAGGAACAACTAGCAGATATATTTACTAAGCCTCTAGCAAAGGAGTTTTTTGAGTTTCATAGAGAGAATCTTTGTAATGTCCCTTAAATAGTAAGATAAAAAAAAATTTCTTCTTCTTGCTAATTTGCCTAACATAGATTATATATTTATGAGATTTTCTTGCAGTAATATGAAAAGTATTGATGCTTGCATTTTCCATTTCAATGTGTTAAGAAAACTTCTAGCAAGGTAACTTTTATCGGTCAAGCTCTTGTGCGGAAGTAATTAGGATGAACATGTGGGTGTAAATTTTTGCCATGCAATAATCCTAGCAGTCTCTATTCTTCTTACTTGATCTAAATGTATGTTTGAAATGTCAATTCTCAGGCATGATGAACCTGATGAGGGAAGTTGAAACACCCTGAATCTTTGGGGTTTGGTTAAACACTTCTGGTGGAGTCATCGAGAGGTAAGGTGTGAATAGGGGAAAACCTATGGACTTACTTAGCGATTATGCTAACACATATTTAATTTTCATTCTCATGCAGGTGTCCTTTGGTGGCCATAAGGTCGGCAAATTTCCTATGAAAGAAACTCCAAAAGTGGAACACCCTTATGCCAACATGAAGAGGTTGAGAACTTTGTCTTTGTATTAATAACCCAAGGGTATTGCTCCTACATGACTATACTAAATAGTTTGGTAAATTTGAATTGTAGTCATATCATGGTGGTTGCAAGAGTTAATTCCACACGTGATAGTCACGTGGCTTTGGCCAGTTGGATTAAGGCCTTGAGCGAGGGTTACTCCGAAGTTTTCCAAATCATGACTTCACTTGGTCTTTTGGTTGTGAGGGTTTTAGCTCTGTTTGTGATGTAGTTGCGCCTGGCCTGAGCTACGCTCATGGCCGGGGTAAGGTTTAGAAGACACGAGGGCGATGAAGAAGTGACCCTACAGGTAAGATCATGTCCATGTTTTAAATGCTGAGATTCCTCATTTGCTTCATTGTAGTTTTAAGAACTGCCCAGGCCCTAACTTCTTCTTGATTTCGTTCTCTTACAAGTATGGTGACTCTCTGCGTGGACCAAAAGGAGAAGCAATATGACTGTACCACTCATTTTGGACTGGTAAGTCCTGGGTTCTTTCAACCCTTCACCCTATCCGTCTCGGTGGTTTGGAGAAGGGTTTGATAAGTTGGTAATGGGGAGATTCGTGATGCCTTTGGCTCACTCAGATTTGGAATCTCCAGGGAGGTCGCCTTTGTCTTGACCTGGTGTCTAGTACATTATTGTAATAATATTTTGATGGGTGAATCTACTAAGGGTTTCCATGCTTTCCATGTATTCGAGCTTATGTAAATGTTGGTTTTTGAAAGAATATTCTCCCTTGTATGTATTCGTGGAGCTCGTCTTTGAAGTTTGGAAATGGGGAAAGGACTTCTGCATTTTTTGTTTCCATCAAGTTTAAATGACCATGTAAAGAAACTGTGGCCACTGTATTTTCTTTTTAATAGTGCTCTGTGAGTCTATGATCTTGATGGAAAATCGTTTATCTCTTTTCCCCATGCTAAATGTATGTGTATTATCTTTGCTCTGTTCTGCGTTTTTCTTTCCTAAAGAGAAGTTTATAAAGATGTATAAGTTGTTTGTGCTTCTATCCTGTAGCTAGTCAACTTGTTTTGCTAAATAGAAACTCTGTATTCGTTGATGTCTGTGGTATTTCTGTTAGTTGACTAGCTTGTAGCGATCGTTTCTGGGCTAAGTGAGCTGCTCCAGGGGTTGATACCCCAACCTGTGGTTAATTTCTCTGCAAAGGATGACCCCTAAATGTTTGGACTATGAGACTCGATCAATGGATGGGAAATCGTGACCAACAGGGTTTTCAAATCTTTAAGATGTATTTTAAAAGATATGTGTTTATAATTGTATAATGTCGTAGCCTTCGTTTTCCTGTTGCGTTTATTTTTGGTTATGAGAAGCGTTTGCCTAGTAGTTGTCTTTACATGTGAACCTAGAGGGATTTTATCCCTGCCTTTGGCGTTTTATGTTTGGAGAAATATAGGCTGTAGGTGTTTTGTTAAATGGTAATGGGAACATTTGTTTGGACAAGTAACTATTTCTGTGTAATCGATACGTTTATCTGATGGCTGTGTGTTCAATAATTTGGTTTGATATGATGAGTACTTTGATTGGGGATGGGGTTCGATCCATGAATTAAGAGGCAAGCCCGTGAGGGTTGTTTGGATTGGAAATCGTGTTAATAATGCAAAATACCATTGAGTTATATCTGAGTCTATGTTTTGAATATGAATCTCTTTGCAATACATGATACGTGTAAAGTTTGACTAAATATTGACATTGTAGAGGTGTTTGATAATTGAACTGAGTAGTGTAGCTGAAAGTTTCGATGTCTGGCTTGAAATCTTTGTTTATTTATACTTGTTGTTTTTCCAGCATAGACAGGATAATAATTAAAAGAACTAGCAGGCATAGATAAAACCCTGCACTACGAATAAGGAAATACGATTCAAACAGAAAACATATACCTATAAACAAGAATTTATAATAACCCTAACCTAGAAGACAATATAAGTTGTCTAGCAAAGGCTAGCTTGGCTAGACCCGCTAGACCCTCCACTGGGTTCTGGGCAGAACCTCGAAGTTGATAATATTGGTAATGAAAACAATGTTGTAGTATCTATTCTAATTTTAAAAGCCTAAATTTATTATAACTGGAAATTTGAAACAATGAATACTCCATACCTGGCTGCTTGAAAACCCGATCCTTTTTGGTGGAAGCCTAGCTGCTTGGCACTTAATTCCTTCCTGTAGAAACCTGCACACTCAACAATAGTTAATACAGAGCCTGTTGTATTTAGCTAACCTGTTAAGATGATTTCCTTTAGCTGGATAACTTTGGGGCTACCGTGTTCCTCCCAACCATGATCCTACAACCGTTCCTGGTTCTGTATGGATCTCCCCGAGCTGGATTCCAACATGCAAAAGAGATAGAGGACCTAGGGTTGTTGCTGGTTTAGTTTCTTGGAGCAGAAATTTTTCCTTTAGTTACCATCAGAGGATGATAATGAAAAGATAGTTGATCCCCAAACTTGGGATCTGGCCTCTTTAAGTAGGGAAGTCTTTCGATTAGGACTGTTGAAATAATTAGTTTATTTAAATTAAATAATTAATAATTAAAAGATATTATTTAATTAAATATCTAGTCCTTTTGAACTATGAATTTTCCAACTGTTTAACTATAAGTGATTTTGATTTCAGCTCTCAATAATAATTATATTAACAATAATATAATAATAATATTTTACTTTAACTATTAACACCTCATTAATAATACTTTAAATAATGCATAGGCCATCTATAATAAATATATTTTCTATAACTAAAAAATGACACATTATTATTAGAGCTTTCAATAATAACTTAGCCTTGAGGCTTTTATGCATGTTAGTCATAAAAGACTACTAGTAATTTTCTTTTATTAAATTATGTAACTTCACAAGATACTTCTTTTAATCTTTTAAGGACAAGGTCCAATTCTTTGGATGGTCTCGGTAAGCTTGGTTAGGTACCTCTAGTCTCTCTCTTTGCATGTCGGATTCCCTCGTTTAACACGGTAGCTCCTGCAGTACTTGATGATAGATAAAAGATGAATCATTTAAATAAATAAAATAAGTGTGATGAAAGTAAAAGTGCTATTCAGAGTCCTTCCGACTCAACACTTTTGAGATCCAGTAACCCCGAGTGATCTTCAGAGCCTTTTGACTCAACACTCTCACATGGGCGTTACACTAGTGCAATTCCAGAGCCTTTGCTCAACACTAGTGCTAGAATGTGGTTGTGAGGCACATCTAGAATTTTTAAGTTGCCTCAGATCCGATATTCGTTTATCAAGCTTGGAGTGCTCTAGGGCTTAGGCCCAACACTCAATGTACCTCAGGGCTTACTCCTAGTACATAAACATTCTTCTAGGTACATCGGGGCTTATACCTAGTACGTAGGTTATATGTGTGTTTCTGAGTCCACGCTCAACACACTCATAAGTCTAATCATGTAAAATCATAGCTCTGCATAGTAAGTAACGAAAGATCATCTCAGTATATTAGGGTTTGTACCCATATCAAAGTCGAAGAACATCATTACAACATCGGGGCCTTTTTGCCCAGTATACACTCAAATAAAGAAGTCAGTCAGGTCCATGCCCGATATGTCAATATATATAAAAGAATAATCATAGGTGCTAGGGCTTATGCCCAATACTCCAAATAAAACATAGATACTGGGGCCGTGGCCCAATATAACAACCAAAATAGTTAGTCCAAAAATTCGGGATATTACAATCTTGGCATTATTAATGCTACATATGTATGACTGTAGCTGTATGTTGGATATCATAATTTTGTCAATGATATATCCTGTTTTGTTCATTTTTGGGTTGTAATTAAGGGGGATATTGTTGGAATAAATTACAACCAACTACACTTATCTATTGTGAACTCATATTTATTGCGGATTAGATATGAATTTTGTATCTTGATAAGAAAGATGTTGTCTTCTTAAAGAGGTCTTGAGAAAGTGCTTGTCTTTATAGCTGTAGATGAATCTAGAAGGGACACGCCATGCCTCTCGAGAATGGAGAACCGACTGCCCAGCTGTGTATACTTAATATAATATTTATTTTGATGTTCCAGGTTAAGTGAATACAAAAAGATACAGCTTTGTCTTTTGTTGTTCTGAATTGAGTGTTGTAGCACTCTGTAAATTTTTTATGTTGTTTGTTGTTTGCTTCTCCCCTCCCTTTCACCTTTTCCTCCCTAAAAATTCTCGAGGGTGGTCAGGTTTTCACAATTGTAAAAAACAAAAAAAAAACTTAATTTAAACTAAATCATTGAATAATTAATTAAATTGATGAGTTATTCAATTATTTTTCTAAACTCCTTTTGGGTTGGAAAAATGTGGACCAACCAAAATAAAAAAGTAAGACTAATTATGTGATACATTTCATTCATTTGGATTGTAAATAAATCAGCATAGATCCATCTTAAATCCAGATCTATCAAGCATCGAGAGGGATGTGATTTTTTTCTAAATTACTTTTCATAATTTTTTACATGAATTTTTTTAAATTATGGTAATGTAAAGCACCTCTATCCCCTCTCAGTGCAATAACTATTAAAACTAAAATAAATATAATTGTAAAATATTCAAGAAATTGTAATATTTATAATCATATCTTGATGTATTTTATTATTTTACAAAATTAAAGTAAAAGAATAATGATAATATGTTTGAATTTTGTTTATATTAAATTTTGTTATATTTATTTTTAATTGTTTATAACATTGTAGAGTTGTTACATTAATAAATTGATTTCATAAAATAAAAAATAAAAAATAAAAAATAAAAAATAAAAAATAAAAAATAAAAAATATCATTATATTAAGATAAATAAATATAAATTTATTTTAATTTTATTTTATTAAGTATTTAAATGATCAAATCTTTTTAAATTTAAACATTTTTAAAGTGCAAAATTTTAAAATATAAAAAATGATTCTTTCATATTTTTAATAGATTGAGAATTAAGATAAATCTATAATATTATTAAATCTTTCAAATATAAGTGATTATATATTACATAAAAAATAAAAAAACATTTATTAAGATATAATTAAATTGGTAATTTATTAAGATATAATTAAATTAATAATTTTTTAACATTATTTTATTTTACAAAATTTGATTTTCTAAAATCAATTAACAATAAAAAAATATTAATATTAATGATGATAGAGCATCTATCTATTATTCAACTTTATTATTGACCCCTTCAAACCTTCTTTGCTCTGTTTCCTCTTTTTCTTTATTCCTCTCCTCTTCAGTTTTTGTTTTTCAGTTTTTGTTTGTTCTTGAACCTCTTGCCTTCCTCCTATTTTTTCTACCTTATCTTCTCCATTACCTATATGTACCAGGTCTTGTTGACCCTTTGGATACTTTGTTGCAGCTGCTGGGAAGAAATGGGTGGTGTAGGATCAATGATAGGCCCCACTAAATTCTTCTGCTGGGAAGAAATGGGTGGTGTAGGATCAATGATAGGCTCCCACTAATTCTTCCATCAGTTTTTGAAACTCTGTTTTTTTGTTTTTATTTGTTGAAGGGGTAAAATTTGATTTTCGAAAATCAATTAACATATAAAAAATATTAATATTAATGATGATAGATCAATTGAATAAAAATATATGGAAGAAATTGAACAATCATTATATAATTAAAATCTAGATTTGAACTGGGATAGGAAAGATAACAACACTTGATCTATACTCAATTGACAAGTTATTTTGTTACTGAATGAAATAACACTGATAGCGATATCTAAAATTAAAAAATAATATAACTTCCGTTGGAAAGAGCATTTAAATTTTTTATTCAATGTAAGAAAGAAAGAACACGTTCAAAGGGACTTTGCCATTAGCACTAAATTAATAATTGAAAGTCAAATTGGGATGCCGTGTCCAAATTGATTGGAAAGTTAATATTATTTTAATAGTAAGGAAAATTCATGGAAGGAGAAAACAATGCAGGTTTCCTTGTGGTTGTTATTCTTTCTCCTTTCGCACTTTTTCGGTCAATAAAAATGATCTGAGTGAGAGTTTTGGTTGATATGATATATTAAAAATGGTATAAAGTTTTGGTTGATATGATATATTCAAAATGGTTGGTATTTTTGACAATGAAATATTTTGCTTTTATGTTTATAGATATTTTGAAAAAGGGTTTTTTTAGGTTATAAGAAAATGAAATAAATTTATTGTATGTATGATTTTAAATTTTAAATAAATAATTATAAAATAGATATATAAAAAATATCTATTGTATGGTGGCCATTCTTTATGGTACAAATAGGGTGAAATGATAAATGATAGTTAGAACATTACATAATAATGAGCATATTTTGCTAGATAAATTAAATGAAAAGAAATATATATTTTACATTTTTAGGAATATATTTACTATTTTTTTTTTAAATAACATTGAGATAATTAAATTAATCATTTTTTTAATCCTAAAATTACCTATACTAATCCAAGTCAAAAATGTCTCAACAGAATTGATTTTTAGTGGATGGAATGAAATCCATCTAACTCCACCAATTTGTTGGAAATATCATAATTAATGAGCTGATAGCGTATCAAATTTACGCAGCTCTGTCAGTCACCGTGTCAGTCAGTTTGTGTCAGCGCGCAAAGTCTGAGATGTCAATATGTCAGTAAGTTCTCAGCCAATCCAGTGCACGTCATGTTAGTATTTATGTAGTTGCTCTTATATTTCGGCAAGATCATATTTTCTTAGGTAGCATTGAATTATAGTCTTTAATGAAATCCTATAGCTTCCAAGCGAAGCCATCTTGGGTAGGTGAAATGAAACTCTATAAATGTAAATCATTCACAGAGGATTAGTAAGAGATGAAGAAATAGGGATAAGAGTGAAGAAGAAGAAGTGAAAATCGTGAAGTAATTCAAGAGCCCAAGCTCTCTGTAAATGGTGAAAGATTGAAGTTAAGATCATCTCTCTGTAAGTGCGCAAAGTTTGTTTTATTGAGTAATATATATAAGTCTACAGTTTCGCATATTCATTCTCAAGAATGCTAAATGTTGTGTTGCGCACATCTTCTTCATATTTAGTTGTGTGAATGTTGTTTACATTTACATGCAGTAAATCAAATCAAGAATTTCAAGTATTTCAGTGTGGTGAATGCCCTAGTTTAATGCGCAGTAACTTCTACATATATTTCGGTTCTTATGTTTTAAGACAAAGTTTATTTAAGTTTGAGTTGTGCTCACTTAAATAGGTATACAAAGTTAACCGTGCATTTAACCTTTGTAAAAGTGAAAAGTGTGTGCAAAAGTGATTTGTATAAAGTGCGCAAGTCAAGTTCCGCAAAGTTAGAGTAGCGCATTAATCTGCGCGCAGTAAAAGGTTGAATCGGGCAGTTAATCTGTGCGCGGTAAAAGGGTAAAGGTGAATTGAGCATGTAATCTCCGCGCGATCATTTTGTGAAGTAAAGTGTTTTATAAAAAGTGGAAGAAAAATTAAAGTTAAGCATTTGCTAGGTCTAGTGCATGTCCTTAGCAAAGAAAAAGAAAATATTCATGTATCATACAGTGAATTTTTAATTGACTGTGCGTGCCCCTTTTTCCCCTCATCTGGTGTCAGAGCCTGGTTTACGGAAAGTAGAATTTGTATTTACATAAGGAAAAAGTGATTAAGAATGGCTTCCACTTCGAGTAATGTGCAAACCCCTATATTTTCTGGTAAAAATTATGAATATTGGTCTCTAACAATGAAGGATTTGTTTAGAGGTCAAGATGTATGGGAAATAGTCCAGAATGGCTATGTAGAACTAGCAAATGCAGCAGCATACAACAATCTCACACAAGCTGAGAAGGATGTCTTGAGGGAACAAAGGAAGAAAGATGGAAAGGCGCTGTTTCACATACATCAAGCAACACATGAATCAATACTCCCAAGAGTAGCAGCAACGCAGTAAGCAAAGGAAGCATGGGACATGCTCAAAACAACATATCAAGGTTTGGACAAGGTAAAGACTGCTAAACTTCAGATTCTGAGAAGAGATTTTGAATCTCTGTCTATGAAAAACACAGAGTCAGTAGACTCATTTTATACTCTTGTTATTGCTCTGGTTAATCAAATAAAATCTCAAAAAGAAACTCTAACTGATCAAAGAGTTGTTGAAAAGGTTTTTAGAGTTTTTTCAAAGAAATTTGAATCTTTGGTTGTAACCCTTGAGGAAAACAAAGATCTATCCACATTTACCATTGATGAGTTGCAAGCCTCATTGCTCAATCATGAACATAGAATCAGTGGTTCAGATACATCGCTGGAAGGTGCATTCGCAGAACAGTCATCCATAAGCCATGGAAGAGGCATAAGAAGATCAAACTCTAGAGGTTGAGGATGAAGTTTGTTCAGAGGAGGTCACAGCAGCAGCCTTGCGCATGGCACTGGTAGAAGCCAGAATCAGACCCCCAATCAGCCAAGTGGACAAAGGTATGATAAATAAAAAATTCAATGTCATTACTGCAAGAAGTATGGACACTTCGCATATGAATGTAGGAAGAAGCAGTATGACCAAGGAAAGCAAGGTGAAGCACAGTCAAGCAGCAGTAGCGCTCTGAACAACACAATGTTCTTAGCTTGTGCATCTTCACTGGAATGCAATGATGTTCAAGAAAGTCCAAATGACATATGGTATTTAGACTTAGGCTGTAGCAATCACATGACTGGTAATGTAAATCTATTTTCCAGTCTAGATAAATTAGTTCAAACTGATGTAACACTTGGAAACAATTTTCAAGTTACTGTTTTGGGAAAGGGTACTGTTGATATTCTAACAAAACAGGGGGAGCAAAAATTCATGCCTGATGTGTATTATGTTCAAGGTTTGAAGCATAACCTGATGAGCATTGGACAACTGATGGAAAAGGGTTACAGAGTTCACATGGTAGGCAAGTGCTGTGTGATCAAGGACATATATCCCAGCAATCAGTTAATTGCTGAAGTACAGATGACAAGCAATCGCTTGTTTCCTCTGAGGATAAGACCCATCATAAAAGGTAAGACAACTCAAGTTGTTCATGCAAGTTAGAATGAGAATTCTGGAACTGCGCTCCGCGTAGAGAGCAAAGGAGCAGAAATTCATTGCGCAACAGAAGAGAAGGACAACACAATGCAAGCATCATTTCAGATAGAAGTAAAGGATGAGTCTTGGTTATGGCATTTCAGATTTGGACATCTGAATTTTGGTGGGATGAAGCTACTGCACACGAAGGACATGGTGAAAGGATTTCCATTGATCAAAAGACCAAAGCGAATTTGTGAAGGCTATATTTTTGGAAAGCAGCACAGAGAGACTTTTCCAGTTGAAAATTCATACAGAGCGCGCACACCACTTGAAAACGTGCATTTCGATATTTGTGGACTGATGCAAACACCGTCCATGGGAGGATGCACTTATCTTCTCACATTCATAGATGATTTCACAAGAAAAACATGGTTTTATTTTCTAAAACATAAATATGATGCATTTGATTGTTTTCAGCAGTTCAAGGCACTCGTGGAGAAGTAGAGTGGGTATAGCATCAAGATATTGAGAACATATAGAGGTGGTGAGTATGTCTCAAATGATTTCTTAAACTTTTGCAAGAATCATGGCATACAGAAGCAGTTCACTGCGCGGTATACACCACAGCATAATGGTATCGCAAAGAGAAAGAAAAGAACCATCATGGATATGGCACGTAGTATGTTGGCAGCCGCGCATCTGTCAAATGAATACTGGGTTGAAGCAGTGGCAGCTGTAGTATACATCCTGAATCGATGTCCGACAAAGAGCGTGAAGAACAAGGTTCCACAGGAAGAATGAACATGTATGAAACATAGTGTTTCGCATTTGAAAGTTTTTGGTTGTGTAGCATATGCACATGTTCCAGATGATCTAAGAAGGAAATTAAACATAAAGGGACATAAATGTATTTTTATTAGATATTGTGAAGACACAAAAGCATACAAGTTGTATGATCCTATTGTAAGGAAAGTCATCATTAGTCGCGATGTTTAGTTTGTGGAAAATGAAGCATGGGATGGAACAATAGAGAAAAATGTGAAAATCGTGTCACATGTTGAACATGATGACAGTGCAGAAGAGGTGGATGAGACTCCGCATGTAAATCAGAATTGTGTAGCTCCATCTACTCCAAGGATTGTGCAACATGCTCCAGCACAAGCAACTCCAACACAAGGTGCAGCTCAAGCTACTTCGTCAAGCACACCAAGTGTGCAACAAACTCCATCAAGCACACCAAGTGTGCAACAAACTCCATCAAGCAGTTCGCGTAGTTCGACACCAGCAACTCCGCCAAGGACAAGAAGTCTGCGTGAGATATATGAGGCTGGTACACCTAATTCATTCTCATGTTTTGCATTATTTTCTCAAGTTAATGATCCGCTAACATTTGAAGAAGCAGTTGAAGATAAAGTTTGGGCACAAGCCATGGATGAAGAAATAGAATGCACTGAGAAAAATTAGACATGGGAACTAGTTGATGTTCCTAACAACAAGGATGTGATAAGCGTGAAATGGATTTATAAGACAAAGCAAGATGCTGATGGGAATGTGCAGAAGCACAAGGAAATATTGGTAGCAAGAGGGTTCACTTAGCAGCTTGGCATAGACTTCAACGAAACCTTTGCACCTGTAGCGCGCATGGACACTATCAGAACAGTCTTGGCCATCGTAGCACAAAAGAAATGGCCTATTTATCAAATGGATGTCAAGTTTGCGTTTCTAAATCGTTATTTGGAGGAAGAAGTATATGTTGAGCAGCCACAAGGCGATGAAGTTCTAGGACAAGGACACAGAGTGTACAGACTGAAAAATGCACTGTATGGTTTGAAGCAAGCTCCTAGAGCTTGGTACAGTTGCATTGACTCATATCTCATTCAGAATGGATTTCATAGAAGTGAATGTGAGCCAATGCTGTACACAAAGATCAATCAGCAAGGTAAGAAGTTAATTATCTTCCTGCATGTAGATGATTTAGTATTACTAGTGATTTTGGCATAGAAGAATTCAGAACAGTCATGGAGAGTGAATTTGAAATGACCAATTTGGGGCTTATGAAGTATTTTTTGGGCATTGAAGTCCAACAGACTGAAAATGGCATTTTTATATCACAGTCAAAGTATGCAGGTGATGTCTTGAACATGTTTAAGATGTTGAATTGCAAGATAGCTCCAACACCAGTGATAACAGATCTGAAATTAAGCAAGGATGATGATGGATCCACTATAGATCCTACATTGTTTAAAAGGCTCATTAGCAGCCTTATGTATCTTACAGCAACAAGGCCAGACATCATGTATGGAGTCAGCCTAATCTCAAGATTCATGGATTCACCAAAAGAATCGCATTGGCAAGCAGGTAAAAGAATTCTGAGGTATTTGAGTGGAACAAAAGACTTTGGTATTTTGTATTCAACCTTAAAAAATTTCAAACTCATTGGATACACTGACAGCGATAATGGAGGCAGCATAGCTGATAGAAAAAGCACATATGGAAATACATTTCATGTAGGAACAGGTGTTGTATCATGGACTTCAAAGAAACAACCCATAGTAACTCTCTCTTCAGCAGAAGCAGAGTATGTTGCAGCTACAAGCGCTGCATGTTAGGCAGTTTGGATGCGTAGAATGTTAAGTGATTTGTCACAGAACCAGCAAGAACCCACAGTCATTTACTGTGATAACAATTCAGCTATCGCATTGTCAAAGAATCTTGTGTTTCACAAGAGAACCAAGCACATCGACACAAGGTATCACTTCATCAGAGAATTGAGAAACAACAAGGAAATTTGTTTAGAATTTTGTAGGTCTAAAGATCAAGTTGCAGACATATTTACAAAACCATTGGCAAAGGACCCATTCCGATTTCTGCGAATTTGTTTGGGAGTGACAAGTTCTGCACAGTGAACTCTGTTATGAACATAGCATGTTTCAGCTCTGAAATATTTTGTAATATTGTATTTTTTGTTTAATGATTCCCATCCGCTCATAATTAAGGGGGAGTGTTGGAAATATCATAATTAATGAGCTGATAGCATATCAGATTTACGTGGCTCTGTCAGTCACCCTGTCAGTTAGTTTGTGTCAGCGCGTAGAGTCTGAGATGTTATTATGTCACTAAGTTCTCAGCGAATCCGGCGCACGTCATGTTAGTATTTATGTAGCCACTCTTGTATTTCGACAAGATCAGATTTTCTTAGGTAGCATTGAATTACAGTCTTTAATGAAATCCTGTAGCTTCCAAGCGAAGCCATCTTGGGTCGGTGAAATGAAACTCTATAAATGTAAATCATTCACAGAGGATTAGTAAGAGATGAAGAAATAGGGATAAGAGTGAAGAAGAAGAAGTGAAAACAGTGAAGTAATTCAAGAGCCCAAGCTCTCTGTAAATGGTGAAAGATTGAAGTTAAGATCATCTCTTTGTAAGTGCTCAAAGTTACTCTGTTTTACTGAGTAATATATATAAGTCTATAGTTTCGCATATTCATTCTCAAGAATTCTAAATGTTGTGTTGGGCACATCTTCTTCATATTTAGTTGTGTGAATGTTGTTTACATTTATGGGTAGTAAATCGAATCAAGAATTCTCAAGTATTTCACTGTGGTGAATGCCCTAGTTTAAACTTCTACATATATTTCGGTTCTTATGTTTTAAGACAAAGTTTATTTAAGTTTGAGTTGTGCGCACTTAAATAGGTATACAAAGTTAACCGCGTAGTTAACCTTTGTAAAAGTGAAAAGTGTGTGCAAAAGTGATTTGTATAAAGTGCACGAAGTCAAGTTCCGCAAAGTTAGAGTAGCGCATATATATTCAAAGTAAAAAAAAATTAAAGTTAAGCATTTGCTAGGTCTAGCGCATGTCCTTAGCAAAGAAAAAGAAAATATTCATGTATCGTGCAGTGAATTTTTAATTAACTACGTGTGCCCCTTTTCCCTTCACAACCAACCACCTATCGGAATGATGTTTTATGGATGTTCGGACACAAATTAAATGACTGTGCTAATTATGTTACCTTCAATATTCTTTACAAAGTTGAAGAAGCAAAGGTCATGTGACCGGAATTGCTTGTATATTTATGTGTGCATGTTTATTCAAGGATGTAAATAAGACTGGAACGAAAGAAATAAAGAAGTATTTCAATGACGATCCATTACAATGAGGTGAGAAATGTAAAAGTGGTCTTGTTCTGTCTAACTCTGATGGGATTCATATACTTTGTGTTTTTGAAGAAGGCTCAAATGGCGTTCATTAATCCCATTGATTTAAGTTCCTTTTCTTACAAATTCCAAGACCGTTTTAAAATCCCACATCGTGCACTAAAAATACAAATAATCATGTAAGTCCGTAATTCCTTTAAAATGCCCCCGCAATCTTTATAATAAGATAGATCCCTGTAGGGTATGTATTTATAAGGCCACTCTAATAATATACAGGGTTGTCTGTATAATTGTGATGAATAATTATACCACAACACTATCCAGTGATAAGGTGTAGCTTGAATTAATACTGTAAAAGGTTGCGAACCCAAACATAACGGTTAAAATCATGTTGCTTAATGCAGCATGGGCACAAAACAATAGCATGCTAGAGTTTCCACGTGGGCAACAGAACTGAACACTTGCTCAAGAATCTTCTCATCGTTGCCGTGGATGACAAGGCACTCCATCGCTGCAGGCAGATTCACGAGCACTGTTATTTGTTGAAGGCTGAGGGGATCGATTTCTTAGCCGTGATGCCCCTTATGAGTGAAACGGGTGACAACCGGCTATGACGGTAACTATGTAACTGACTAACTAAATATGCAGTTATTAGTAACCGTGTAAGAAATGTATATGTTTCTTGTATTCTCGTAAGAGAATATATTGGAGAGTTGTGAGTTGTTGTAAATCTTCAGCTTCTGAATAATAAGAAACCGATACCATTGCTCCGTGGATGTTTCCCTAAGAGAGGGTTTTACCACGTAAATCTCTGCGTATATCTCATGTGTGTGTATTTATTGTCTTTCTTGTTTTATTTGCTTCTGCTGCATATTGTGTTCTGTGGCTGTTAGATCCAACCAGGGAAAATTTTAGGGGCGAATTATAGCCCATGGGCAAAATTATAGGGGTCACCAAGAAACCCTGGGCGAATTTTTAATATGAAACGAGTTTTTTTAAATTTAACATATTAGCCCCATATTTATTTAACCCATAGTCAAAGGAAATCGAATAGCCAAGGTCGCTAAAGAGGAAAAATTAATGTAGCCAAGTAAAATAATCGCGAAATGGTGAATTCGCCCAGAATTTCGGGTAATGGAGGTGCTGAAGAGTTGGTTCGCCCACCATTTAGGGTAATGGAGGCTGCGAACAGTTGGTTCGCCCAGCCAACAATGTATTATTTGGGTAATGGAGGGCCGAGGCTGCGATCAATTGGTAACTTGGTTTGAACTTCGCCCTCCGATTTTGGTGATGATGCCCACGAGCAGCTGGCTCGCCCCACATTTTCGGCAATGGCGGCCCGGCCAGGTGAAGGCTCCCATACTTTGTAAAAGATTGGATGGTGATGTTGAGAGATTTCCAGAGAACGAAGCAATCAATGCCTGAGATAGGCATACGGACCTGTGAAGGGTCAGTGGATGAGATGACTAAGAAAGCTCTAGTGACTAGAGCAAATCATTGCTTGTAATAGCCACTAGGACTTGTGAAAGGTCAATGAGCATGATGCCTAGGGAAGCTCCAGTTATTGGAGCATTGTTTACTGAACCTGTGATAGGTTTGGGACTTGTGAGAGGTTGCATGCTTCAGTGATTGGAGCAGATTATTTTCTGAGATAGGCACATTGAACTTGTGATAATTTTGGCACATGTGGAAGGTTGGTTGCTCTAAGTATTCAAGTGGATTTGTTGCATGAGATTGGCACATTGAACTTGTGAAAGGTTGTTGATTTGTTTTTGATTGATCTATGTTGATTTCCAAGATTTGTGCACATGTAGAGAAGGTATGGCATGGTGCTATGATGGAGGAGTATCCTTCATATTTTAGGAGGCATATGCAGAGCATGTATGGCCATATGCCATGATGGAGGATTATTTTGCAACTTTTTGGAGGCGCATGCAAAGGAGGTATGGAAAGATGCCATGTTGGAGGAGTATCCTTCCAGTTTTGAAGAGATTTCAGAGCAGGTGTGGTGAGATGCCACGGAGGAGTGTTTTACATCTTTATAGGGGCACAAACAAAGCAGGTATGGCAAGATGCCATGATGGAGTATCCTTCCAGCTCTGAGGAGGCACATACAAACTAGGTATGTTTGGAACCAGTGATTGATTCTATGCATGCCATTGATATGAGTATTAAAGAGTACTAGAATAGGCTTGCTGTAGAATTCTCTAAGAAAGAAGGAGTTAACCGTGTTGAGGATTTTTATTTATAAAGTTGCCAAAGATTCTAAAGTACATGGGAAAGATACCCATGAGTCCATATTGACGAAGGTCTCATATGGGTTGATTAATGCACCACAAGCTTGGTGTTTCAGGATCAAGCTTGGAAAAATATACAAGCTTGGTATTTGTGTAGATTTTTCTTTGGTTTCTCGATATATTTGATCCACTTTTCTTTGTCTTGTATACAAATGAGTTTATCATTGTAGGAATTCCTAAAAAATTCATGATGTGTGAGAAGAATTTGGCCTGTGAAGTTGACATGAAGGACATTGGGGGTTGGCAGGTTGCTTTTGAAGTTTTCCTTTCATCGAAGAGATTTTGGAGTATAGAAGGGAGCAGTGGTCTAGAAGTATCTTCCTTCAGTTTCAAAAGTTGTTAATGTTCCTTCGAAGCCCCTAGCAGAGGGAAAGTTCGATATGTTTAAGAGTATCTTGGTCTAGTGGAGAACACCTTCCTCGCAAAGAGGGAGTGTTAGTTTACTTGGTTGCTCCGATTTGTTCTTTGTTCAGCTGAAGCATGTTGAGTAATGATTGCCTGGCTAGAGAGATGGTGCATCATTGTGAGTAGAGATTATATGGCTCAAGAAGAGGACACACTTAGAGTGATAGAGAGACTCATGTATTGCATAGTATGATGCACAAAATTTATAGCAACAGACTAAGAAACAACAAACTCAGTGCAACATATATGCAAGCTAGATTCCTTGCCTTGGTTCTTGCACGCAACAGAGAGGAGAATAGAGTGGAGTCACAACAAAGAGTCTTGGAGGGAATGCAACATAAGTAGATAGTGGTAGAGGTGCATGCAAACCTATGGAATGGATATTCCAGACTTAGATAGTTTCCAGTTTTAGTTATTTCCAGAATCAGAAATTTGTTTTTCCATCTTTAGGTAGGCATCAATTCTTAATTAGGAAATCACATGAGTTAGAGGCTTTTGTAGATCTAGAATAGGGCTAATATCCCTAGGAGGTAGGTGCTTAATTTCCTGTATGCATTATATCCTAGTGGGATTTATGTTCTAGAAATTTGCACATGCAGGTTGGGTACTTTATTGTAGACATGATTAGGGTTAGGGTTGACACAGTGAACCTAGGTGCTTTACTTAGTATGTCTACATGCATTGTAAACTTTAGATCTGTCCTATTCTATAAATGAGAGGTAGGGAAAGCGATTGACAATATGTCTTAGGGATTAACTTATTAAGAGATAAGTTGGTAGTTTATTCAGTCCTGGTAGAGGAATTTTTCTAGAGAGTGAACTAGGGTAGGAGACTGATTCTACTACTGTGTAATGGTATGGTTTTTGAGCGAGAATCTTGTGTGTGATACCAAGCTGTGTAATTTCTTTTTTCCATAGCTAGTAGCAAGGAATGTGATTGATGCCACATATTTCTAGTGTTTTGTCCTGCATTTCAATATCACTGTTTATGTAGATCTAAACATAAGTTTTCCGCTGGTTTGATCTAGTCTTGTGATATGAAGTGTCTATATTCAGTTTTCATACAGTGCTTTGTTTAAGCAAATTGTTGTTTTGATAGGTGTTTCTAAATCACCAATTGTTAGCTGTAGGAATTAATTCTTTGAGCTCAGATATGCATATCATGAATTAAAATTCAACACCTTCTTTATGCCATAATCAGGATCATGGAGATGTGAGAAATAAAAGTGGAAGGATCAAAACTCACCATATCAATTCCCTTCTCCAGCAGCATAACATTGGGACAATCAGAGTCTAGATTTCTCTGCCCTTTGATAAAAAGAACATCATAAATATCCTTTGTGTTGCTATGTGTATCAAATTCAGCTGTCTTTTCATCATCAACAATATCTACTACCCCTTGAAAAATACATGGAGAGACTTGCTGTGTCTATTTCATCTCAAGAGATCCCTCATCATATTTTTCTCCCTCTGTATCCACCACTTTATCATTGGAATATTTATCACGTGCTAGGTTTTGATTAGGCATTTATCTCCTGGAGGCAACGAGAGCTTCTTCAATTTGTATGGTATCATAGAAGGCAAGTGTTCAAATCTGCAGGGCATACCTTCTTCAAGATGAATCAGATCTTACCTCATCAAAAGAAAAAGCATACATCAATGCACCACGAGATTTTTTTGGTTGGTATAATGGATGAATCCTGTGCCAAGCTTTGACAAATAGAAACATGAAAACTATAGACAATTTCATCACTTCCTTTCTTAAGGTGATTTAGCTTATCAAGTAGGGAGATGTTGTATTGTTCCCATTGTGTCAATTGAGTATCTATGATCAATATGAAGAAAGCATCATATGTACATACCCTTCAATATTGGAGTCACTAGGTGAGGTCTTCCTTGTTTAAACACTGATGTTTTTTCTTACCCCCTAGTAGCAGGGCATTGATTCAAAGGAATGGGGCTTTGTTCCTCAATGGAGTCACCAAACGAGAAATGAAGTCTGTAGTACATTTTGCATACTCATTGAATGCTATCACTAAAATATTTACCTCAGGAATTGAATTTTGTCTCTGACAACAATGCCAATTGTTACCTCTCAAACCTGCACATGAAGTCCTTGACATCAATGGAACAACCCTAAAGATACAAAGGGGGGCTACTCAATGTCACCACAACAACTCTCCTCACTTGATGACAATTTCATCTCTCCCTTTCTTGAGGCAATTTAGCTCATCAAGTAAGTAGATGTTATACTACCCGTTGTCTCCATTGAGTATCCATGATCAATATGAAGAAAACATCATGTGTACATACCCTCCAATAGGAGTCACCAGGTGATATCTTCCTTGTCTAAACACTGATGCTTGTTCTGATCCCCAATTAGCAGGGCATTGATTTAAAGGTTTGGGGATTTGTTACTCACCGGAGTCACCAAATGTGCAATGAATTATTTAGTACATTTTACATACTCATTGAATGTTGTCACATAACTATTTACCTCAAGAATTGAATTTTGTCCCTGACAATGATGCCAATTCTTATCTCTCAAACCTGCACATGAAGTCCTTGAAATCAGTGGAACAAACCTAAAGGTACACAAGAGGGCTACTCAATGTCATCAAAACAACTCTCCTCTCACTTTATGATCCCCAAAAGAGATCAAAAGAGTGTATCCCTACTTCTATTCACTAGAGATGCTGACATAAAAGCACAGATTGATAAACATTAGAATCCGATTCAATCCATTCACAACAAGAAGCAGAGCATTGGCAGTTGGATGACAACTCCTTGCAATGAATTCATTAATCTCAGAGATAGAAATAAATCCACAATAGAATAAACTCATCAGTCAACCCTCATGAACAAAATAACTGCAATATCATGCATTTAGATCTGAGATACAGAGAAGAGGGAAGACGATGTGTAGGCACAAGCGATACTAAATCAACATCCATTAATCCAATGGGGGATCCCCAAAGATCCAACCACTTATTGGAAGGGTTCTTCTTCATATTAATAATTCTATCGATAAATTCTATATTGACCATGTATTATGAAGTTGAGATGATCATTCAACAATAAACTTTATGAGATAATTAATTGGCTTCTTGAAATCAACTTTATGATCCATGGCAAAGTCAAACTTGATCTCCTCCATCCAAGGGCTCAAGCCTTGAAAGCCTAACCTCCAATCTCATAAATTTATCAATGTTGAGCAAATCATAATTTATCCTTTATTTATTTAGCTTCACAAGTGAAGGAAGTCACTTTCTAATTCCTTAACACATGGTTCACTAAGTCATCCATGTCCTCAGTAGAGGTCCCTAATTTCTGGGTTTTTCCATACATCGAGGTATTTCTTAATGTTGGCAATGTGCCAAATTACCCTTCCATATCATGCCCTGGTGAGCCATATGCGTGAAGTAACCCAAGTGTTTAACAATCCTTAATCATCACCTCCCTTGGCTTGTGCTCTAACAAGCTAAAAATGCACACTAGTGCCTTAACACTTGTTTGGTGGCCTTTAAATTGTAAGTGCAAAAATGCATACAGTCACCCAAAAAATTGCATGCCCAGAGGTCAAAATGAATGCCCAAGCTGATGTGAAGCAAGGCAGATATTTCTTCAAATCATGATAAACCATCTTCATACTTGAAAGCTGAAATGCCTGCCATGCCCCTAAAACTCTATCTGCTTGCAAAAACTCATAATTCTGTGATAACACACGATATCAACCTAGCCCGAGTTGCCTTGAAAAATTTACACCATTCCATACAAACTCATGATTGGTGGGTTCCACCTGGATAATGCTCTTATACCATCATATCTTTCAAAGCTATCCGTAGATGCTTGCAACAAACCATTCAAAATGGCATTTTCTTCCTTTTCACTGGTTTTTTCATAATCCCAAAAAATGCATGTGAATGGCCATAAATGCATGCCCAGAGCTAAAGATAGGGTATTTTTGAATTCTGGGACCTGGGGCATGTGTGGTTTTCCCTATTTATTTTTATTGAGAGAGAAAGACTCGGACCTATCAGCCTAAACTTATCAGCGAACAATAACCCTATTTAATTATTTTGCTTCATCAAAGTGCAGGATTAGTTGATGTACTGTAATGATTACAGAAAGGTCAAATTGTTGATGTCTCATATCGAGAGATATGGCATGGTAATAATAATGTTGTCGCTTTGTTATACTTTGAACATGGATTCTATATATACAAATAGTTTAGGTATTACTTATGGTACCGATAATCGGTGAAAAACAAGTTATAGTGAGTATTATAATAAACAGTTGAACTCTAAAATACATTTGGAGATTGTAAGATTGTTGACTACATAACTCAAGTATGACATGGTTGTTGTAAGATTGATCAAGCTACCCACAAACTGTGCATACACTAACTCATTAGTGAGTATTGAGTCTTAGTCAATAGTTGATAGTTGATAGGTGTAGATGTTGCTTTGCAATCTTCCATAAGAAATCTCTCTAATAGACTTCCATGAAATGATGTTTTACAGAATTGGTTTTTACAATAAGGTAATGGTGCATGAATCCAAACTGCTGGGGCAAATTAAGTAAATTCCTATTTGCTTCTAAAGAGGTTATATGGCCCTTATCTTCCTTGTAGAGCATTTTGTACAAATTGTGGATGGTCTTAGGTTCCATTTGGGCTTGATGATATGTACTCTTAACAGCTTCATACTGAGGTGAACTTCCATATATGTAGAGAGCATATGATCCATTGACTCTGCTCTCTTCATGTCTCATGACTTTGAGGAACACTTCTTCTTCAGTAACATACCCTACAGCTCTAGAATTCATAATATTATATCAAGGGTGAGTAATATTATATCAAAGTGATTCTTGATGAAGCTAAACAATTTTGTCCTCTTTGTGTATTGGGGGGAAATGTATCCTTGGTCTTCTATGGCCATACTATCAAATATTTTCACATCTTAGTACAAATTTGGGACTAGGTGTGGATGGTTGGGGAATATCACTTAAAGGAATTATGAGCATGGTAGTTTTATTGGGACTTACAATTGTTGGTATTTACTATTGGACAATTAAATATGTGGTAAATGATCCAACACTTCCAAAAGTGGAAGCAAGAAAAAAGGTATAATTCCATGTCTTATATACTGATGATAAAACAAAGGGTTTGGTTGATGGATTCTTGTTAATCTTCAACCTCAAATGTGTTGTCAACTAATGGTGGTAATATGCATGCAGAAAGAAAAACCCAATCTGGGAATGGATGAGAGTGCAAATTTTTTTCCGAAATGAAGGAATATGCGAGACATAGCTTCTCTTGTGGTAGCCTATGGAATAAATATAAATCTAGTGGAAGTGACATGGAACCAAATTGAAGGCTTGGGTACTTCTAGGGTTTATTTCTTATCATATTTAAGTTGTACAAGATAGCTTCTTAACAAATAATAAGTTAAGAATTTTGTGTTTGGATTGGATGTGACCACCTCATGTATTTTGAACTTTCATCTCATGATATTCCTAATTCTATTAGGAGGATTATTACCATTATTAATACCATAGCATTTTTTTCTCTGTTTTTTCAATTCATTTTGTTTTCTTTGAGGCTTTTCTATTAGAATCCTGGTTAAATTTTTCACTGCCATGGTTGCTCGTTTAGTTCACGGCTTTCTTTAAACACTCCAAATTAGATGTCCATTATTCGAGATGCAATTCAACCATGGACTGTTGATTGTGCTGATATGTTTATTGGTCTATGTAGTAGTTTCCATGCTACTCATATATCATTTTAAACAGTACAACAACAATAATCTGGAATATCTAATCAGCAAAGTAGATGACTGATATTTATTATAAGATCACGAATACATGCCTGGGATTGTTCAGTAGCACTTGTGGCATTTGGAAACTTCTCTGACATTGAACCTTATGCTATAGCAGTCTCTTGACAATAGAAAATTGATGCCCACAGTAGAAGTGTCCACCTAGATTGATATTAAAATGCCCAAAACTGATTCTACAATGATATGCTGATAGCTTGAATAATTTATTTCAGATCTGCGCTGGTGATGCTTGTGGTCACACTTGGTATTTTGACAAACACTTTTCCCACTTTACTAGATTTTCCTATATGTGCTTAAAGCCAAATTTGATATGTTGTTTGCTTGATTTGGACTATTGTTAATGGTCATAATTCAAAATCACATAAACTATTGCTAACATGAAATGAAACACATAGAATAGATGCAAACTGGATTCACCCCCTTCATCACTCACACATTAATTTATAATAAACATAATCAGATTTTGGATAGGCTGCTACAACCACATTTTGTAGACAATAACTCAAATATATCAAAGGAGAACTCATACCTATGATGTGTTGTAGATGATAGCCAATGGTTACTCAAACTTGCACTTGGTTGGGAGAAAATGGGCCTCTAGAATACCTAGTCTAGACAACTTCTTTTGATGGTCACGATTTGGGCACCAATATGCTGTTGGAACCCCAAATGAAAGTTGATGAGATGATATAGCCTCTATGTAGTAGGTACAAAGTGCATTGGGTTCCCAAACTAGATCTCAACAATCTAGCAAGAAATGCATCCACCCTTCAGTCAATATGTTAAAGACATGTAACTGCGGAAGATATTCTAGATGTACTTGTCTATTGTATTATTGTATTCCTCCTTTGAGAGATGTCATTGATGTAATTAATAATGTAAGAGTCATTGAAAGAGTCAATGTAAACCCTAACTATTAGTTCGGCCTGGAAATAACTAGAAAATAATATTTTATTGTAAAGTGTACAGGTCAACCCAATTAGGTGAGTTAAATCCAGCCTAATTAGTAAAAAAGTCAAGTCACTTGTTAAGTATAAATAGGGGATTGAGTTGCTCATTTGGATCACTCATCTCACTCATTCAAGTTCGCATAGGATAGAGAGAAGTTTGCACAAGTGAAGGAGAGGAGCTGATTTTGTCTTGGGGTTTTATCTTGTACTTGTGAATTCTATATTGAGGAAGTTTTGCCGGGGTTTTCTCCCTTGTGGTTTCCCCGAGAGAAATATTGTGTTCTTTGTGTTTGTTGTGCTTGTATTTCTTTTAGTGATTAGTTTGTTTAATGTTATTATGCTAAACAAGTGAAAAAATCTAGTGGTCATTCAAAGAAATGCTAATTTGAAAGGGACACCCCTACCAACTCAAATGTGCTTGATGGTTTTGTAGGGTTTCCAAAAGCTTTGTGATTCACAAAGATGCCATGAAAATTAACTTTTCTAGGTTCTAACACTAAAGTTTTGAACTTGAGATTTTATAAAATTTTGAAGTGTCTAGGGCAAGTAATGAAGTGTCTGGGAAAACATGGAAGTGGATGGGCACGTTTTTATCTTCGTTGCGAGAATTTTGAAGTGCCTGGGGAAAATATTGAAGTGTATGGGCGTTTTATCATCGTTGGGAGAATTTTGAAGTGGTCGAGAAAATTATTGAAGTGTATGGGGCATTTCTATCATCATTGGGTCAATTTAGAAGTGCATGGGGCATTTCTATCATCATTGGGTCAATTTAGAAGTGCATGGGGCAAGTATTGAAGTGCTTGGGGGCAATTTCGAAGTGCTTAGGGAAAATATTGATGTGCATGGGGAGTTTTATCATCCTTGGGAGAATTTATAAGTGTCTTGGAAAATATTGAAGTGGTTAGGGAATTTTTATCATCGTTCGGAGAATTTTGAATTGTCTAGGGCAAGTATTGAAGTGCCTGGGGCGTTTTTCTTTTCAATGGGTGAATTTTGAAGTGCATGGGGTGTTTTTCTTGTCAATGTGTGAATTTTGAAGTGCATGGGGCGTTTTTCTTATCACTAGGTGAATTTAGAAGTGCATGGGGTTGTTGTTTATCAATGTAAGGATGCTTTTATAGTGTTGGGATGTTTTAAAACAGTGATGGCCAAAGTTATCGCATGCCGAGGTAAATTTGTGTGGATTGGGGCATTTTTGTGATTGCCTGGGTGATTATATCATTGTCGGATGTTTTTCTCCCTTGCCTAGGGAAAGTATTGAAGTGCCTAGGGCATATTTATCATCATTGGACGAATTTTGAAGTGTCTAAGGAAAGTAATGAAGTACCTAGGAAAATATGGAAGTGGATGGAGGCATTTTTATCGTCGTTGTGAGAATTTTGAAGTGCCTGGAGCAAATATTGAAGTGTCTAGGCATTTTTATCATTGTTGGGAGAATTTTGAAGTGGCTGAGGCAAGTATTGAAGTTCATGGAGCGTTTCTATCATCATTGGGTCAATTTAGAAGTGCATGGGGCAAGTATTGAAGTGCCTGGGTGCAATTTTGAAGTGCGTGAGGAAAATATTGAAGTGTATGGGCGTTTTTATCATCGTTGGGAGAATTTTGAAGTGGTTGAGGCAAGTATTGAAGTGCATGGTGCATTTCTATCATCATTGGGTCAATTTAGAAGTGCATGGTGCATTTCTATCATCATTGGGTCAATTTAGAAGTGCATGGGGTAAGTATTGAAGTGCCTCGAGAGAATTTTGAAGTGCTTGGGGAAAATATTGAAGTGCATGGGTTGTTTTTATCATCCTTGGGAGAATTTAGAAGTGCCTGGGAAAATATTGAAGTGCTTAGGGAATTTTTATCATCTTTGGGAGAATTTTGAAGTGCCCGGGGCAAGTATTAAAGTGTTTGGGGCGTTTTTATCATCACTGGGTGAGTTTAGAAGTGCATGGGGTTGTTATTTATCAATTTATGGATGCTTTTATAGTGTTGGGACGTTTTAAAACAGTAATGGGCGAATTTATCACTTGCCGAGGAAAATTTGTGTGGATTGAGCCATTTTAAGTATTCACTGACAAATATGCAACTCTACTACCATTCAACACCAAAGGGAAGAAAGTTTGGTGAGACGATTAGTTGGAAGCTTGGAATTGGTCCAAGAACTATCTCTCTATATAAAGGAAGTGGCCCGCTACTAGGATATTCACTTAATTCTATCAGTTTGTTGGCCCGTCAAGATTCCTGACCGCACATGTCCATTGGACCATTAAGGGACGAGATAACAAGTAGAGTCCCTACTTTCCATGAATCTAGTTAGTGTAGTCGTGTTTCATCGACACCTTCTAGTTGTGAGTGATCAAACACTGCTTGTGAAATGTATAAATAAATCCATCCTCTCCTCATTCATACACTTGTTCGTTCAGGAGTCTAGGAGTCGAGAGAGTCCAGAGTTGAGCTCCGGTGTATGTTCTTCTGTTGCACTATCTTAGTAATCTATAGAATCAAAAGCTTGAGGCTTATTGGCAAAAGATTCGCCAAATTTTTAATATATTTTATAAATCAGTGAAAGATTCACCAAGTTTTTACAATTTTTTATAATTAAATGAAATATTCGCCAAGATTTTACAATATCTTATAATTTAGTAAAAGATTCGCCAATATTTTACAGCATTATATAATGAAGTGAAAGATTCGCCAAAAAATTATATATACATATTATATTATTGATAAAATACCCGTCAAGTTTTCCTATATATCGGGGAGATTCGCCCATTTTTTATACATATACATTTTGGGGGGGTTCTTAAAATCATCCATGGATCCAACAAGTGGTATCAGAGCTTGGTAAAAAGCCACAGAGAACGAGAAAGCCGAATGATCATTGTTTTGAGAAATTTAAATTCGTTTTACGGGTCAAAAGTTACCGGAGGAGAGAAGCCTGAAGCCTGAGGAGAAGGGGCGGTAATCTTCAACTACCACGGGTCCATTGCTTAGTGAGGTGCGGTAGTATTGAGGCACACTTATGAAATCCGAATTCTGGAAATTACCGCGGCACTGAACCATCGGGGGGCGCGGTACTGTTTTCTGTTTGAGGTAAAATGTGAATAATTATTTTTGTTTGAAATTTCACGTGAAAGAAAATTGACGCCGAATATTTGAAATGTGAAATGCTTTTGAGATATAAAGCATATGGTAATTAAAGTGAAAATTGACGCCAAATATTTGAAATGTGAAATGCTTTTGAGACATAAAGCATATGGTGGATGGGAGTTATAAGGAATACCTTATTTATAATATTTTTTTCTTAAAAAGATTAAAGTGGGAGGTATAAGGTATTTGTTATAATATTTAATTTGGGTCATTAATCCTTTTTTATCCATTATATATAATTTTTTAAAAGGCTTGGAGTTTTTAAGTTTTTTGATTCGGTTTCTTGAGAAAATGGCAAAAACGCAGAGTGTTAAGTTTGAAATTGAGAAGTTCAATGGGAGCAATAATTTCGAGTTGTGGAAGGTCAAGATGCGGGATATGCTCGTGCAGCAAGGAGTGGCGAAGGAACTGGCAGGGAAAACAAAGAAACCCGCAGATATTTCAGATGGAGACTGGAGCGAGATGGATGAAAGAGCTCTCAGTGCTATTCGTCTGTGCTTGGCCGACGATGTTTTATTTAACATCGTGTCTGAAACTACAGCAGTAGGTCTCTGGACAAATTTGGAAAGTTTGTACATGACTAAATCCTTGACGAATAAAATCCTCCTGAAGCGGCAGTTGTTTACCTTGCGTATGAAAGAAGGTACAAAGATTTCTGACCACTTGAATGCGTTCAATACTCTTATTTGTCAGTTGACTAGTATGGAAGATATTATTAAATCTGAAGACAAGGCGATTTTACTGTTGTGCTCTCTTCCTGAGTCGTGGGCACATTTTGTAACCTCTATCAGTTTTAGTTCTACTGAGTCTATTACCTTCGATGAAGTTGTGGGAGCCTTACTTTCTGAGGAAACTCGAAAGAAATCTAGTCTTGAAACCTCGACATCAGAAGTAATGGTGGCCAGAGAAAGAACCAATGAAAGAAGACAACATTCAAAGGGTACATCAAGGTCAAAGTCGAAGGGAAAAAAGAGTAAATTGAAGTGCTGGTACTGCAATAAAGCAAGACATCTAAAGAAAGATTGCTGGAAACGCAAGCGAGCTTCTGAGGAGGAGGACTCTACAAAGGAGGCGAACATAGCCGAGAATGATTCAGGTATGATCGATGAGGTATTATCTACATCTACTGTTTCACAATACCATTCTGACTGGTTAATTGATTCTGGAGCATCTCACCATATGTGTCTTCATAGAAATTGGTATTCGTCATACCAATCTATAGATGACGGGGTAGTTTATATGGGAAATAATGTTACATGTAAAACTGTTGGGGTAGGGAGTATCAGAATTAAAATGTATGATGGGATTGTTAGGACTCTAATAGATGTGAGACATGTACCTGAACTAAGGAAGAACTTGATATCAATGGGAGTTCTTGATGATGCTGGTTACAAGTTTACAGTTCAAGGTGGAGTTATGAAGGTATCGAAAGGTATCTTGGTTGTTATGAAAGAAAACAGAGTTGGGAACCTGTATAGACTTGAAGGGAGGACGGAAGTTGATCACGCAACAGTAGCATCGGTTGGTGCAGCAGCAGACATCACTCATCTATGGCATCAGCGGTTAGGTCATATCAGCGAAAGAGGTATGAAGGTACTTGCTGATTGAAAGTTGCTTCCTAGTTTAAAATCTGTAGATTTGAAGTTTTGTGAGCACTGTATTTATGGTAAACAGGCTAGACAAAAATTTAAATCTGGAAAACACACTAGTAAAGGTATCCTAGACTACATACATTCTGATCTTTGGGGTCCATCTCCAAAAATTTCTTATGGAGGATCGTCATATTTCGTCAGTTTTATAGATGATTACTCGAGGAAAGTTTGGATCTATTTATTAAAGAGAAAAGCTGATGCTTTTGATATATTTAAGCACTTTAGAGCTTTGGTTGAAAAGAGCACTGGCAGGTTCATTAAATGTCTTAGAACAGATAATGGAACCGAATTTACTTCAAAGGAGTTTGATAATTATTGCAAGCAGGATGGGATTGAGAGGCATAAGACCACTGTTTACACTCCGCAGCAGAACGACGTTGCTGAACGCATGAACAGGACTCTTCTTGAAAGAGCAAGGAGTATGCTTAGTAATGCGAAGTTGCAGCAGGAATTGTGGGGAGAGGCATTGCTTACAGCTTGTTACCTAGTCAATCGATCACCATCAACAACAATTGACTGCAAAATTCCAGAAGAGGTATGGACAGGTCAATCATGTGATTATTCTAATCTTAGAGTATTTGGTTGTGAAGCCTATGCACTTATTCCGAAAAATCAGCGTTCCAAACTAGATCCTAAGTCAAGAAAAATGATCTTTGTTGGATATGGTGATGGTGTTAAGGGATATAGGTTGTGGAATCCTACTGTCCACAAAATCATCATAAACAGAGATGTAAAATTTGATGAACTTTCTCTGACAAATTTAGATGTAAGTAATGATTTGAAATAGGCTAATGTACCACAGTTTCAGCAAATTCAGTTTGATACACAGTCATCTGCGAGGGGGACTCATGAGGATGTCCAGGAAGAGGATATTCATGAGGACACTCCTCAGGAAGAGGATGAGCAGACAGAAATAGAGGAAATACCACAGCAAACTCTACAGAGATCTACGTGGAACAGAACTTTTCCAAAGAGGTATGATGATTTTGTTTTCATTTCTAATGAAGGAGAACCTGACAGTTATAAGGAAGCATTAGAAGTGTCTGACAGTGACAAATGGAAACATGCAATGAAAGAAGAAATGGATTCTTTGGCAAAGAACAAAACGTGGGATATTGTGGAACTTCTAGAGAGTAGGAAAGTGGTTGGCTGCAAATGGGTGTACAAACTGAAGAAAGGAGCTGATGAAACTGTTCCGAAGTACAAAGTGAGACTGGTTGCAAAAGGATTTTCTCAGAAAGCTGGTATTGACTTTCATGAGATTTTTTCACCAGTTGTAAAACTTGTTTCTATCAGAATTTTGTTAGCACTAGTTGGTTTATATGATTTGGAGTTAGAGCAGCTAGATGTCAAAACAGCTTTCTTACATGGATATTTAGATGAAGAAATTTTCATGGAAAAACCAGAAGGGTTCATTCAAAATCGCAACAAGAGGTTTGTTTGCAAGCTCAAAAAATCATTGTATGGCCTAAGGCAGTCTCCCAGGCAATGGTACAAGAAGTTTGATTCTTTCATGGTGAGTCAGAATTTTACCAGGAGTGAGTATGATCATAGTGTGTACTTTAAAAAGTTGGAAAATGACATGTTCATTATTTTGGTATTGTATGTTGATGATATGCTTGTTGCAAGCAAGAGCATGTTTGAAATCAGCAGGTTAAAGGCTCAGTTGGCTAGGATGTTCGATATGAAGGATCTAGGAGCAAAAAATCAGATCTTGGGCATGCAGATACACAGAGATAGGAAAAATGGAAAGATGTGGTTATCACAAAAGAAGTATGTGGAGAAAATACTTCAGAAATCCGGTATGGATAAGGTGAAACCTTCTAGTATCCCTTTAGCTTCTCATTTCAAGCTTTCTTCAGGTTTGAGTCCTAAAAATGATGAAGAAAAGCAGTATATGTCCCGTGTACCATATGCTAATGCAGTAGGAAGTTTGATGTATGCGATGATAAGTACAAGACCAGATATTTCACATGCAGTTGGTGTTGTCAGTAGATACATGGCAAATCCAGGAAAAGAGCATTGGGCAGCAGTGAAATGGGTGCTTCGGTATCTTAGAGGCACAAGTGACTATTGTATCACTTTTGATGGTTGTAGTGATAAAGTCTGTGGTTATGTTGATTCTGATTTTGCAGGTGATTTGGACAAGAGGAGGTCCACTTCAGGTTATGTTTTTACTCTTGCAGGTGGAGCTGTTAGTTGGATGTCAAATCTTCAGAATATTGTTGCTTTATCTACTATGGAGGCAGAATATATAGCTGCTTCACATGCTTGCAAAGAGGCAATCTAGTTAAAAGGTTTGCTGGGCGAGTTAGGAAAGGTTCAGAACTCTATAAAGATTTTTTGTGATAGTCAAAGTGCTATTCATTTGGCTAAAAATCTAGCTTATCACAGTAAGACAAAACATATTCCTGTAAAATATCATTTTGTAAGACATGTTATTGATGAAGGTGGAGTGGTTCTTGAAAAGGTCCACACTCAAAAGAATAGTGCAGACATGTTCACGAAGCCAGTTACTTCAGAGAAGCTACGGTGGTGCTTAGCTTCTCTAGGCTTGCAGGAAAAGTGATCAATAAAGCAATGAGCAATGGTATCAGGTAAATTGTTGTCAAGGTGGAGATTGTTAGAAATGGGTGACAACCGGCTATGACGGTAACTATGTAACTGACTAACTAAATATGCAGTTATTAGTAACCGTGTAAGAAATGTATATGTTTCGTGTATTCTCGTAAGAGAAGATATTGGAGAGTTGTGAGTTGTTGTAAATCTTCAGATTCTGAATAATAAGAAACCGATACAATTGCTCTGTGGATGTTTCCCTAAGAGAGGGTTTTACCACGTAAATCTATGCGTATATCTCATGTGTGTGTATTTATTGTCTTTCTTGTTTTATTTGCTTCCGCTGCATATTGTGTTCTGTGGCTGTTAGATCCAACAACAAAACAATAGCATGCTAGAGTTTCCACGTGGGCAACGGAACTGAACACTTGCTCAAGAATCTTCTCATCATTGCCGTGGATGACAAGGCACTCCATCGCTGCAGGAAGATTTATGAGCACTGTTATTTGTTGAAGGCTGAGGGGATCGATTTCTTAGCCGTGATGCCCTTTATGAGTCCAAATTACTTGAACCTGATGTGGAGAAGGGTGTGCTTCTTCCTCTAGGTGTTGGAGACAGGTTACAACTTCCTTTTCTCTGTAAGTTATCTTTCTATGGCTTTATTAAACAGCGAAATTGATTATAAGTGGATTTATGAAATATGTTTAACGATTTCTTGTTAAAATAGAATCATATGTTGCGATAGAATTTTTTCTCTTCAAATGGATTTACATTGTTTTGAGAGATTTTTTCTCTTCAATCCGGTAAGACGGATTTACACTGTTTTGTAATTATGTAGGTTACAGCTTTTATTATAGGTTTTCTTCATAGTTCTATGTGAAAACTTCTTTCCATATAATTTATTTTTCAGAAGACATCAATGCTCTTATAATGATGTTTTGCATTTGACATTAATTTTTTTTAAATTTTAAATAAATTTGTATCAAGGATTTTCTACCATTTTGCATATGTAACAAGTATTAATGATTAAGTTTTGACCATTTCTGAATACGTGAGTGTAATCCTTGGGTAGTGTCATGCTATTTTTTTTTTTTCAGCTGAAAAAAATCATATTATTGATATTCTGTTTGAATCAAATAGTACATAAAGTATGAGCCTAAAGGTAGACTTCTTGTCTGAAGAACATTGTCATATCAAAATGACAATACCAAAAATCTGAAAAGAGTCATCACTCTCACATGAACAATACATGAAAAGCTTTCAAAATAATATGCATAGACATATAGCTAACTGAGGAAATATTCAGAGATAAAAAATCCTAACAACTCCACTATTCCATATGTGGATCTCATGAAATTCATCCCAAAAAATTACCCCTTCCTCGTTCCTCGCCTTCCAGAGCTTGCTTCCAGAGTTTGTCAGCAAAAGAGTTATGTTGTCTGTAATGTAAATATGTTCAAAAGATAATGTACCGAACCTTTTAATTTCATCCAATATCCTGTCGCACCAGTGAAGTAAAGAGGTTACTTTTGTCATGTATTCACCAGTAGCCCATTTAATAGTGACTCTAGAGTCACCAAAGACCTTCAATTCCCCCAAGCCAAAGATATTTGCCACCTTTAGAACCCACCAAAGTGCGAGCATCTCTGCTTTCATATTAGAGCCAGTACCATAGTTTAATCTTATATAATCATGTGCAGATATATGACACCTCCAACAGCACACATACCATAGATATATGAGTCCTCTTTATGATGTAATATGGCTGTAGATTACTATCTGTTTCTTGGCAAGGCAATTAACCATTCTTTATCTCTCAAAATGGAGATGAGTTACTTGGAAAGGCCCACAACTTCTATTGACAAAAGCGATCCAATAAGTATGAACAGAATACGTACCACTCAGTAAAAATGTCACAACAGTTAGTATCAAATGATTACCCTGTGTGCTACAACCTCCAAATAAGTGATGGAATTCCCATTCATCAAGTGTGCCCCCTTCTTTGCACTCACACAATCAATGAGTGACAACTCTTTTTCTTTGATGATATCTTAGTAAGTAAGGGAAGTCGCCCTCCCTTTCTCAGTCATATGAACAATAGTATGAAATGAAGGTGTGTGGGTACTCAATGCCTCTCCTCCTAGTTTAGATCAAAGTGAAATGACTCCCTTAAAACGCCTCCCACAACATTAAGCAATAGAAAACCAAGGTGAACCCTCTTGGATGGATATACCATTCTCCCAAAGATTGGAAACTCCATTGAAATCTCATCAATTTATGCGAGAATACCGATTTCCTTTCCACATTACTAAGCATAATGGCAACATCTAAGATAACTTATCCCTCAAGATTGACTAGGGTTGATATTTTCACCACTGAAATCAATTTCCCTCTTAAGGTTTTCGTCCCAAGAGAAAAAGCCACAAGAGCTCTTCAAATCTCTATTTTGAAAATGAAAATATCATGAACGAATGAGAGAGGGGTCGATTTTCCCTTTTAAACTCATTTACCCTTTTTGGGCCACTTTTACCTATTCTCGCCACTTTTACCTTTTTCCCTCTCTTAATTAATTAAAGTGACTTTTATAAAGTCCCTTTATGGATTAATTACTCAATATAACTTTATAATGTTACATTTTTCCTAGTGATATTAATTAATTATTTAATTCCCTTTTCGTCGACTATAGCCTACAGGAACTAAATAGGCTAATAAGTCATTCCCTGGAGTGATCATGTAGAAAGGGACATTATAGAGTTCTTGTTTTGAGTATAAATTTCTCATCAAGTTGTATAATGTGTTGACCCAATAAATGAGTAAATGTATTACAAAACGGTGACAATTAATGACCAAATAAATGAGTAAAAGAAAATGGTGACAATTAATGACCAAATAAATGAGTAAATGTACTACAAAATGGTGGCAATTAATGACCAAATAAATGATTAAATCTATTACTAGACAATGAATCAAGTCAACCAATTGATGACTAAGTGATATACGACTAAAAAACCTTACTCAAACATTGATGGTTAATAATATCAAACCAAGGTTCCCTCGTCATCAATATTACTGGAGTCAACCATATTTAACCAAATTCACCCATATTTAAACATCATAAGTAATCCATGATCAGACATCTGAAATTTTAGTCAACCATCTTCAAGCATGGTGAAAATTAATCAACCAAATTCAAACATAGAGAACCATGGTAAAATTTGCTCAAGCTTAGCAAAACTTGGACAACCTAGTCAAATATGGTCAAACATGGACAAACCATGGTCAACCATAGTCACACAAGGTTGACCATACTTTAACATGGTTATCCATAGTCAAACATATTTATCCATAGTCAACCACAAACAATATCAATATTAACATTAATGCTATCATAATCCTTGATGACATGTTAATGCCACACATCTATTACAAAAATACAAACAAACACTTCACACTTCAATATATCATCGATGACTACATGTTTCATTTTTATGCACATTTACTAGAAATTCATTATAGTAGGATGGATTATGCATCTTCTACTTTTGATTGTATATGAATGGTCACACACACCAATTGATTTATTTTCACTAAGAGAATAGATGCATTTTATAGCCCAATGGGAAGGAGATGCGTAAGCCTAACACTAGCATGACATGTGACATACATTGAACCAACACATTGTTATGAAAAACAATTAAAAGATAATAAACCAATATGAATGTATGCATAACTTTCTCTTAAAAACCAAATGGTAATATATATTTATATACACTAACTTAAATTTATTTTAATTAAGATTTTTTTAAATATAAAAATGGCATATATCAATTATTTTTAAAGAACTACGCATCTAAATAGGGGTGGTAGGTGCAAGGGAGAGGGTGGAATCATTATACATCTTGGAAGAAATACGAAGGAAACATTCTCCCAGAATCTTGACCATGAAACCAATAATATTGCAAAGCTTCTAGCTCTTCTGTATGGGACAAGTATTCTAGTAAAAAAAGGTATAAAAAAGTTCATTATAGTTGGTGATTCAACAATTATAATTAGTGCCATGCTTTCTAATCGTCCATTCAAACTCCTTAAGATGGCTCACATTTAGGAGAGAATATTAAAGAACCTAGGTGCATTGGATGTCAAGGAATTCTATTATGTCCTCAGAGCCAATAACTTAGAGTCGGACAAGATGGCATCCATGCCATCAGCCAGGATAAATAAATCTGTATATCTTTCAAATCACTGACAAGCACAAGAGATGATCCCATAATACCCTCTCAAATTGATGGAAGAGGGGGCGGAATAATTATTTTGAACATGTGGCCAAGACCCAATATAGTCATAGGAGCTTTGGCAAGATGGCTTGTGATTGTTGGAGGAAGGGGCATGTGGTTGGTTGGTGTCACACATCATTAGGGAAGGTGGCCAATATATGGTGAGAATGTGAATATAATAGAGCATTAAATCCCCTCATAGATTCATACTCCCTCTCACTTCTCACTTGCGAGAATGATAGCTTGGGATGGTTTGGGCATGGATTAAAGTTAAAGGTGGACTTTGCTTCATGTTTGTTGAAGGGAGGGAATTAATAATCGAGATACTAGGAGTTTGGGATAATTATTCAATTCGATATAACTTCTAAGAAGCTTGTAAAATAGATTTTTTCCTCCCACATGGTAAGAATTCATTAAATAATTATTTGAATACATGAACTCTTTAATGCTAAGGGTGGAGAACTTATTACCCAAGTTAAGTCAGGCTCATGGTATAAGAAGGAATCCTCATGAATGTTTTCTTAGAAAGGTGGCGAAAGTCCGTTTCCTCTGCATTCCCTGGGTTCCAAAGCTAGTAGTCGCAGTCACAGAGCTACAATTGGGAAATATTAGAATTCATTAGACACTCTCTAGCTCGCAATTTGTAGGAAGAAGGAATTGGCCTGGGGAAGTGCTTCAGTTCTTAGTGCAATGGAAAGTGATAGTTGGTTATAGGCTGCGAAGGTTGTCTGCGAGCCACCACCGCCTTAGAAGGAAAGTTCGTTCGTCTTCGAGTTGTAGAACGTGGTGATTTCCAATTTCATTAATCTTTATTTTTCTTCTCCCATTGGGATTATACCGTTGATGTTCCAATCATAGGATTTTTTTTCATAATAATAAAATTTATGTATTTCTAAAACCTATTTATGAAATTATGGCATTAATTTTATAAGATAAAATTTTCATATTTTTTTTTTTCAACAGAAAAAAAAGTATCTTGCTATTCATTTGTGAATCAAAGGAACTTACAATAATTTCTTATCCTATGGATAGAGTCAGTGGCTACAATCCTGCACACTATAACATAGAATCCGCTAGGATATATCACATACCGAAGTACCATACCTACCAAGCTGAATTTAGCACAAGATAAACAAAGATACACAGGGTTATAAAAACAAAAACCCCCAGTAGCTATCAGTCGATGCTACAATGAAAGGAACCAAAAGAACATGCCAACATTAATAAAGTCGCATGTGTATCAACTCCCCAGGTTGATGATCAATAAATAGAGTGACCTGGAGAAGACCATCAACCAACAGTAAACCCTTCTTAGACAAAAAATCAGCCCGTTGATTGAAAGAACAAGATATGTGCTGAAAAGTGTAATCCTAGAAGTGTTCCAAAATAAGAGTTATACGTTGCTTCCAATGATGAAGAGAAGGCACATTGAGGAGGCTCTTTCCCATAGCCCAGCCAATAATCACACTAGAATCACCGAAGAGATTAAGATTGGATAACTCCTTTAAGCAAGCAAAGGCCAAGATGGTCCACAAAGCCAATAATTCCACTCGAGTGTTGCTGCCCAGTCGCCTGCCAAGAGAGAGTTCAAAATATTGATTATCCGAAATAATCAATAATCCCCCAATGCCAACCTTACCGTCCTGAGCCGCTTCATCGAAAAAACCTGTAGAGTACGGGTGTGCCAGCATTGGCATACTAATGACTGGATATTTCAGGCTAGTCTCTTTTGGGATAGAGTCATTTAAAACCTAATGTTTTCTTTATGATTTTTTTTCCTCGAAACTATGTACAGATTCATCGTCTACCACTCCAATAGATGCCACGTGTCTATTATGTTACTGATGTTTCATGGTTTGTGAATATTGCTCTACAATGTGTCAGTTATACACTTTCTCACCATTCCTCCACTGTTTTGGGATGTCCACCGATGCCTTGCTTGAAAAATTTGATGTTTTTTAACTTAGGGATGGAGAAACATATGCATAAGGGTCAAAGAGTTGTGCATTCTTATGTGGGAGATATATGTTTTGTGAAATGGCAAGAACAACAATTCTGTAAATGAACAATGGTGTCGACCTCCCAAAGTTTTTGGTTGAGACTAGGATGGCATCTAATCATCTTTGAGCCCCCAAATTTCATTCTTGATTAATGAAAACATCCTTGGAAAATGATTTGGCAGTGGTTCGTCTTTCACAAATCCTTTAAGTTTTAATCTTGTGACCATACTGCCCCTGGAACCCAAACTGATTTCTTAGAAGGTGCTGGAAGAGTTCTTAGAGAAACATCCACTGATCCTTGGTTGACATCATTTATGGTTGAGACTAAGATTTATGAGATGAATTATGACATGTATTATGAGGATGACTAGAGAGTTACATGCATAATTATGCTAATGGAAAGCAATGATATGATGGCCACTCCACTCGCATGTTTCTTTTGGATTTTGGAGGAGCACCCACATGTCAAACATAATATTTTGATGGCATTAAAATGCATCATAAAGTGGATAGTAAAATATGAAAACAACTAAGTCCCATTTAGTTTGGATGAATTAAAAGAGATGAACAATTTGCACGTTGTGCTGTTAAAATCTATGCAACTGCCCCCATCAGTTTTAGTAGATATTTTAGTAAAATATGAAAACAACTAAGTCCCATTTAGTTTGGATGAATTAAAAGAGATGAACAATTTGCACCTTGTGTTGTTAAAATCTATGCAACTGCCCCCATCAGTTTTAGTAGATATTTTAGAGGTTGTGGATGATAATGTCCTATCAGACATAACAAAAGTGAAGTAGGGGTTGACAATGTTGTGCCTCTTCTAATCCATGGCTTGAATTGATAGCATCTAGGTTATGAATTGCCACGTGTTCAAGATGGAGAGATGACTAAAAAACAAGACATTAGAGACCAAGTTGGAGTTGCTATTCTTGGTATTTAGTGAAGGCCCATGTTTGTGGTAAGGAAGGGATCTTCCCAATGTGAGGGAATTTTTATGGGATCTATAAAGAAAACATAAGGATAAGCTATTAGTTGGCTTTTTGACTATTTGGACTCCAACAAAAGGACAACATATAACATTGTAAGCATGATCCATTTAGTTGGGTTTTTTACTTAATGTACAAACTCCCACAAAATAACAAAAATTAACATGGTGAGCATGGTCTAGTATTAATTGGGTTATTCACTATTTGGACAAACTCCAACAAGAAGACAAAAAATAACATCATGAGCATGGTCCATTTGATACTATGATGGTGAATTATCATATACTTAAGTCAAATTTGATTTTTATTAATCGTAATATTAAAATGAATTCTAAACAAAGTGGTGTAACCGGCTATAAAATATTTCAGAGCCTCAACTTAAAATTCTACTGTCCGTAAAATTATACTATAATAGTTGTGTCTAAACATTTAATTGCAAAGTAAATTTGAGTATTTTGTTAAAAATATAAACTAAAAAATATAAAATTGTGAGCATGATCCATTTAATACTATGTTGGTAATGCTGTATTGATGAAAGTACTTGTAAATACATCTATATGTTTCATATCTAATTATCATATGTTTAATATCATTAATCAATTTGATTATTATTAAATATAATATTAAATTAAATTTTAATAACTCACTAAAAAATATTTGATAGCTCATATGGTGGATAAGATTATACTATAATAATTGTGTTCATACATTTAGTTATAAGGTATATGCTAATATGTTTTGAAAACAAGTTTTACATAGAAGTTGATTATTTATTTATTAAAAAGCATAAAAAAATTCATCATGACTCAGAACATGATATTGAATGGACACACACATTCACATTATAGCTTTTGAAATACACCTAAGGTGAAATACAAATATGCTTATTGCAATTATTATCTATTTATTGAAAACATCAAAATGTTTCATAATAACTTAGAACATGACGATATATATATCATTTTTATATTTTAGCTTTTGAAATACACTTAAAGTGAAATTTACATATAAGTATATACATTCAAAATACCTAAGATTTTTATTTAATGTATAAATTTATTTTCAATGCACATATATGTATATACACATATACATGTATGTATAGTTTTTGAATTATATCTAAGGTGAAATACCCATATTCTCATTGTAAATATAAATTCAATACAACTAAGATTTTTATTCAAATATACATACACACATATAAACTCGGATATACAAGATAATACAATGCACATAGTTATGAATTTTTTTTTCTTGATTTTCCAATTACAACTATAAGTGTTTATATCTTAGAATTTGGGGTGGACTAACATCTATGTTTTTCCTAGATTACATTACTATGAGACAAGTGTATTGTCGAGATTGATTCTATGGTAGTTGTTCCAAATTCAAAATAAACAATTATAAAAAAAAGAATATCATGGATAACTGGTAGTTTATGCATGGATAACTGGTAGTAGATACATGGATAACTCTTCGCTGATATGGACAACTTCTTTAAGTAGAAGAAGGCAAAAACAAGTAACATATAACTTATTCGTTGCACTTAACTTATTCTTTTTCTAGATTGCACGAGACAAGTGGTCTAGATTGATTTTATGACAGTCGTTCCAAATTCGAAATAAGCATTTATAAAAGAAAACATAATATATAAAATAACTAGTAGTTAAGGTATGGATAACTAGTAGCTGGTGCATGGATAACTCTTATCTGATGCATGGATAAGAGTCTTCATGGCAGACAGCTTTGTTCTCGTGTGATTTGGTAATATGAATTATATTTACCTCCATTTAGATATTTTGTTTTTTTCCAAATATAGTAATAATAATGCGTAGTGAGAGAGGAATCTTGGTACAGTAACAAACACAATCCATTGGCCAGAGAGATCAATCTTGATACAGTAAAAACAGGCTGGGCGGATTCTTGTCCAGCTTCTAACAAATTACAAATTTGCAATGAAATATATTTGACTTCACAATCCATTATTGGACAGAGAAGATAACAGAATCACTGAAATTTAAGATGTAATTGATTAGTGTTCACTAGCCACAAGTTAAATAATTATGTTAATAACCATGGATAATGATCATAAACTTCTAAATACTTATAAAAAAATATCGAACACAATTCATACAATGACCCAATCCAGTGGCCAGAGAGACCAATCTCGATACAATAAAAACAATCTGGACGGATCCTTGCCCAACACGTCAGGTCCTAACAAAGTTGCAACTAAATCTCCCACTTCATGACGGTAAGCACAGGGATTATTGGCCAGAGAAGACAGAGAGCACCAAGCAAGAAGCATACAGCAGAAAAGTCATGGAGAGGTATCCAATTAATTATTTCAAATAAGTACGACGTGAGAAAGAAAGGTAGACGACGCAACCCTTTTATTTCAAGGCGTCTTTTGTTCAGGACGACTGGAAGATTATGGATGCAAATTTGGATGGAGAGGACAAAATCAATAAATGAGATAGCTAACGAAGTTTATGGAATAATAGAAGAAATCAATGTGGATGGAGAGGACAAAATCAATGAATGAGATAGCTAACGAAGTTTATGGAATAATAGAAGAAATCAATGATTGTAAAATTTTTTTGTTGGTCAGGTCGTTTTCACCATGGTTGTGAGATAGTGCCTTTTGCTCCCTAAAGATTCTTAGGGATGGTTAAGGTTTTTACAATTGTAAAAAACAAAAAAATTTAATAAACTAAATTATTGAATAATTAGTGCTTAAGATGTAAAACAGTAGGTGGTGGGTGATGGTGGGTGATGATGAGCTATTCAACTATTTTTCTAAACTCTTTTTGGGTTGGAAAAATGTGGACTAACCAAAATAAAGGAGTAAGACTAATTATGTGATACATTTCATTCATGTGGATTGTAAATAAATCAGCATAAATCAAATCTTAAATCCAGATTTATCAAGCATCCAGAGGGATCCAATTTCTTGAGGTGAAGTTTTTTTTTTTAGTCTTAAATTCAAGAAATATGATTCCTTTCTTGATAAATCCCCTATTTTTTCTACCTTATCTTCTCCATTACCTATATGTACCAGGTCTTGATGACCCTTTGGATACCTTGTTGCAGCTACTGGGAAGAAATGGGTGGTGTAGGATCAATGAGAGGCCCCCACTAAATTCCTCCATCAGTTTTTGAAACTCTGTTTCTTTGTTTTTATTTGTTAAAGGGGCAAAATTTGATTTTCTAAAATCAATTAACATATAAAAAATATTAATATTAATGATGATAAACCAATTGAATAGAAATATATGGAAGAAATTGAAGAATCATTATATAATCAAAGTCGGCTTCTACTGAGCAAGTGTCACAAAGCTAGATTTGAACGTTGAACTAGGTGAAAAGAATAACAACATTCTTCCCAACACTCAATCTATACTCAATTGACAAGTAATAACTTCTTGTTACTAATAATAACTTATTGTTACTGAATGAAATAACACTGATAACGATATCTAGAATTAAAAAATACTACTACTTCCGTTGGTAAGGAGCATTTAAATTTTTTAATCAATGTAACAAAGAAAGAACATGTTGCGAGGGACTTTGCCACTGCCACTAAATTAATAATTGAAAGTCAAATTGGGATGCCGTGTCCAAATTGATTGGAAAGTTAATGTTATTTTAATAGTAAGGAAAATTCATGGAAGGAGAAAACAATGCAGGTTTCCTTGTGGTTGTTATTCTTTCTCCTTTCGTACTTTTTCGGTCAATAAAAATGATCTCAGAGTGAGAGTTTTGGTTAATATGATATATTAAAAATGGCATAAAGTTTTGGTTGATATGATATATTCAAAATGGTTGATATTTTTGACAATGAAATATTTTGTTTTTATGTTTATAGATATTTTGAAAAAGGGTTTTTAGATTATAAGAAAATGAAATAAATTTATTGTAAGTATAATTTCAAATTTTAAATAAATAATCATAAAATAGATATATTTATTGTATGGTGGTCTATTTTTCATGGTATAAATAGGGTGAAATGATAAATGATAGTTCTTATTTAGGCTAATCCAAGCCAGAAGATGTTTCAACGGAATTGAACCTAAAATGTTCGGCCATAAATTAAATGACTGTGCTAATTATGTTATCTTCAATATTCTTTAAAAAGTTGAAATAAGACTGAAACTACTTGTAACAAAAATTACTTGTATATTTATGTGTGGGATGTAAATAAGACTGGAACGAAAGAAATAAAGAAGTATTTCAATGGCGATCCATTACAGCGAGGTGAGAAATGTGAAAGTGGTCTTGTTCTGTGTAACTCTGATGGGATTCATCTACTTTGTGTTTTTGAAGAAGGCTCAAATGGCGTTCATTAATCCCATCGCTTTAAGCTCCTTTTCGCACAAATTCCAAGACCATTTTAAAATCCCAGCATCGTGCACTAAAACTACAAATAATCATGTAAGTCTGTAATTCCTTTCAAATCTTTATAATAGGACAGATCTTGTAGGGTATGTATTTATATGGTATGTATTTATAAGGTGAACACTATTCAGTTAGTTATAGGTTATTTAATGTAGTTGCAGTAGGTATGTTAATAATTGGATTTTAAGCTGTTTGACATCCAATGATCAATAGACTTGTTGCAACAGTATTAAATAACTTACAAACTGAATAATATTCCATAAAACCACTTTAATAATATACAGGGTTATCTATGCAGAATAATTATGCACTATCCAGTGATAAGGTGGAGGTGGAGCTTGAATTAATACTGTCGAAGGCTGCGAACCCAAACAGAACGGTTATAATCACGTCGCTTAACGCAGCATGGGCACAGAACAATAGCATGCTGGATCTGTTCTTGCAGAGTTTCCACGTCGGCAACGGAACTGAACACTTGCTCAAGAATCTTCTCGTCGTTGCCGTGGATGACAAGGCACTCCACCGCTGCAGGCAGATTCACAAGCACTGTTATCTGTTGAAGACTGAAGGGCTCGATTTCTCAGCCGTGATGCCCCTTATGAGTCCAAATTACTTGAACCTGATGTGGAGAAGGGTGCGCTTCTTCCTCCAGGTGTTGGAGACAGGGTACAACTTCCTTTTCTCTGTAAGTTGATCTTTCTATGGCTTTATTAAGCAGCGAAATGGATTATAAGTGGATTTATGAAATACGTTTCACAATTTCTTGTTAAAATAGAATTATATGGTCTGGTAGAATTTTTTCTCTTCAAATGGATTTACACTGTTTTGAGAGATTTTTTCTCTTCAATCCAGTAAGACGGATTTACACTGTTTTATAATTACATAGGTCACAGCTTTTATTATAGGTTTTCTTCATAGTTCTATGGCTTTATTAATCAGGGAAATGGATTATAAGTAGATTTATGAAATATGTTTCACGATTTCTTGTTAAAATAGAATTATATGGTCTGGTAGATTTTTTTCTCTTCAAATGGATTTACACTGTTTTGTAATTACATAGGTTACAGCTTTTATTATAGGTTTTCTTCATAGTTCTATGTGAAAACTTCTTTCCATATAATTTATTTTTCAGAAGACATCAATGCTCTTATAATGATGTTTGGCATTTGACATTATTTTTTTTTAAATTTTAAATAAATTTGTATCAAGGCTTTTCTACCATTTTGCATATGTAACAAGTATGAATGATTAAGTTTTGACCATTTCTAGATATGTGAGTGTAATCCTTGGGTAGTGTCATGCTATTTTTTTTTTTCAGCTGAAAAAAACCATATTATTGATATATTGTTTGAATCAAATAGGACATAAAGTATGAGTTTAAAGGTAGACTTTTTGTCTGAAGAGCATTATCATATCAAAATGATAATACCAAAAATCTGAAAAGAGTCATCACTCTCACATGAACAATACATGAAAAGCTTTCAAAATAATATGCATAGACATATAGCTAACTGAGGAAATCTTCAGAGATAAAAAATCCTAACAGCTCCACTATTCCATGTGTGGATCTCATGAAATTCATCCCAAAAAATTACCCCTTCCTCATTCCTCGCCTTCCAGAGCTTGCTTCCAGAGTTTGTCAGCAAAGGAGTTATGTTGTCTGTAATGTAAATATGTTCAAAAGATAATGTATTGAACCTTTTAATTTCATCCAATATCCTGTTGCACCAGTGAAGTAAAGAGGCTACTTTTATCATGTATTCACTAGCAGCCCATTTAATAGTGACTCTAGAGTCATCAAATACCTTCAATTCTCCCAAGTCAAAGATATTTGCCACCTTTAAAACCCACCAAAGTGCGAGCATCTCTGCTTTTATATTAGAGCCAGTACCACAGTTTAATCTTATATAATCATGTGCAGATATATGACACCTCCAACAACACACATACCACCTAAAGCTGCTCCATCAAAAAAAGCCACCGGCCAATAATCTGAAGATGGAAAATACTCACTAATCTCTGAAGATGGAAAATACTCACTTTCTTTATCAATGAAGTTTCCTCTCTTTGCAATAGTGATTGAGTAAAGACATAATCTGGGCGCAAGTATTCTGTACACTGAAATCAATGTTTTCAAACAAAGCTTTATTTCTTGAATGCCAGATCATGTTCCAGGAGATCCAAGCTGGAATAGTGCTGTAATTCTTACAAACTTTAGACCAAAACGACTTCTAAATCGAAAGGCTCCATGCCCCACGATTGATAAGCTTCAAAGTAAAGTAAATAATGTCCCAAACTTCTCTGGTAAAAGGACAACCAACAAAAAGATGATAAATCGATTTAGCATTCCTTCTACATAGCAGACAAATATTTGGCCCGTGCCATCCTCTAATCAGCAAATTATCCCAGGTTTTTAAGATTCCCTGAAGGGCGAACCACATAAAACACTTTACTTTTACCGGCAGCTTCCAATGCCAAATGTTCTGGTACCACCAATGATGTGGAAACACACACCTGTGTTTAATAATAGCAGAGTAGGCGGTTTTTGCAGTCACAACCCCTGTGGCAGGATTGCCTCCCCATATCATTTGGTATTTGTTGCAAGAATTTGATAGTTAATCATACAAATCGACCTCTTTATTCCATATTTCCAAATCTATTGATACTCTGCCATGACACAAAGAGTCTCTTAATGTCGTTGACAAGTGTGCCATAAACTGGAATTTGTAAAGATATTGAATTATTTTATATAGCTAGATTTTTCATACAAAATCTACAGTCGTCCTTCATCAAGGATTACATCATCTTGTTTATATGAAGGATTACATCATCTTGTTTATAGATCTGTAGGAGTATAATGCATGGTACAACCTATATTTTATTTGAGGGAAGAAAAACAACTGCACGGGAGAATCTCCGAGCTGCTTTCAGTTTACCTCAGTAATTTATTCAGTTGCTTGAGTCTTGCGTTCCCAGTTTTATGAAACAAACCAGGACATATACATGCTTGAAATATTATTATAACATTGTGATTAAATACATTGGGTTGCAGGATACTGATATATTGTGGTTCCGGGATCCCTTCACGAGGTTCTCGCCAAGCGCAGACATTCAATTCGCTTCAGACAAATATATAGGTCACCCACACGATCTCCAGAACCTCCCCAACTGTGGCTTCATGTACGTCCGCTCCAACGAACGAACAATTAGCTTCTTCAAGTTCTGGTATCTGTCGAAATCAACGTATCCAGGAACAAACGAGCAAGACGTATTAAACCTAATCAAATTCCAAGAGATACGGCAGAGATGCATAGAAGTCATCTTCTTGGATACAAAATACTTTAGAGGGTACTGCCAGAAGAGCCCAGATTTAAGCCAGGTATGCACCGTACACTCCAACTGCTGCAGAGGACTGAAGACGAAGCTCCATGATCTGAGAAACACTCTCTCCGATTGGGAAAAGTACATGCAGATGCATCCCCATGGCATCAACGACGTGAATTGGACACCTGCACGGGCATGCCAGCAGTCCCTGAAGTCCTAGCATTTCTGATATCATTAATAAGTGACGGTGGTTCGTTGGTGGGGTTAGATGGATTTCATTCCATCTACTTCGGTTCAATTAAGTTGTTTGCTGAATCTACCATTCATTGAATTTGGGTTGGATTATTATTTATGATTTTTTTCAATTGAAGAAGGATTAGACAAGGTTTAGATTGATTTTGAGTACTAGTACAACCACTTAACTAGTAGCTGGTGAATGTCGATAAAGCAGAAGTTAAGTACCACAAATAAGTTATCTGTTCTTTTTGTGTATCTGCCACAAACTGCAAATTATCCATTTATCAGCTACTAATTATTTTTGATATTTTTTTCTGCAATTAAATCAATCTAGATAATATACTCATCTTATATTATACTCAATCTGAATCACAATTTGATCACAATTTAAGTAGATATACTAATTTTTAATATTTTTACAACGCTGAAAGCCACGTCTCAAGTTAGTTATAAAAACATTCCATTTTTAAAACTTCATATGACTTTGTATAACCTTATAATATTTTAATGGCATAGAATATAGAGGTAACAATACTACTTTAATGAAATACAGTTTGCAGAGGAGTACAATAAATCAATTCGAATTCAGATTGGAGTAACTTTCTCTTAGCTATTTCCTTTTCTAGTGTCATTTTCATGAATATGTAATAAAGCTCGAGAGTGTATCAAACCCTTATGTAATAAAGCTCGAGAGTGTATCAAACCCTTTATGAATATGTTGTAATCAAGTTAGGAGTAAGACAGGCACATGTTAAAGTTTGAAGTTTGTTTGTCTTTGAAAAATAATGTGATAGTTATAATAGAGATTTTGTTTAGAAGATAATAAAATAGTAGAAAACTATATTGAATTTTTATTTTTATTTCAATTTAATTTTGATAGTGTATTTTTTTTATTGCATTGTGTAAGGGAATGGGTAAAAATGTAAATAAACTGTATCAAATTAGTGAAGATAGAGTTCTAGTGCGTGGAAAAAATATAAATTTTACTAAATAACTTAGAAGGATAGGATTGGTAGAAGAAATATTTGAAAACTTTAATAAAGTTTTTGTCAAAATATTTTTACTTTAATTTTATTTTGCAAAATTGAAAGTGGAGATGAAAAAAAATAGGATTTTTTTTATTAAAGTGTTAATATTTATTTATTTATTTATCCTTAGTGGGGATGAGGGGTGAGGAAAAAGAAGAGAAAAACTTCATAAAAGTTTTGATAAAGTTTTATGTCATTTCTCCTCACCCTTCCCTCAATTGCAAATATGTTTTAACACAATTTTCTCCTATTTATCTCAACTTCCACTTTCATGGCAATGCGACTTTAATAATTGTTTCTCTTATTTTTCTCATTGCCCATCTTCATTGTATTACAAATATTATTATAATAGAATTTTTTTTTTTATTGAAATTGTAATGCAAGAGGGTATGGGAAGGCAGGTGTGGGAGGGGTCATTTTTGACCCAGGAGGAAATAAGATTAAGTCTTTCGCCTAGGGGATAGGACTTGGCAAATGAACAATCAGGACGAATGGGCCGCGCTTATGCAAGGCTTGGAAACTATGTTTGAATTGAATATTTATGACTTCAATGTCTTCAGAGACTCTTGGATTGTCATACAATTTATGCATGGCCTTCAGTCCAACAAGGTGAAAAAGAATGAACCCATAAAAGAGCTCTGACCTTCTTCCCCGACATATCTAAAATCAAGTTTTATCATATTAACCACCAGAATACTTTTGAATTTGATAGGCTTGCAAACTATGGTGCAAGGCTAAGGCAAGGGGAAATCTCATTCAACAACTCTCGCCCTCTCCTTAAATGGTTATGTTCCCTCTAAGTCTAGCATTAATGCTCCTCTTCCCAAATGCATATGGTTTACGGGCAAGGACGACATCCAGCCGAAAATTATACCAAGTGGTTCGCAGAGTGTGTGGGTTGGTGTGGGAATTTTACATCTTCGCCAGAGTTCATTTAAACCTATCTTCTCGAATCATGCCTTCTACAAAATCTCATGTTTCTTGGCTAATTGTGAAGCTATGGAGGTCTTTTCCCTTGTTCCTGAGCTAGCTTCCTATAGAAGCATCTAGATCCGATTCGATCTCCTGGATTTCTCTGAGCACTCCTTCTGTAGAGCGGGGTTGACTTTCCAAGAGGTGTTAATGATGGATGAAAGTGAAAGTGTAATGGAGAAGGACATGAAGGATCCCCTTTCTGCTGAGGACATCTCTTTGAAACAAGTTAAGGAATAAATTCATGGCCTAAAACACGACATGGAGGAATTCAAGAAAATGTCTAGATGTGTTTTCTAGGTAGCGAAGGCTTGTTTGGAAGAAACAAGGCGAGTATCCCTGGAAATTTCTTGCTTAGACTCCCATGTGAAAGATGTGGAAGGTGGTTATAGGGCCAATCCATAGAAGTAGAAGAAATGAAGCTGTGCCTGACCGAGATGGAGAAGTCCCTGAGGACCAGATTCGATGGGATGTGTGGGATGGCTATGGAATTGAAGTGCGTCGTGTGTGAACAGAGCATGAACGGCTCATATTAAAATGAATATCATTTTGTGTCGCTGAAATAAATTATGGAAGAAGTGCATGCAGACGTTAGTGGTATGTACAAAGGAAACACTGGTCCTTCACACGACCAAGCTGAAGCTTCCCCCGTGGATGAAGTCTCCACCGTACATCCTGATGCTAATGAAGGCCTTTCTTGGGAATGATGTTTCTGTTTCTATCTCCTAGTTTTTTTGATCTTTTTTTTCCAATATATTAGTGGACAGTTCATCAAAATATATACAGTTAGAATTAGTAGAACAAATTTTGTTAAGAAATGTAAATTTCCATATTTGACTGAGCAATTTGTGGGTATTTCCTCCATTGAAATTTTATGTTCAGACCTTAGTTCTTCTTTTTTCTACCCTAGGAGCTCCTAAATTCTATTTTTATAATATACATAAAGGATTTTCTAGTTTTTGTTAGAAAAAAAGTTGGAATGCAAGAGGATGAGAGTGGGATGTGGGGATAAATATAATTTTTTTTTTTTAATAAAACTTTAGTAAAATTTTATCCTATTTTTCACTCTTTATTGCATTGCAAAAATTTAATAAAATTTTCCCTTTCTTTCCCCGCCGCCCATTATAATTGCAATGCAAACTTTATTATGATAATAAACAGAAGGATAAAGGAGAAAAACTTTGTTAAAGTTTTTTTTTTCATTGAAATTTGATATTTACCCTTGTGCATCACATAAAAATTCATAATATTCGAATATTTTTATTAGATATCAATTTATTCCAAATAAGAAGAAAATTTAATATAGCTTTAATAAAGTTTTCTCCTACCTTTACCCTCACCTTCATTGTGGAGTATTTCTTCAAAGTAGAACTTTTTCTTATTTCTCTCTTACAATGTCACCTTCATTCTCATTGCATGGAAGATGGAGGAATAAATAGAAGAAGATTTTTATTAAATTTTTATAATTTTTTTATTATTCTTCATTTTTTTTATTCTTATTATATTGATAAAGTTTTCCTATTTCTCTTTAAACATGAATATTAATAAACATTTAAATTAAAAAAATATATAACTATATTATAATTTTTTAATTTCAAAAACATACTAAAATTACATTCACCTATAATTTATCAATTATGGATAATTTTTAATTTACACATGAGTAGTTCCCAAAACCTTTGTACTAAGCTTGTAGTATCTGCTCAACATATGGTTATGTTTATAAGGTTGACATCCAAGCCTTAATAATGAGGTTTTTATTTTATAAACATACATTTACCATAAACATCTCTTTGAACTATAAGGTTTTAAGTTGATTTTTATATAATTTTGTTTATTAACAATGTAAAAGTTAAGAATATGTTGACTACTTAATGCTAACAAAGATTACTTAATGCTAACAAAGATTAATCAGGTTTAGAGTAAGTTTTTTTTCTTCATAAAATAAACTTTAATTTTGCAAAAAAAACATTATAATTCAAGGCTAACAAAGACTAACAAGACTTAGAGGAAGCATTTTTAACAAGAGCTACGAGATGGCAAATGTATTTGGACTTTGATAACATGATGTTTTGAAATTTGAAATAGCTTTATCTTACCAATGACTAGTTCACGAGTCCCATTGGATTCATTTATGTATTTTGTCCCTTTATTTATTGCTAGTTTGGGATAGTACACATGACGTTGCAATCAATTTCATTGCTTTTACAACACACTTGCTATGCTGGAAAATTGAGTGAATTTGAAATATTGAAACATTCACTTGCACATGCCCTTTGCACTTGCAAATAGTTAGAAACAAAGGACATGCCAATATAGCATAAGGATTATTGTTTGTTAACTCTTTCCTTATTATTTCCCATTTCAATTAGTTTTCTGTTATTGATTATTGAAAGTAGAGATTGTTATAAAGGAAAGAAGCCTAGTGATGTATTGTTTTTATGAATTTGAAAACATTTTATTAAACTTGAACACCTTTTTAATTTATTTTGTGTCATTTTAATTCCACAACTAGCTCTTTCCCATCTGGCTTGAGTCCCAGCTAGCTTGAACTAAAAATTTGGTTCCAGCTGACTTGCTCACACAAATGGCAGGCTCTTGGAAATAGAACAACTTTAGACTTCTCAGGTTTAGAAACTGGGAAGTGCAATTGGGTAAAGTTTCCTCCTGATAGTACTGCAACCTGAGATACTTCAGCTTGTCCATGTTCTCCATGTTCAAGGAGAGAAATTAGTCTCCACCATATGCTCTATATCTGCATCAAATTATAAAGTCAATTTCTCATTCCCATCCATGTAGTCATTATGCCTTTTTTAATTTATGGTTTCGCATGTGCTGTTAGCTCTGTGGGATTTTAGAGATTTGCAAGAAGCTCCACATTTATTGGACAATTGGCATGCCCCAGATGGCAAGAAAAATTTGTTCAATGAACCGAGCCAAAGCATTCCAGGTGGGATCATCATTAAAGTATCACGTTGTTGCAATGTGAGATGTTTTAGACTGTAGAGTGTTTTGATGCTAGTTGGCAATGGGGAATTGACAATATTCAAAATTTGAACATTTGAAACAAGAAAAAATTGCTTCTTCTTTCTAGGAAATTATGTAGATGCCAAAATCAAAGCAATTTCAAAAACTTGCATTTCCTAGGTTGCATATCATTCTTTGTATTTTCACTTACCATAGCATGGCATACCCTTCTTGTATGGATATTTACTAATTAAAATTTTAATTTAGGTGATTGTTGCATTCTCGTTAGGTGATTTTGTATTCCCATTAGCCTTGTTAATAATACCTCTCCCTCCTCTTTTAAGATATCCATTGTGAGGATTTTTCTATTAGTTACCTACCATAGAAATTTGTTTGTTTTATGGACATACTCAAGGGAAAAAAGGAACACCCTGCGTAGTCAAAATATTTGAGCTACGCGGTAAATCAATAATATATTTTTCTTTGCTTTGTTTTATAGCTGCGCTTCACTTAGCAAATACTCTGCTCCAATTATTTTTTTGAACACTTTTCTTCACAAATTAACTGCGCGGAAATTACCTGCACGATTCCACTTTTACTGCGCGGTGATTACCTACCAATTTCGACTTTCTACTGTGTAGGTGAACTTTGCTGCACAGTTCTCTAACCTTGCGGAATAATTTTTTTTGCATGTGCTTCGCACTTCATACAAATTACTTTTGCATAAGCTTTGCACTTCATATAAATTAATTTTGCAAACTTCTTTTAACTTTACAAAGGTTAATTGCGCACAAGTTAACTTCGCATACCTATTTAGCTGCGCATAACCCAATCTTAAACAAACTTTGAATAAATGTATTTCATGCTAAAACATAAGAACCAAAACATATGTAGAAGTTACTGCGCAGTTAAACTACGTCATTTACCACTGTGAAATACTTAGAAATCTTGATTTGATTTACATACCGTAAATGTAAACAACATTTATGCAGGTCAATATGAAGTAGATGTGCGGGATGCATAAACCAACATTCTTGAGAATGAATACATAAAACTAAAGACTTATATATATTACCACTGTAAAACAGAGTAACTTTTCCGCACTTACAGAGATGTTTTTTACTTCAATCTTTCACACTTTTACAGAGCTTGGACTCTTCATACATTTCACGGGATGAGCTTCTCCTTCTTTCACTCTTCTTCCCTCACATACATCTCTATCTCTCTCTCTATTTAATCTTTTGAGAGTGATTTTCATTTATACACAAACTTGGTTTGGCTTCTCCTAGAAGCTACAGGGTTTCATTAAAGACTGTAATAAAGTTCTACCTAAGAAGTTTTTGGGCCTGTGAAATACAAACGTGGCTACATAAATACTAACTTTCTGTGAGTCGGATTGGTTGCAAACTGATTGACTAACTTCTGACATTGCAGACTGACTAAGTGTCTGACAGAGCCGACGCATATCTGATACGCTATCAGCTCATTAATTACAATATTCCAACACTCCCCCTTAATTATGAGCTGATGGGGATCATTAAACAAAAATAAAATATTACAAAATATTTCAGAGTTGAAACATGCTCTGTTCATGACGAAGTTCATTGCGTAGAGCTTGTCACTCCCAAACAACTTTGCATATATTGAAATGGGTTCTTTGCCAATGGTTTTGAAAATATGCCTGCTACCTGATCTTTAGACCTGCAAAATTCTAAACATATTTCCTTCTTGTTTATCAATTCTCTGATAAAATGATACCTTGTGTCGATGTGCTTAGTTCTCTTGTGGAACACATGATTTTTTGACAGTGCGATAGTTGAATTGTTGTCGCAGTAAATGACTATGGGTTCTTGCTGTTTCTACGACAAATCACTTAACATCCTCTGCATCCAAATGGCTTGACATGCAACGCTTGTAGTTGCGACATACTCTGCTTATGCTGAAGAAAGAGTTACTATGGGTTGTTTCTTTGAAGCCCATGATGCAACACCTGTTCCTACATGAAATTTATTCCCAGATGTGCTTTTTCTGTCATCTATGCTGCCTTCATCTATGCTTCCTCCATTATCGCTATCAGTGTATCCAATGAGTTTGAAATTTTCTGAGGTTGAATACAAAATACGAAAGTCTTTTGTTCCACATACATACCTCATAATTCTTTTACCTTCTTGCCTATGAGATTCTTTTGGTGGCTCCATGAATCTTGAGATTAAGCTGACTCCATACATGATGTCTGGCCTTGTTGCTGTAAGATACATAAGGTTGCCAACAAGCCTTTTAAACAACATAGGATCTACATTGGATCCATCATCATCCTTGCTCAATTTCAAACATGTTATTACTGGTGTTGGAGCTGTCTTGCAATTTAACATCTTAAATCTATTCAAGACATCACTTGCATACTTGGACTAAGATATAAATATGCCCTTTTCAGACTGTTGGACTTCAATACCCAGAAAATACTTCATAAGCCCCAAATTAGTCATTTCAAATTCATTTTCCATGATTGATTTAAATTGTTCTATGCCAAAATCACCAGTAAATATTAAATCATCTACATACAGGCAGATAATCAGCTTATTACCTTGCTTGTTGATTTTTGTGTACAGCGTAGGCCCACATTCACTTTTGTGAAATCCATTATGAATGAGGTAAGAGTCAATGCGACTGTACCAATCTCTAGGAGCTTGCTTCAAACCATAGAGTGCCTTTTTAAGTCTGAATACTTTGTGTCCCTGTCCTAGAACTTCATAGCCTTGTGGTTGCTTTACATATACTTCTTCCTCCAAATAAGCATTTGGAAATGCAGACTTAACATCCATTTGATATACATGCCATTTATTTTGTTTTGCGTTGGCCGAAACTGTTATGATAGTATCCATTCTTGCTACAGGTGCAAAAGTTTCATTGAAGTCTATGCTAGGATGCTATGTGAATCCTCTTGCTACCAATCTTGCCTTATGATTTTGCACATTTCCATCAGCATCTTGCTTGGTCTTATAAATCCATTTCACACTTATCACATCCTTTTCCTTAGGAACATCAACTAATTCCCATGTTTGATTCTTCTCAATGCATTCTATTTCTTCATCCATGGCTTGTGCCCAAACTTTATCTTCAACAGCTTCTTCACATGTTAGACGATCATTAACTTGAGAAAATATTGCAAAAAATGAGAATGAATTAGGTGTACCAGTCTCATATATCTCGCGCAGAGTTCTTGTCCTTGTCGGAGTTGATGGTGTCGAACTACACGAGCTGCGCGAACTGCTTGATGGAGTTTGATGCGCACTTGGTGTGCTTGTCGGAGTAGCTTGAGCTGCGACTTGTGTCGGAGTTCCTTGTGCTTAAATATGTTGCGCAGTCTTGGGAGTAGACGGAGCTGTGCAGTTCTGATTTATATGCGGACTCTCAACCACATCTTCTGCGATGTCATCATGTTCAATATGTGACACGATTTTAACATTCTTCTCTATAGTTCCATCCCATGCTTCATTTTCTACAAACTGAACATCTCGACTGATAATAACTTTTCTTGTGACAGGGTTATATAACTTGTATGCCTTTGTGTCTTCAGAATACCCAATAAAAATGCATTTCTATCCTTTATTGTCTAATTTTCTTCTTAGCTCATCTGGAACATGAGCGTATGCTACACAACCAAAAACTTTTAAATGTGAAACACTATGTTTCATACCTGTCCAAACTTCCCGTGGAACTTTTTTCTTCATGCTCTTCGTCGGACATCGATTCATGATGTATACAGCAGTTGCCACTGCTTCATCCCAGTATTCATTTGACAGATGCATGGCTGCCAACATACTGCGCACCACCTCCATAATGGTTGCCAACATTCTGCGATACCATTCTGCTGCGGTGTATACCGCACAGTGAATTGCTTCTGTATGCCATGATTTTTGCAAAAGTTTAAGAAATCATTTGAAACATACTCACCACCTCTATATGTTCTTAATATCTTGATGTTGTAACCACTCTGCTTCTCCACAAGTGCCTTGAACTGCTGAAAACAACCAAATGCATCAGATTTATGTTTTAGAAAATAGAACCATGTTTTTCTTGTGAAATCATCAATAAATGTGAGAATATAAGTGCATCCTCCCATGGACGGTGTTTGCATCGGTCCACAAATATCAGAGTGCACAATTTCAAGTGGTGTGCAAGCTCTATATGACTTTCTGACTGGAAAAGTTTCTCTGTGCTGTTTTCCAAAAATACAGCCTTCACAAATTCTCTCTGGCTTTTCAATCAATGGAAATCCTTTTACCATGTCCTTCATGTGTAGTAGCTCCAACCCACCAAAATTTAGATGTCCAAATATGAAGTGCCATAACCAGGATTCATCTCGAATTTCTGTTTGAAACACTGCTTGCATTTCAGTGTCTTTTTCTTCCTTTGCGCAGTGAATTTCTGCTCCTTTGCTTTCTGCTTTGAATGCCGATCTAGAATTTTTATTCTGTCTTTCATGAACAACTTGAGTTGTTTTTCCTTTTATGTTTGGTCTTATCCTCAAAGGAAACAAGCGATTGCTTATCATCTGCACTTCGACTATCAACTGATTGCTTGGATATATGTCTTTAATCACACAATGCTTTCCTATCATGTGAACTCTGTAACTTTTTCCATCAAATGTCCTATGCTCATCAAATTATGCTTCAAACCTTGAACATAATAAACATCAGGCATAAATTTCTGGTCCCCCTGTTTTGTTAGAATATCAACAGTACCCTTACCCAAAATAGTAACTTGGATATTGTTTCCAAGTGTGACATCGGTTTGAACTGATTTATCTAGACTAGAAAATAGATTTAAATTACCAGTCATATGATTGCTACAGCCTGAGTCTAAATACCATATGTCATTTGGACTTTCTTGGACAGCATTGCATTCCAGCGGAGATGCGCATGCTATGAACAGTGAGCTATTCGGAGTGTTGTTGTTGCTTGACTGAGCTTCACCTTGCTTTCCTTGGTCATACTGCTTCTTCCTGCATTCATATGTGAAGTGTCCATACTTCTTATAGTAATGACATTGAATTTTTGATTTATCATACCTTTGTCCACTTGGCTGACTAGGAGTCTGATTCTGACCTCTACCAGTGACATGCACAAGGCTACTGCTGCGACCTCCTCTGAAAGAAATTCTTCCTCTTCCTCTAGAGTTTGATCTTCCTCTGCCTCTTCCATGGATTATGGATGACTTTGCTGCGAATACACCTTCTAGTGATGTATCTGAACTTCTAATTCTATGTTCATGATTGAGTAAAGAGGCTTGAAACTCATCAATAGTAAATGTGGACAGGTCTTTGTTTTCCTCTAGGGTCGCAACTAAAGATTCAAATTTCTTTGGAAGAACTCTAAGAACTTTTTCAACAACTCTTTGGTCACCTAGAGTTTCTCCATGAGACTTTCTTTGATTAACTAGACCAATAACACGAGTGTAGAATGATTCTACTGACTCTGTATTTTTCATTGACAGAAATTCAAAATCTCTTCTAAGAATTTGAAGTTTGGCGGCCTTTACCTTGTTCAAACCTTGATATGAAGTTTCTAGCATGTCCCATGCTTCCTTTGTTGACTGCGCTATTGCTACTCTTGGGAGTATGGATTCATGTGTTGCTTGATGTATGTGGAACAATGTCTTTCCATCTTTCTTCCTTTGTTCCCTTAAGACATCCTTCTCAGCTTGTGTGAGATTGTTGTATGTTGCTAGATCTGCTGGTTCTGCATAACCATTATGGACTATTTCCCATACATCTCGACCTCTAAACAGAGCTTTCATAGTTAGAGACCAATATTCATAATTTTTACCAGAAAATATTGGAGCTTGCAAATTACTTGAAGTGGAAGCCATTTTGAGCTTTAATTGTTTTTCCCTTTTTGTAAATACAATTCTTACTTTCCGTAAACCAAGTTTTGATACCAAATCAATGGAAAAGAGGAACACCCCGCGCAGTCAAAGATTTGAGCTGCGCAGTAAACAATAATATCTTTTTCTTTGCTTTGTTTTATAGTTGCGCTTCACTTAACAAATACTCTGCTCCAATTATTTTTTCGAGCACTTTTCTTCACAAATTAACTGCGCAGAATTTACCTGCGCAATTCCACTTTTACTGCGCGGTGATTACTTGCGCATTTCGACTTTCTAATCGCAGGTGAACTTTGCTGCACAGTTCTCTAACCTTGCGGAATACTTTCCTTTTGCATGAGCTTCGCACTTCATACAAATTACTTTTGCATAAACTTCACACTTCATATAAATTACTTTTGCAAAGTTCTTTTAACTTTACAAAGGTTAAGTGCTCACAAGTTAACTTTGCATAACTATTTAGCTGTGCATACCCAATCTTAAACAAACTTTGAATAAATATATTTCATGCTAAAACATAAGAACATAAACATATGTAGAAGTTACTGCACAGTTAGACTAGGTCATTTACCACCGTGAAATACTTAGAAATCTTGATTTGATTTACAGACCGTAAATGTAAACAACATTTACGCAGGTCAATATGAAGTAGATGTGTGGGATGCATAAACCAACATTCTTGAGAATGAATACATAAAACTAAAGACTTATATATATTACCATTGTAAAATAGAGTAAATTTGCTACACTTACAGAGAGATGAGTTTTACTTCAATCTTTCACAGTTTTACAGAGCTTGGGCTCTTCATACATTTCACGAGATGAGCTTCTTCTTCTTTCCCTCTTCTTCCCTCACATACATCTCTATCTCTATCTCTATCTAATCTTTTGAGAGTGATTTTCATTTATACGGGTGAATCCACGAATGTGGTTCACCATTTTTGGCGGATCGCAAGGGGAAAATTCATTTTTCGGACCCTCGATCGAGGGTTTAAAAATACCTCGATCGAGGGCTTTAACATACCTCAATAGAGGATGTTTTAAAACCTTGATCGAGCGAAACCTCGATCGAGGGTTTCGTTAGACCCTCGATCAAGGGTTTGTTCGATCCATCAGAAAAAAACAAAACAGGGTCCGTGTGGTTGTGTGGTGGGTTGACAAACCCTCGATCGAGGGAATGCGATAGAGAAAAAAAAATCAAAATAGGGCCCGACCGGCTCTGTTTTCGTGCAGTGGCTTGACAGAGACAGAGCAACAATGATCGGGGATCTCGACTGAGCACACGCCCGATGCCGCCTCCCCACATTGACACCACCTCTCCATAGCAATGCCATCATGTCATCTATTCCACCAGGTGGGTAGAAATCTACCATTTGTTTTGTTATTTTAAAAAAAAATATATTTCATATTTTATGTATAAATTTGTGTTTTTTTATCAAATCTAGGTTTAATTTGGTTTTCTAGAAATGGTTAGGATGTAGGCATTGAAACTAAACCGCCATTGAAACCAAAAATTGCCATTGAAACCAAACTTATCGAAAAAAAAAATTTGATTTAACTAAAACAAAAACCTATTTCAAACCAAAACAAAAACCCATTTCAAACCAAAACAAAAACCAAATTTGAAATAGATTTAGGGTTTTACATATTTGTCAGTTATTTGTTTAAATTATTTAATTTATTTTTGTTTTTATATCAACCGGTAGCATTTCACCCCATAAATGCTACCGGTTTTATTTTAAAATGTGATTTTACAGGCAGAAATGCTGCCCATTTTTTTTCAATCCTCCGAGAACGCCAAGAGGATTGAAAAAAAAAAACCATTTGAACCTAAAACATAAAACCATTTCAAAACAAAAACCAAAACTATTTTAAATTTGAAATACTTTTAGGATTTTAAATTTATTTTGCATTTATTTGTTTAAAAATTATTTGGTATGTGAATTTAAAAGCAGAAATGCTGCCAATTTTTTTTCAATCCTCCGAGAATGCCAAAAAGATTGAAAAAAAATCATATATTAATATTAATATTATAATATAAAAAATTAAAAAATGAATATTAATAATATATATAATCATATATTATTTATTAATTTTTACTTAATTTATTTTAAAAAAATAATATAATATAAAAAATTAAAAAATGAATATTAATAATATATAATAATATATTATTAATCATAACCATAACCATAACTAACTTGCCAAATTGTCCCAAATAGGATCCCCTCTTAGGCCATGAAAAGTATGTCCACAATGTGAGCATCAATGAAGATAAATTGCCCTGGAACCATAATGGATAGCTTGGAAAAATTCCCAACATCAGGTGACTTAACGTCATTAGATGATGTCTCTAAATGATATAAGCCACTACACATGCATTTTGCTGGACTAGACTACATGCGTTTGGACTAGATTTTTCTACCATCTTTGTGGAATACAAACTACAATTCAAGAATAAAAACACCTTTTTAAAAATATGGACATTTCTAAAATGTAAAAATTATAAAAATGGCTAGACAAATAAAACTTACGGAAATGCTCTTTGGAAATTGGCAATGGATGACTATAGGTCCTCTTAGAACAAGCTCATATTACCTAACATTACTTTGTCAACCTTATTATTTATAAGGAAAATACAATGAAAGAATATTATTTTATTTCTATCCTTTAAGTCCCTTGACCATAGCTTTATGATTGTTATTATAAAATATTGGGACTAGTGGTCAAAGAGGGATACATGGATTTCTCAAAGAGGGATACATTCGTGGATTCACCCTACAATCAATAGCAATTCAATAGCAAATGATCGCAACACATGTTGAATGGATTCTAATTGCATATTTTATTTTTATGATATTTTTTGTCTCCTAAAAAACATTGCAAATTCTATTCAAATCGAGAATGGAAATTACATTGCTAAGACATTGTTGCACTTTTGGATTCAAAACTAGAGTTTACTTGTACACTTGTACCCTATTATTTCTCTGAAATTTGAACCCTCAAAATAATATTCCACCAATCACTAATTTTCATTATTTAACATTCTTTTATGTTATCAACAAAATGACTTGTAACACTTTTGGAACTTTGTTTGAATACTTCTAGAAAGATTTTATGTAACGTTTGTAAATGTATTGTGTTTTATTTTGAAACTAAGAAAAGTTGTGATATTTTTAATTGGATTATGATTAATGTCATCATCATTTATCATTAAATTTATTGTGAAATTGTTAATTTTTTTGTCATTGAATGCATCATTGGAGTTTAGTGTGTCCCAAAAAACACTATGTTATACCTATATGTTTATGAATGCAATGGAATTGAATATGGCCCCCAAAAATTGTGGATAGGCATATATCAAACAACATTTTTTCAGGGTAGACACTTGTAAGGCCATGCTCTATCTCTCCAACAAGTATGCATTATTTATAAGCCTATAGGTGCATGGTGGTATTGTACACATTTAATCTATGGTTCTCACCCCTATGTTTATGAAATTTGAGTTGAGCTTATGCAATATCCTTTGGTACTTGGATATCTTCTTTATAGAGTATTTTTGGCTAATATAATTCAACTTTGCCTAAAAAGTGGCATGTATATATTTTTCAGATGTAGCAACCATAGTGATAAGTCGAGAGTCATTTGCAAGGGAGTTGTGTCCATGTGGCTAAGGATAGAGAGACCAAGACTTGGTGATGGAGACCTATTGTGACAAGATCATATATGTTAGCTTATTGTACACATATTTGATTTATTAATATAGATTCATGCAAATTTTTTTATTAAGACTATTACTTGGTTGCAAATTACTTAACCCTAAAGTGATTTAGCTCTAGAGGAAAACTATGAGAGTTGAGCAATGTTTTTTCAATCTAAGGTAGCTATGCAAGGACAAGTGATTAAGTCATAACAAATATGATGTTATTTCCCATGCAATGAGCATCCTCATAAACCATGTATGAAATTGAAACTCCCAATCCCTAGTTTTGTAGTAAATTAGAGCACTTGTTTCATCATTAATAAGTCTAGCATACCTAAGAAGCACAATCATTTATAATAGATATTTTTTATTTGCATTAATAAGTCTAGCATACCTAAGAAGTACAACCATGTATGAAGTACTAGATATTTTTTATTTGCATTGCATTGGTGTTAAATGTTGGGAATTTGTTTTATAAAATCTCACGATCCATTCATTACTAGTCAAGCTAATTTGTCTCATTAATATATTTTCAAATAATAATAATTTCTTTCTTATTATTTTGAAATGTAATAAACTATATAATGAGTTGTGATTTTGATTTTGATTTTTCTATTAAATCAAATCATAACATAATTTTTACTTAATTCAAATTAGATTAATTTTTAATTTCAAATTCACCCCTACATGATATATTAAATTAGAAAATTTTATGTAGTTACTCAAATTCGCTTTCTGCTGCTACCAAAAATCAAATATAGATTAATTTGCACATTGCATTTAGATGTAGTTTGCATTCCTTTTAGAATGGATTTTGCATTTACGAATTTAGGATCACCTTAACCACAAAGTCTCCTTTTCAAGGATAAACATTTGGTTAGAGGAAATGGAAATGGGGCCTTTATTCCAGTGAGAAGTAGATACGCTAAACAGTTTAGGGTTTGATTCAAGAACCTTGATCAAACAACTTCCCTTACATTGACAACCGGTCAATTCTGCCCATCAAAAAATGGTGTAGAAGGAGGGCTGAGGTAAAAATAACTAGTTTATTATTTTAAGTTTCAATTATTTTATTAATCATTTATCCTCTGGCTTTGAAATTTTAGTTTTTTATATTTTATTCTTCTACGTTGCTCCACATACACTGTATGGCAGGGTAGATCACAAGCTAACCCTTAGGAGTTAAGTATTTTCACTATTTTATTATTCAATGGCTCTTTCTGAAACCCCTATTTGGAGATGTGTTTCAAGATGGGTTAACTGTAGCATTCCATTTGAGATAATTGAAATCTTGTCGAAAAGAAAATTTGACGGGGAAAGTGAAATATGTGCATGTGAACATGTTTCTCAATTTATTCAAGAATGTATTTCTAATGATGTTTACCATGAAGGTTTCATGTGTAGGTTATTCACTTTAATTTTTGGAGACTGAGTTAAGAATTGGTGTGGAAATTTATTAGTTGCATCCATTCATATTTTAGATCAATTTGTAGTTGAGTTTTTGTTTGCTTTTAATAATTTTGATTACCATAAATTATGCAAAGAATTGAATTGTATCAGGAAAGATAAGGATGAATCCGTTAGAGGACTTTGCAATTAGGATTATACATCATTGTATCAATTTTCCTTTGAATCACATACCTTCTATTACTAAATGGTTTCCATATATTATTTGTTTTTCATACATACAAGATCAACCAAATATTAGTCAATATGAATTATGCCTTAATACTCATTCACGGGATAATTTAGATGAAGATTCAGAAGTTGTAGAAATCCAACACTGTTTGCCAACTTTTTTCACTTTGATCGATCAAAAGGAACAAGAGATTTCTGAAAATGCAAATGTAACTTATGATAATCTTAATTTATCAATATCTTCTTTATATAAAATTTTAAGAAAAGGTGAAGAAAGTTGTCATACTCTCCAAGATAGTACAACTATCTCAGAAGTGAAAGAGATTGAGTATAAAACTTGTGATCATGCTATTGAAAAATATTCTCCTAATTTAATTAAACAAGTCTAAGATCCAATTATGGGAGATTCCATTTTTGTTCTACAAATTTTCAATTAGTTTTTGAATCTCCTCTTTCTGAAAATTCTTGTAATTTGCTCTCATATTTACCTTTCTATAGTGAATATGATTGTATTTCATATTACTTGCCATGTTCAAATTTTTCAAAAGAGCATACTAAACATGGTGATCAATTTATTTTAGGAGAAGAGATTAATTCACAATTGGAATCGAATACAAATATTCTAATATTCTAATAGAGGATGAGTATTCTTCAAAAATATTTTTTTTTTATCTAGGGATGCTTTTCATTTCCTTTCATCTTCAACTTATTTTTCATTGTACCCTGAAATGTTTGATAATTGTACTTCTCACGTGATCATTTCAGAGCATTTAGAATTTCATCCTGACTGGCCATATTTTAATAGGGTGCAAGATGATAATAACTTATGCTTAGAAGATGAAAAGAATAAAACTTATTCTCATCAATATTTTGGTTTATTGTCTTCCACATGGGAAGAAAATAATGCTTCAAAGAACTTATTTTTCGGAATTCCTCCTATTGATTCATCTCCACTTTTATTCAATGGAGAATTTTATTGTTTAAATGATAAACTATTTGAGACTAAATATTCTACTAAAACTAATCATGTTAATGGTTCTAATCTTTTTAATGATAACATGCTTAATATGAAGAGGAATGACATCTCATTTAATTTAAAAAATTCATTGCATGAAGCACCTCAGTTTTGACCATGCTAGATTCTCATTCATTTGGTACAATTACTGAAGCAAACAATTCCATTCATAACGAACATCATTCATCTATAAATTCATCTCAATTTTTCTATATTGATCATTCTACAATTCATGCTAGGATCGCATATTGGATTGAGGATTCTTACCTCAAGAAGTTTCCAATCAATGGTACAATCTTATTTTTCTTCATTTATGGATAGATTTTACAACGGTAAGCATAATGCATTTTGTTTAATCTTTCTTTTACCAACATGCGATTTCCAATTACTGATTGGGGAGATTTGTCATCCTTTTTCATGCATGTAATTAATGTATGATTCTTACACCATTGTCTATAGTTTGTCTCAAGGATCATGACTGTATCTTTCTTTTCAAATTTTGAATCCATTTGACCCTCTTGGAAGTCAGCTGAAGTTTCGCCAGGTATGAGTCTTTTGCTTGTCAGTTAAGATTTTCTTACTTTGTTAGCTTCTAATTCTTTCTTTTTCCTTTTGATTTGTGATATGATTGTATACATGCATTTCTTTGGTGAGAATTTGGTTTGGATTTGGATTTGGTTCAACAGATTCATAGCTTTTTGCCTTATGGGGTATCACCTCTCATTGATGGTACAAAATACTTGGTCTACTTTATTAAACCAAACTGGTCTACTTTTATAAACATGTCCCATCAAGAGATCATGCACTCATGAATTCCAAACGGAATTAATTTTTCAGAAAACCTCGACAGTAGAATTACAAGTTGATATAAAGACTTGTATCCATATTTCTCTTTTCTAATATTTCAAATCACAACTAGACATAGGAAGAGAGCATACTCATGAATATGGTGACTCTCTATATTTTGAAATCTACAACTTTAAAATCATAGTAGAAAAAAATTCACCTCTTATGCAAACCTCAGACTTTTAGCTCCTGAAACTCTACTTGTTTTTCCTCCTTCATATGCATCCCTTCATAATTTATCCTTCCAATGGTTAGTGGATGGGGTGGTTCTTACTGCACCACCAAATAAAATTGAAATAAGTAAAAACTACTCGATGGTTGAGGATCAATAGGAGCAAACTCTAGTCCAGTGGTGGCCTTGAATTTGAATTGGAATTGAAATTGAATTTGGAATTGGATTTGAAATTGAAATTTGAAATTTGAAATTGAAATTGAAATTTGAATTTGAATTTGAATTTGAAATGTGAAATTTGAAATAGAATTTGAAGTTTGAATTGAATTTGAATTTGAAATTGAAATGTGAAATTTGGAATAGAATTTGAATTTGAAATTGAAATGTGAAATTTGGAATAGAATTTGAAATTTGAATTGAATTTGAATTTGAAATTGAAATGTGAAATTTGGAATAGAATTTGAAATTTGAATTTGAAATTGAAATGTGAAATTTGGAATATAATTTGAAATTTGAATTTGAAATTTAAATGAGAAAATTTGAAATTGAAATGTGAAATTTGGAATAGAATTTGAAATTTGAAATGAATTTGAATTTGAAATTGAAATGTGAAATTTGGAATAGAATTTGAAATTGAAATGAGAAAATTTGAAATTGAAATGTGAAATTTGGAATAGAATTTGAAAGAAAATTAGAATTAGAAATTAAAATGTGATGCAGATAGTCTTGAAGAGAGAGATTCAATGCTTCGTGCTCCACGAAGCACGAGAGGATCTGATGTCACCTGACAGGGTGGCCATCAACAATGCTCCCATTCACCGAGGAGTGATGCGAGGCCGGGGTCGGCTGCCACTGGTGGCGGCAGCAGGAGAGATAGTGTGTCGGTTCATCCCGATGACATACATGTGGATCCCCAAGAGGAGGATGTGTAACAAGACACGAGTGCATCAGGTGCGTATTTTTTGTGAGCACATTTTCAGTAAATTTTTAGTATATAATGCATTGAATTTCATCTACAAGTTATAATATATATTTTAGGTAACATTTGTGTTTTGGTTTGGATCGCAGGTGCCCCATCAGGGGGATCGTACGATGATGAGGTTGCACAGATCACTCTCACTGACATCATTTCCCAGCGAGAGTGGGTGAGCTCATGTGTGAGCACTTTGAGGGAGGATTCTCCCACACGACGATCTTTGTCGATGATGTTATCAGCAATTGATGAGATGTTGACCCTTTATAGGAGGGTGGGACCTCTTAGTGACATTTGGCGACATTCATGCCAGAGGAGGAGAGATGATGTCATTGGGATCCACAAATGGGAGGATGTCAAAGTCACCATAAGAGGGCATGACATCAAGGGTGCTTTATTTGACATCCCTCGTGATTGCGCCCCCCGGTCAACCGCTTAGACTCAGGGAGTTTAAGTTGGAGGTCACTGCACCACATATATATGATAGATTTGTGGGAGCGTGGGGCATGTTCCCCCACCATGACCAGGTCCCATTGTACTTTGCAAAACATGTTTATGTCGAGTTTGTTTTGGACATGCACCCGGATTACAATAGCACAAGGTCCCATTTCTATGGGGCTGGTAGGGGACGCTCCTACCAACGTCCTAGAGCTCGGAGAGACACTGCCTTCATGCCACCCGGTACGAGGTTGATACCGCTTCCAGACAGGGCGGTTATCAGGTCGGGGGATGTGGCACAATCATCCCAGCTTGCTGCAGAGGCTATAGCTGACCTTGCAGACTCGTTGTTCACTGCCTTGGGTAGTGTTGTTGTTGCTGCGCATGGAGAGGCATCTAGACCACCCCCTCCACCTGCAGAGCTAGAGATAGAGCATGTCTCTAGTGACATGCTCAGGAGTTTCGATCGCGAGACCCTACTGCGGTATGCTGAGTTAGCACAAGATGCATACTTTCAGTTATATCGTAGATGCGTCGCTACACGACAGGTATACTTTTGTACAATTATGTATATATGTTCTTCATGTTACATCATATCAATGTCACAAATTGAATGGTCAATAATACTTAAGGGATTTGTATTCTATTGATCCATGCAGGGGACCCCATTCATGGATCAACTCTTTGCTAGCGAGCCATCTATTGGTCCGCCAGTCGGGGTAAGTTATAATTTATGTTCCAATTTCATTTGTGTTTGAATATTATTTATCAGTTTAAATAATTTGTGTTTTATTTCTTAATTTTCGAGATTTATGTTGTAGATCTTAACTTCAAATGAATTTCAAATTGTACAGGGCAACGGAAAGGCGGTAGATCCTGATTATGGACATGAGGACTGCGGAGGTTCTGACGAGCCGGGTTCAGAGACACATGTGAGTTTTAATTTATATTCCAATTCATGTTGTTTAGTCACATTTAGTAATTGATTTTTGTACTTTATGTTTCAATTTTTTACGGATAGCTTTTAAATTATGTTAAATTTAGTTTTAATTTTTAATAAATCTAACTTATTACATGTAATGGCATATTACATAGGCATCGCAACAAGCGGGTGTCAATGCTACAATGGATTTCACACATAGTTGGGATGTAGCTCGAGTACATTATCTTGATGAAGGGCCATCTACCCGTATTCCTACCCAGATCCCGGATATCACCATTGAAATGATGGATATGGTGCAATTCCTTGAGGGTTTAGAGTCTCAGAGACAGCAGTGGGCTGCTGCACAAGAGGGTAGTCAGAGGGATGACCACAGGCCTCATGGGGGTAGTGGCCGATGAGTTGATGATCTATACATTTCCATGTTTTGGATATTTTCATATTTTATATATTTTCATGTTTTGGATGATCTATATATACATTATCATGTTTTGGATATAGATTTATATCATTTATACATGGACTTTGATCATATATGGACTTTGGATATGGACTTTTGGATATTTTGTATATTTTATCATATTGATGTTTTCATGTGTATTTTGTATATGATTTGAAATTGATTGTTTTTATATTAGATCTGGACATAGTTATTACAGTTACAAATTTATGTTTTGTTGTTTAAAATGCAAATTTAATGTGTAGTTACAATTTAGTTCAATTTAAAATGCAAATTTCGACTACATTAGAGAACATCTTCCAAAATTTAGAGTTGAATACATACATTACGTTTTAAAATTGAAATTACAATTCCAATTCAATTACAATGTAAAATTTCCAATTTAATGTGTAATTTCAATTCCAATTCAATTACAATGTAAAATTTCCAATTTAATGTGTAATTTCAATTCCAATTCAATTGCAATTTAAAAGCTCATTTTCAACTACATTACAATTGCAGAAATGAAATCAACATGTAAAATTAGAATACATTTGAAATTAATAATTGAAATTTTAATTACATTATGTTGTCTACACATTACAATTCAATTACAATTTACACATTCCAATTCAATTACGATTTAAAATTAAAATCTCAAATTTAATGTGTAATTTCAATTGAGAATACAATGTGTTGTTCCAATTTACAAGTTCAATTTCAATTACATTACAATTCCATTTGAAATAAAAATTTTAAATTATGATACATTGTACAATTTAAAATTTAAATTTTACAATTTTACCTCGTATATAGATGTATTTTAAATTCTCAATTTTGTATTTGAAATCAAAATTTAAAATTAGAATACATTTAAAATTGAAAATTGAAATTGACATTTTGCATTATGTTGTCTACACATTACAATTCACTTACAGTTTCCAGATTCCAATTCAATTACAATTTAAAATTAAAATCTCAAATTTAATGTGTAATTTCAATTGAGAATACAATGTGCTGTTCCAATGTACAAGTTCAATTTCAAATACATTACAATTGCATTTGAAATAAAAATTTTAAATTATGATACATTGTACAATCTAAAATTTAAATTTTACAATTTTACATTGTATATAGATGTATTTTAAATTCTCAATTTTGTATTTGAAATCAAAATTTAAGATTAGAATACATTTGAAATTGAAAATTGAAATTGACATTTTGCATTATGTTGTCTACACATTACAATTCACTTACAGTTTCCACATTCCAATTCAATTACATGGAAAATTTAATGTGTAATTTCAATTGAAAATTCAATGTGTTGTTGTATATAAGAATGTTTTTGTCCATTGAGAGTGTGAAATATCCCTTGAGACAAAATTATATAATTACAAGTTATATAGTATGTAGGTAATCTTTGTGTTATTTTCTTTTAAGTGTGTGCTCTAATCTAAAGTCATAAAGGTATGGTTTGTTTTCTTGGCAATGGGCATAACCACCTAGTTAATATAAGAAATGGAAATATGTTGATAGCAGATGCTTGTACAACTATGGTAGAAACTATGCTTGTACAACTATTTCATATGATTTATGTTTTGATGACAAATGGAGATAATGACACCATTTGATCCAACTAGGTAAGTTGCATATATGAAGGCATGTACAAGTTATTACCTTTCCATGTACTATGCTTGTATGTTGAATGTTCACATCAACACCTACAAAATAACTTTTTTATTGAATGCAAGTATGTAAAGTTAATGAATGCTTACATCAACAAACAAAATAATGTTTTGTGAGACTATGCTTCCCAACTACTTAGGACAAAACCTTACAAATCATTTTGATGATATGGACGAGGTAATCCTCATCTCATCATGGCTTGCACTTGATGCCAAAAAGAACATAGTTCACCATGATACAAGATTATAACAAATGAAGTCAAGAATTATGTGAATTATAACAAGTGTCAAGCAAAGGGATTTTCAACCACCAAATCACCACAACTAAATGTCACCCACGAATGTAAAAATTCTACTAGCAAGGTCAATCTAATTATTAATCAATTGCTTTGGAAGGAAACCAAATTGAAGGAGTGTTTTGGTGCCCTTCATTTCCCTTAGTAAGCAAAATTAAAAACTATGGACTGATTGCGGTCACGTCACAAAAAATATAGCTAAGGAAGAGTCACATATATACCACACATGGGTATGTATGAGACCTCTGGCTGAAGCTTCAATGATAGACTATGAATAATCAAGGGAAACACAATCCTAAATAGCAAAAATTCTAGGTTATAAATACAAGAATGTGTGGTCCAAACAATAATTATAATGCCCAAAATTTTCTAAATTCATATATTAAAGAATGTTGCACAAAATGGTAACCGATCACAAAATTCAAGTTCAAGGTAGGTGACAACATTGAGTATCTATTATGTAGAGCATTGTCACATATGAATACAAGGGACATAGAAGAGTCTAGAGGTTTAAGGATAAAGTCTAGAGCCATATAAATTTCCCTGAAGGTGTGGAGACTCTCAATTGCATAAACAATGTATGTCTTAATCATCATACTCCTAAATTGAATTAAGTGGGCATGCATTGCATGCTAACCACGGTAGTTATCTCTCAATTCCTTTTTTATTGCGTTTTCAAGGTACTTATGATAGTTATGTGTTTTCAAGGTACCCAAACTCATTTCACATGATTTCCATTCTTATAAATATGAAAATAGAAATTAAGTTTTGGCCATCATGAATTTTACTTAGTTGAAGCAATTATTTAGTGACCTAAAACCTAAAATACATAAGTTAATTGATTTGGTTTTACCTGGATTATAATGTATAAAATTTTGCAAGTTTGGAATAAAAATTTAAAATTAGAATACATTGTACAATTCAAAATTTAAATTTCACCATTCCACACTGTATAGATGTATTTTAAATTCTCAATTACATTACAATTGTATTTGAAATCAAAATCTAAAATTAGAACGTGTACATGTTCAAATGTATTCACATTGGAGCACCATGACCCAAATTTCACAAAATCCTCCCATCTGGTATTTGTATTCTTGACATTAAAGCATAGATACAAAAATACATTTATAAAACAATCTCCACAAAAATTTCCAAAAAAATATTACACAAGACAACGTGAAAACTATGCCAATGATGCAAGTGGCATACATGTAACTCATTCATCTGGCCAATCGGTTATAGGAATGCAAGTCTCCATAATACAATCATGGTCAGCTTCTGTCATCTTCCATCTCTTTGGATCACCTCTCTTCACCTTGATTTCTACTAGAGGTATCTGAGCTGCAACCACCAAATGACTGTATTGACATGATATATATCTAGGCATTAAATATCTGTAAATCATGTGAGCACCCTGTTTTTTCACTTTTTCAAAAAAGTGTTCCATTAGAACCATGTCTCCAACCCGGTATGTGAAGTCCCCATCTTGGTAGGGTCGCACCAATCTACTCTTTATTTGCGTGCACCACATCAAATAATATGCAAAATTTTCTTGGTTGTGGAGGGGTGCAATGACAACAAATACATCACCTGCAAGATACATTACAAATATTATTCAAATGTCCTATGTGCAAATTTCTACAACATTTGTATATGTGTAAGATATAATGAACTAATTAACTTAATGAAGATTCTTGTACCTTCCCTAACCATATCAGAAACTCGACCATGATCTAATGAGACCATTGCCTCTTCAGTGTGCATCTCTTGCCATGTTGGAATTGGATGTGGGCCCTTTGGATTAAGAGATACATATTTCCATGGTTTGACATATAAATCATTTTCACAGTGATCAAGCCCGCATCCATTTGCATCAATGCAAAAATCACAAAAGTAGCCATACTTCCTCGTTTCAATGAAAAATATGTCCCCCATATCTTTGCTTTGAACAAAATGCAATTCCCTCGTACTAGGGATGGTGTCACAATACCATGGAATGGATCTATTAACATCTCCAAGGGAAACATCCCAGAAGAACCTGCATGGAATTCAGTTTGTCATATGTAAATTCCTATCGAGTACATGTGTTCTTTTGGAAATGTTGATATTGAATGTTATTAGCTTATTAATTGAGTTTGGAGTTTATTACCTGCACACCGGCCTTGCTTGTTCGCGACCCTGATGTCCCAAATGACATGTGCACCAATCAACTACTTCAGTGGAGCATTTGAGTCAGGTTGCACCATGAATCATCTGGTACCTCCGAAGTGCTCGTTTCACACATGCACTTGCACCATCATGTTCACCCTTCCCATGCTCTGTCTCAAAAAAGCTCCAGGTGTGTCAGATTCCTATCTGTTTGTGCAGGCGACTCAACCAATAAAATGAGCATGCCGATTTGAATTTCCCTACACACCCATCTGACCAAATCCAGTGTTCAGTAAATGATACGCCTCTCTGCCTGAATGAATCATAAATCAACCCAAAGTAGTGTTGAATGAACAATGTGTCATGCTCACGATCATCACTAACATAAAAATGGTACTCCTTGATCACTTCACGTGACTGGGGAGTGCTATCCCTACCATCAAAGTTTTCCTGAGCATGTTTGTACAACACATGTATGAAGATAGACACCTAGTTGGAGTGATAGTACTCACTCTGTATCTCTCTCCGAGGAGCAAAGGTGTAGTTCTCTGCAAAGTCTACCATTGATAAGATTGTGCTCGGCTCAAATACCTCACAGGAATGTTTGAATTCTGAAGCTTGCCACCTAGACCTATGGGAGTGCTTTATGTATTTATAAATCTAACTTTGAAACTTCTCCATGAAATCTGAAACAGGAATCTCATCATTGAGCAAGTCGATCCTCTTGGATGGCATAGATGAAGAAGGTGTTGGATTCATGGTGACGTACTCGTACCTCTTCCACCTAACGGTGATATCTGACAATCCATGGTGTGTTGGTTCGATAGGAAAGTTCCTATGGAACAATGTCAAATCACCGCATTCATGGCATTTTCTCCCACCTACACACTTCTTATTGAAAAACATGTGTTCAGGATTCCTGTTGCATAGTATCATACAAATAAAATCTCGCACTGTGTGAGGAGCTAGTACACTGTTCTAGTGCCTTTTGCAAAAATCCAGAAATGTGTCATAGTATAGTTGAAATTCAACGTGGTACAGACAGCAACAAGTGTCACGAATCGTATTCAGCCTAATATACCACGGTTTCAATTTGTTGAATATGCTAAATGATATTTGAACACCAGGATTGGTTTTTTGGAATTCCTCGTAAAGTGCAACTCCCGTCATCTCCATCACATGCTTATAGTGCTCCTGATAAATGCCTCTCGATAAATGTTGTCGCAGGACATGCTTTCGATCTGGAATAGCACGAGAATGACTATCCCAAAACTCTATCACCTTCTCTCTAATGCCTGCTGCCATCATATCTCGATAGGGTTCCCTACAAATAAGAGCCCAACAAGCAGCTTCATCACTTTCATCTATTCGGACCCTGAATTTAGTATATTTGAGCAATGTTCTTTTTGAAACATTGAGCAATGATGCCATTGTTGATACCATTCGATTTCTTGAGGTGCTTTGTTCCACAACAGCCGTTGTAATTGGCTTACGAGCAGCTCGGGTATCATTGTTTCTTGATTTTCCAAATGAAGATAATGCAGTTCTTACATTTTCTATTGCATTCTGGCATGTCTTTTTTGTTTTAACATTTTGAAAACTCAACAACTTTGTGGCACGTTTCAATTTTTTGTGTTTTATCAACCCATGTAGGATTTGAGCTTGTGCCATCGTTGAATGTTGTTCAAAATATGACTTGATTATGTTATTGACATGCTCTCTAACTCTCCGACCAGGGATCCAGTTCCCAATCTCTTCTTGTGCAGAAACAACTGCACAATCCTCTAGAAAATTTCCACCCCTTCCAACCCCACTGCAACTCCCAATTATATTTTCAATGTGAGAGGGAAAGGTGTCATGTGATGGCTGATTAGGATCATGAGGGGGCACAGGGTCATGTGATTCTTGATCACCATGATGTGATGTTTGACCATAATCTCTCCCTGCATAACATGTAAATTAACAAACTGAAAATTAGTTACTCGATAGTTGTGCATTGAACTTTAAAATAGCTAGTAACTTGAAATTTGATGTGGAAATTGAAAAATTGAAAATTGCATGTGAATTGAATTTTCCAACTAATACATTTAGCTTGAGAATTGTTCTAAGTAAAAATCGAAATTGCTAGTAACTTGAAATTTGAAATTGCTCAAGTAACTTGAAATTGCTAGTAACTTGAAATTTCAAATTGCTCAAGTGATACGAACCATTACATCCAAACCCCGAGGTGTTAGTGAAGGCCTCCCACTAGGATCTTAACATCTCACCACGCTCCATAGTCCAGACTCTAGGATGGATGTGCACCCGTACGGTAGTGTCCCCTCTGCATTGTACGAGCCCCGGACGAACACTGCAATGCTGACGTTGGATTTGAAACGACACGGAATTGATCAACAACAGTTCAGCTGAAAATAGATATGGATCCCAGATATGTTCGACTTCCTAACAGTTCAGGTGTTTCACTCGGCCACCAATGTTGTCTGACGGTTTGCGTATTGGGGCAGTGCCCCTCACTCCACAGCTCAAGTAAAACTGATAATCGCTTGGCCACAAATGACAGCTCTTGGTTTACCTCATGGGTGGAAACTAGTCAATCAGGTAGGGGTCGTTGCCCTTTTCGCTAGCAGGTCCTCTCAATGGGCTAGCTACTTTGGGGTTCCTGTAGTACTCCTCACAATGAGTTTTAGGGCTTATGCCCAAGTACTTCCCACAGTTAAGCGGACAGGGATTATTCCCAGATCCGAACTTGCAACAAATGTGAAATTGGTAGTAACTTGTACATTTAACTTTAAAATTGCTAGTAACTTGAAAATCAACTATATATATTTAAGTCAAGATAATTATTAATAACTTGATAAAAATTATTGTGGACATAAAAATTAATATCATTTACAATCATCACATTATATAATTGTGGGAAATTTTTTTTTTTCTTCTGCAATTTATGTCCATTTTATTTTTACATTACAAGAAAAATGTTATTTTAACTTTATGGTATAATTTATAAATAAATAAATATTTAAAATACAAGTTGCAAATAACCATGCAAAGAATAAATGATTACAAGACTTCTACCCTAGAATTTCAAGGACAACATCATGCATCCCATGTTGTATATACGTGAAATAAAAATTTGAGATTGATTTTCTACCCATCATAACATACCTATTATACTCTAAATGTGGGGAAAAAAACATTGATTTAGAGATGAATGCGATATTTAATTAAAAACATTGTAGTGATATGATTGAGGAGAAATTCATAATTTTTAATGCAAAATAACATTTTCATTAGTTGATGATTTTGCAATTTCAACAATAGACATTTAAATGGAAATTGTAATTTTATCATAAATTGCAATTTAAGGATTTTTTATCAATAATGCTTCGCATATAATGCAAGGTTGCAAACATTACAAATTTAATTATTTCCAATTTGTCCTAACAAAATATATGGTTCTAATCATTAATCTTATCATGGTAATATGTCATATTATGCAAATAAAAATATATGTGATAGATGAATTTTTTTTTTAAAGTAAACATTATAATTAAATAGTTCTTTGAACATTCATTTGTATTCAAATATTCATTACTATGAAAATATTGCCAACCACCATAACTATGAAAATATTCATTCATTTGTTTTTAAATTGAATAAATTCTAATTAATATATAACTATCAAACATGTAAATTTAAAAATATTCATTCATTTGTTTTGAAATCGAATTTTCTAACAAAACAAGAAATGATATTACATTTAAATTGAAATTGTTAGTAACTTAAAAAATTGCAATTAATTAAATATGTAAAATTTGACTTGAAAATATAGAGTCCAAGTGTACATTTAATTTGAAAATTATTCTAATAACATTGAAAATTGTTAATAAAGTTTATAAATTTCAAAATAGTTAATATGTATATACATTTTAATTTGAAAATAGAATCTAAGTGTACATTTCATTTGAAAATTGTTGGACAATAAAATTGAAAAATGTTAGCAAACTTTGAAGTAATTTGAAAATTGTTTTAAAGCAACTTTGAAGCATAATTTGAAAATTGTTAGCAACTTTGAAATAATTTGAAAATAGTTAAAAATATATTCATATCTTAACATAAAAATAGAATATAAATTTACATGTTTCATTTGAAAATTGTTCTAATTTAACTTTGGTTTAAATCCACTTGAAAATTGTTCATTTAACATAAAAATTGTTGCAAACTTTGAAATTTAAATAACAAATTGATAAAATAAATAAGAATATAATTACAAATAAATATGAAACAAATTAAATTATGAAATTTAGTTAAATTTATTGGAAAATTGTTACTAATTTTGTAAATTATGTAGCATGATATTTAAATTATGATAGCATGTAATTCAATAATTTACCTTGGTTGTCCTTCATTGGAATTTCTTGCACCAAATGTGCATCTTCTTCTTCTCTCAACCTTGCTCTTTGTTGTCTCATTTGTTCTCTATTGTACTCACGTTCTTCATTGACATTTTGTTGTCTAGCATGTTTTCTTTGTCTTTTTTTTTTATTTCCCATCAATCTACAATGAAAACAAACAATTTTTTTTCAAAATGTTATAAAAAACAACAATATGTTAGTATGAAATCTTGAAATATGCCTACAAAGAAATCTTACATGAATCAATCTACAATGAAAACAAACAATTTTTTTTCCATTTATTATAACAAACAACAAAATGTTAGTATGGAATCTTGAATTATGCCTACAAAGATATCTTACATGTCTAATGAGGTCTAATTCAGAAATATGAAAATGACAAATCTCTGATTCAACAAGTTCAAATTCACAAATCTCTAATTCAACAACATCAAATTGATAAATCTCTAATGGAAAAAAAAAACTAGAAATGAGGTAAATTGTTTTTTGTGAATCCTTGTTTGTTAGTTATATACAGGTTCGTTGTTGTTTTCCGGAGGGAAGGGTAGTTGGCAACATTAATTGTTGCCAACTCCTTTCGTGGTTTCGCCTCGGCTGCTTTATAATTTTTTTTTGCATAGACAAACCCTTGATCAAGCCTATTTGACAGACCCTTGATCGAGAAAATACCTCAATCGAGGGTTTAATAACACCTCGATCGAGGTCTTGTTAAACTCTCGATCAAGGTATCGTTAAACCCTCGATCGAGATTCTGTTAAGCCCTCGATCGAGGTATTTAAAAAAACTTGATAGAGTAAATAGCTCGATCGAGGGCTTAAAATACAGGCCGAAAGCCCCTTTCTCAACAGAATGGAATGTTTGTCTACCTTCCACAAAGTTAAACTATGTCATTAAATGCTCATTAATGAGCGGACTTGATACCATTGGATTTGTCAATGAATTTTCTATCCAAATATATAAAATTTATGAATTTTTATATTCACATGTCTTTTGTTTTTAAATTTCTACTTTAACACTTGCCCTGAAAAACCATGCCGACAACTTCGATTGAACTCAAAGATAAATCCACAACATTCAAAATACACATCCAAAAATTTTGAAAAAATACACAAGCCCCACATAAATGCATCCTCTTTAAAAGGGTATTTTTAGTTTTGCAAATTGTGTAAAAAATCAAAAGATTTCGTGCATGCACACACATGTGTGCAAAATGTGATTTAAATATTCATTGGTAAGTTTCGAAAAATAATAATAAATACACTTTTTTGAGAAAAATTAAAAGAAAAATATGTAAGCCCTAGTGCATTCTGTCTAGATCATGTTCACATATTTCATTTTTAAAATTATTACTTTAACATTAAATTATTGTACACGCACACAAACTACTTGTTAATTGCTCTTCAAAAGTACACACGTTTCATTAAATGAAAATTTGACACAATATATGGCATTGGTATATTTTGAAAAAAATATCATTGAAAAGCCAACATAATTCTCTACATTTCGTTTTTCAACCGCATGTCAAAATTCATGTGGCAAGTATGAGTTTCGAGGGCTTCAATTTAATATAGGGGTAAAATTTCTATTTTTCACTGTCATATTTGGCCAAAAAGAGTTACCCATATTCATGGAATCACCCATACACAAACTTGGTTTGGCTTCTCTTGGAAGCTACAGGGTTTCATGAAAGTATGTACACTCAATTTCTACCTAAGAAGTTTTTGGGCCTAGGAAATACAAATAAGGTTACATAAATACTAACTTTCCGTGAGCCGGATTGGCTGCAAACTGACTGACTAAATTCTAACATTGCAGATTGACTGAGTGTCTAACAGAGCCGACGCATATCAGATATGCTATCATCTCATTAATTACAATATTCCAACACATACAACGGTAGCCAAATATGTCTCAACTTGCTTGACCACTAATGTTTCTTAAATATCCTTAAGATAGTGTTTGAATACTGAACTGAAAAACATAATAATTTGAATCTATGTTACGAGGTTGCAAAATTTTATCTTCATAAAAACTCAGTCATTGTCGTAATTTTCAGGATTTAAGAAAACAACTTCACTGTAAAATTGAAGTCGATATAGAATAGGATATCTTAACATGATTCAAAATAGGTAAGATAGATTCTATAATACTTCTATATTCCAACCTATGTCACATTACCATAGATGTATGAAAGCTAATAATGCCACCAAAAGTGTGAAGCATGGTTACATAATTCATTTCTTTTCTTTATCAACCAAGGAGTTGGTAAGTTTCTTATAGAACTCAAGCACAACTGGTTGTGATTTGATCTTAGATGGTTTAAATATTGTCATCTTCGGCCCATCTAAATTCTTTACACAAGAAAGGGCTATGTATACCATGCCATAACCAAATGCCCTTGAAAGATCTGTCTCCAACTTCTCCAATGCCATCCCTTGGCACTTGTCCACAGTAGCAACCAAATGAAGGGACCAATAGTCTTTGAAGCTAGATATCTTAGCAAAATCCATCTCCACGCTTATCGGATCTCCCAAAATTATTGGAGTAACTTTATAATATATTTGTGGTTATCTAAAAAAATCTACTTGTCACTTAAGAAAAGGAAGAAGAAAATTGACTAGACAAAATATCGAAAGTAATCGAGGGCAGGAATAGAATTGATAAAAGAGAATGAAATCAACACAGTCACACTTCTATTATGCTCTTGTCCTAAAAAATCCTATAGGATTGATTGAGTCATCATAGAATTAAAAACTTGAGTCCTTCACTTTCTAGAACAATTAGTAATGGAACTCACATAATAGAATTGATTTAGGTACACCATTTCATTTTTTAAAAGCCATGAAATGTAAATTAAAGTGAAACGATAGTTACTATAAAATCAAGTGCTTGTCCTTGATGTTATTGTGATTTGGCTATTATCCAAAGTTTAAGAAACTTTTGTGTTGTTTATAGATGATTGCTTTTTTGGGGGTTATTTTCCCAGGATTTAAATCAGAAATTCAAATATTCAAACAATCCATGCATTTATTTAAGAAATAAATAAGAATTTATTTATGCATTTATTTAAGAAAGAAATAAGAATTTATTTATGCAAAGAAATACAAATTTTATTTATGCATTCATTTAACAAATGTAAAAATATTTATATGCATTTATAGACACTAGAAAGAAATAATTCTCAAACTAATTTCAGCGGCGTTTTTTTTGCAATTATCAAATGAATATATAAGTGTCACACATATCTTGTTTGTGGACGATGTGCTTTTTTTTAGGTGAATCAGAGGAGGAAGATAAGGCGGTAAAATAAGTTTTGGATAGTTTTAGTTTGGAAACGGGGATGGTAATAAATAATGGTAAATCAACATGCTATCACAACAACATAGAACATAATCAATTAAAGTCCTTTTAGGAAAGGTGGCCTATGTATAGTATGATATTTCTTCCGGTTTTAAATATCTAGGCTTCAAATATAAACCAAATAACTATGGGAAGAATGATTGGGAATGTCTGATAGCGAAGGTGGAAGCTAAAATATTTATGCAAAGAAGGTTCTCACATGGGATCAATTAATGAGAAGAAATATTATGGGTCCAAGTATTTGCAGCTTGTGTATGAGAGAGAAAGAGACCATATGCCACTTATTCAATAAATGTCTATTTTCAAATGAAGTATGGAAATGAATAAGTGATAGTATGCATATAGATAAGTTTTGAGAAGAAGAAACTATAGAATAAAACTTAAGGCATTGGTATCAGAAGATGGAGTTAAAAAAATCAAGTGCATTCCCTATCTAGCAGTCTGGGAATTTGGAGGGCTCAGAATGAAATTTCCCTATTTAGCAGTCTGGGAATTTGGAGGGCTCGGAATGAAATTTTTTGTGAGGATAGATTAGTTCCAGCCTTTGTGGTGTCTATATAGGTAATGGAACTGTACAAATCTTTTATATAATCAAAGTATGAGATTAAGGTGAGAAAAATGAAATAAATTATACAAAATGAGTCTGAGATTAAGGTGAGAAAAATGAAATAAATTATACAAAATGATAATGATAAGGAATTTTATGGTTTCTTTGAGAGAGCCTGCGATGGTGAGGTATGTGGCTTGGGGGGAATACACATTATGTCTGATACTTATAAAGTAATATTTAAGGAAAATAGTGGAAAGGGAACAAACAACAGGGAAGAAGGATTGGAGGTTAGATTGCTATTGAAGATAGCAATGGAGGAAAAAATCAAGGACTTGAAAGTGTATGGAGATTCAAAGCTATGGATTGAATACTTAAATAAGAGAAAAAATCTAGTAAACATAAATCTTCAAGAAATAGGTACAAGTCTAAAGAGGTTGGCAAGTGCTTTTAATTCTTTTCGAATTTATCACATATTCACGGAACAAAATGAAAATGCAGATTGGCTTTCAAAGAAAGGGCTACAACTATTAATAGTAACAATAATAATTTCAAGAAGCAAAAATGAAATATCATAAGAAAAAAGATTAGTTCTGGACATCATAAGCTGAAAATTTTGTTTTGCAGTACATTTGGAAACTTTTGTTTTTTTATTTTTATTTTGTGAAAGAAGTATAAAAAATAGTGTCAATTTTTAGAAATGAAAGAATGTAGCAACTAGATGTAATGAAAAACGATAGAACAATGAAAGAAAAAGGATCTAATGTGCGTTTAGCATATGAAGAGTTTTTGAAAGTTTTTAGTTTTGAAAGCAGAAAGTTTAAGTTTATAATTCTAAGTACCAATAGGTACCTGAAGAATGTGTTCAATTTTTTACTATAAAAAATAAAATGCTTAGAATGCTAGACTTTGGATAATATAATTAAATTAAAAGTATTTAATTAATATATTTTTAAACTTAATATAAGTTGAAGGAATAACTAATACATGTTCAACTTTGAACTTAATATAAGTGATAAAAGGATTATTAAATTTATATTTAGTAGAAAAATTGTGATGACTTGTAAGTCAAAGTGATTTGAACTCGTGATCTCCCGTCGATTGAGGTACACCCATGCAAGCAATTGTGAAGACTTATATATATATATATCTTTTAAGATGTAAGTTTTTTCTTAAATTTTGTATTTAATAAAATGGTTGTAAATAAAAAAATTTGTTTTTTTGTTTTGTTTTTATAGTTTGAAAATCTATAATTTTTGATGAATTTAGATTCATAATAATACAATTATAAGATAGCTCTTTACATATATCTTTATAATAATTAAAATTATCTTTAGATATATATTGAAGCTTTAAATTTCAGTTAGTTATATGAAATTATAATTAATGTAAATTTATTTTAAATAATTAAATAAATTAAACTTTTTTAAATACTTAATAGTTAAAAGATTAACACTAATTTAAAACTGATTGTATCACCAGCATAGATCCATCTTAAACTCGCATCTATGAAGCATCGAGAGGGATCCAATTTCTTGAGGTGTATTTATTTTTTTAAATTTAAACTCAAGAAATTTAATCTCTCTTGATTGATAGATCCGGGTTTAAGTTTTAAGTTTTTATTTTATAAATGAACATCTATTTTTTAATTACTTTTCATAATATTTTATTTTATGAGCTGACATGGATTTTTTAAAATACTTTTTATAATTTTTTATTTTATGAGTCAACATGAATTTTTTTAATTATGTTTTAATTAAAAAAAAACCTTTTACTTTTTAACCAATAATAAGGAAAAACCTGTAACATTACAACATCTCCGCCATACTAAGTTGTAGAGCACCTTGTTTCACTCGGTGCAATAATAACTGATTGTATCATAATAAAAATATATTACATTACAGTAAAATATAAACATAACTAAGTAACCAGAAATAGTTTTCTTCAAGTTCAGAATTCAATGTCTGATTTTCTAAGAAACAATTAACTTAAAGGTTTTGGTTTCTTCAAACACACTTATTCAATGAATATAATGGAGGTTTATTATTCATGTGAATCAAAAAGTACATCCACTACTTTAAAAAATGGAAATTCTAACTTACATTATAAGTAAAAATCATTAATATAAAAAAAAAAGATTTGAATAAATAAAATAAAGTTTCTAATCTATTAAAAATAAGCAAAAAATAATTAACTTATAACTTTTTTATTAATTAAATAATTAAAATAATTTTTTTAAAACTAATTAACTTAAAAATTGGATTTATTAATTGAATAAATAAAATGGAGATTCTAACGTGTTAGAGATGGATCAAAATACAATTGATCTATAAAAAAATGGATATAGTAATTGAATGAATAGGATGGAGGTTTAGAGCAAAGAGACAGGTCGTAACAATTGTTTATGGAGCTCTTTTGCTCTTAGTTTTTAAAATAGTTACTGTTATTAAGCAAAACAATAATGATATTGACATCTTAAATAAAAAACTAATACTACATCTGCTCTTTATTATTTTGATCTTTTAATTAATTAGTGGAACATGTCTATGAAGATTTCAAGGTTTCACAACAATGATATATACCCTAGAAAATAATTAATGATCAGGATGAACCAGAAGACAAACTATTAAAAAATTTAATTATAGAAAAAAAAACATGCTACTGAAAACCAAACCAACTGGTTCTTTCTTTCTGACGTCTTCGATTAAGAAAACTAAAACATGGAAAGTCGGTATAAAAGTTAATAATAAGAAGCATCATCTGAGAAGCTGGGGTTGATATAATTTATTAAAATAGAATAAAGAGATCATAAAATGAAATGCATTATTTATATGCTCAAGTTTAGTCCCAAATTAATACTTTTCCTGTAGTTTTCTTAAAATATATTAATCTTCTTATTTCAATGCTTTACATAACTTTACGTATTGATAATTATACAGATAATAATTAAGCAACGGTTTTAGAATGATTTGTGCAAGTATTTTGTAGTTTAATTATTCAGATCAACCTTTTCAATTCCATATTTGAAACTCTCCCATGATAGTACCGAAACTGTGTCATACACTGGAAAAAGTCACCTTTTTTCATTGGTGGAAAACATTGTAAATAGTCTCTTATTGTTCCTTACCAGTAGTCGATAAGTGTGCCTTTCACTAGATTTAGATTAAATATTGTGCATTCATCATGGAAAGGTAAGAGATTTATTTCAACTTTTTTTTCCCCTCATAAGTAGTTGGTGTTTTAAGTAGTTGGTGTTTTGGGTAAATAACTTCCTAATGTTCTTAAGGTTTAGACTTTGTTAGGAAATTATAAAAATAGAAGTAAGGTTTTATGCGATGATACAATGTAAGGTTATTTTCCCTTTATACAATACATATTAGGGTTTTAGAAGGAATCAAAATATATTAGAAGAGTCTCGAAATTTTCATCTAGGAGGATCTGTCCTGCAATCTTGAGTAGGGGGTTATGGAAAACTGCTCAATTCATATGAATAACACAAGAGGATACTAGTGTACCATTATACAAAAGCATGTTAGAGATATCGATATTGATTTCACCTCCTAACGTTCTGCTACTTGATATTGATATACAAGAAGTTTCTTGCCTATGTTCTATGCTCATGTGCCATTTCCCAATGTTTCCTTCATCACATTTTCAGCAAGCCTAGAGAATTTTTACACCCCTCAAATTTATTTGTTGTAATTGTATTTGTAAGTATATATGTAGGATTCTCGTTAGGATTCATGTTCTCCAACAAGATCATACCTTCTTCCATTACTTTTCGTATGAAATGGTACATAATATTAATATGTTTTGTGCAATTATGAAATGTTGGACTCTTTACTAAATGAATAGCACTTTGACTTTCACAATGCAAAGTGATCTTCTACTACTTCATATTGAAGTCATCCATCAATTACTTTAGCCACATGGCCTCTTTACTAGCCTCGGTTGTTCCCACATATTCTTCTTAAGTGGTTGATAAAGCCACCATTGGTTGCAACTTAGATGCCTAGCTTAGCAAGAGTGAAAGTATATCCTGCAGTAGACTTTAATCCATCTATGTCTCCACCCAAATCAGAATATGAAATAACTTTAATTTGTAAATGTGTCGATCTATAGGAAAAAACATCTTTTGAAGTACCCCTAAATATCTGAGTATCCAATTCATAGCATTCCAATGCTCCTTAGCATGATTCATCTTGAACCAGCTAACATCTCCAACTACTTGGGCAATATCTTGTCTAGTTATTACCACGGTGAACATGAGGCTTTCAACTACTGATGAATATGATATATGAGGCATGCTTGTCTTCTTTGCTTCTGTGGCAGAACATTTTTTTGAAGACAACTTGAAGTGTGTAGGAAGTGGGGTGCTAATTGGTTCTGCATTCTACATATTGAAGTGCTATAGAATATTTTGTATATATGAATTTTAGCTTAACCTTATTTTCTTATCCATTATTTCACTATGTATCTTCATCCCTAAAATATGATTTTTTTACTCCTAAATATTTCATTTCAAATGTCCTAACCACTGATCCTTAAGATCAATGATTTTCTCCATCCCATGGCATGCAACAACCATGCCATCAACATACAATATAAATATAATATAACAACCATCATCAAACCTCTTTTAATATGCACAATGGATAAATTCACTTCTATTGAAACCTTATCTCTTCATGAAGGTGTCATATTTTATGTACCACATTCTTGGCACCTATTTTAATCCAATACAAAGATTTCTTGAGTCTACAAACCAAATTCTCTTTCCCCCTTTATTTATATAGCTTAGTCCAATCTATATAAATCTCTTCCTCAAGATCACTATGAAGGAAAATAGTTTTTACTTCAAGTTTCTCTAGCTCTGAATCATGTGCTTCTACAAATGCAAATAAAACTCTTACAATAGTTAGCTTCACAACTAGAGGGAATATTTTATTAAAGTCTATACCTAACTTCTACACACAACATTTTTCCACCAAGCAAGATTTATAAGATTTCAACAATCCATAATTATTTATCTTTACTTTATACACCCACTTGTTCCTAACAACCTTTCTTCTCAATGGGAGATTTAAAAACTCCCATGTTTCATTGTTGTATAGTGATTTCATTTAGATTCAACCATGGTTTCCCTCTATTTATCTACATTCTTAGATTCTCTAGCTTCCCGAAATAAGTTCGGTTCACCATCATTAGTTAACAAAGAAACAAAAGAATGAAAATGAGGAGAACACATTTCACAATGTCTTCTCGGAAGTGTAGATCTTCTAAGTTTTGGATGTTGAACTTGTTGTTCTTTATGTTGATCAAAAGTTTCACTTTCATGTTCTTCTTCACTCATTTGTACTTCTATGGGTACAATCGTAAGTGTCCATTGTACCTCCTTCCTTTGCATGGATTTTTCATTAAAAATAACATCCCAACTAATAATTAACTTGTGGTCAGTATGATCCCATAGTCTATATCCTTTTATTATATTGTCATAGTTGATAAACACACATTTCCTTGACTTTGGGTCAAGTTTGGACCGGTTTTCTTTAGGAACATGAGCAAATGCATCAGAACCAAAGATATGCAAATTATGAGAATAATTAACTGACTTATCAAACCAAACCTCCTTTAGAATTTATCCATCCAACGTGGTTGTAGGGTCTATTTATAAGCGAAGAAACTATATGAACAACCTCTACCCAGATCCATTATCCAACCAAGATGTGTTGAGCATGCTTATTGAATGTTCCATGATTGTGCAATTCATCCACTCGGCCACACAATTTTGTTGTAGAGTATATGAAGAAATATTTTGGTGCTTTATTCCTTCCTATGTACAAAATCTATCAAATTCTTTGGACAAATACTATTATTTATTATTCCATACAATATGTAAAACAAACTTTCCCAAACTTTTCTCTACTCGTGCATCGAACTTCTTAAATTTGTCAAAGTAGATTTCCTTATTATTATGAAAATACATCCATAGTCATCTAGAATAATCATCTATAAAAGTTATAAATATATATGATCCTTCACAGATAGAGTGTGGACTGTTTGAAATATATCAGAATGAATAAGTTGCAAAATATTATAACTTTTATGAGAGTTTGCAGTAAACCAAACTCTCTTCTGTTTACAAAAAATATAGTGCTCACACAAGTCTAAACTACAGGACTTAATCCCAAAAAGCATACCTCAGTTATCATATTTTTCAAACATTTTTTCACTCATATGTCCAATTCATTGATGCCACAACGTCACTGCATCTAAAAGATTCCCCAAGTTTGTTGTTGTTACATGATTTTTCATTATATCACCTAACAAACGATAGATGTTCCCATAATATTCTCCTTTTTCTAGCACTAGGGTTCATTTGGTAATATTGAAACGATTATCGCCAAAGGTAGTAGAATACCTCAATTTATTCATTTTCTTAATTGATAGAAAATTATTTTGCAAATGTGATACATGTCATATATCACACAAATTATTTGCTCTCCCATCGTCCAACTTGATACTAATATTCCCTTATATTAACCCCATTTTGACCCTTAGGATATATTGACTTCTAATGTAAATATTGTATACTGCGATGTATGTTTTCCTAGCATGAAGCTCAAGGCCAAGGCCCCACTATTGGATGCTTAGTTTTATTTAAAAGTCAAATAATTTGATATTATGTTATCCATGTGCTATTAAGCCATGGAACATTGTAAAATGATGTAAGTATTAATATTGCAATAAAATACCAAAAACTGGCTATGGAAGCAACTAATAAGAGGGTGCCATGTGTATCCACTAGGGAGAGGCGAGAGGGTTGTGGGATTGAACCCCATGTTAACACCCAAAAAGTGCTCACTAGCTCATTCCTCAATTCATACTATCCCATTTTTATTTTCCCCTTCAGGCGCCATCAACACACCCGTCATGGCTACACTTAATATCCTAGGATTAACATTAGGATTACCTGTATGGTACCTACCTGCCCCAACCCCTACCTCGACATCGAATGTCATTTTGCAACCGGTACAACCCATCAATATTTCGAACCATCCACCACCTAGTGTACCGAACCCCCAAAATCGTCCACCACCTGGTGCATCGAACCCCCAAAACCATCCACCTCCAACAGGTGCCACTACATCGACATCTATTTATGTCCCCACTTAATCCCGCCACACAGGGGGTAGAGGTCCACAAACCTACACCACTAGACCCACAACTCGCACCCCCCTAGTGACTCCCAAATTAGCAAAGAATCCCTCAACAACCCGTGTGCTCCCTAAGTGCTCCTTGTGCGACGATATAGGCCATGCTACCCATCTATGTCCACAACTACCGGCACTTCAAGAACACATGAATATGTTGGATGATGACACCAACGTTCAAGTTGTAAAACTAGAACTACCCCCTCAACCTCACGATAAATCATTGCGCACAAACCACCCTTGTGCGATATGCGGCATCTATGGCCATTATTCACGTCATTGCCCCGATCTCCTAGATTACAGAGCAGCACTATATGAATTGAATAATACCAACCTAGAGATATCCCCCTCGCTCATTGAGGAAATATTCCCCCCAGAATCTTCCCGCTCAGAAGAGATCAATACCATTTATATGATTTCAACAACCTACAAGCCTAAACCAATTAATTTGATGACGCACTACTTCCGTAGCGATGAGGAAATCCTAGAAACACTCACTGCAACAGACTACCCTTGGGATGATATGCACCACCGATCATACTTCATCCCCGAGGCATCTACCTCCACCACGTAAAACCAACTATCCGTTGAATCCAAAGACTTCTTACCAACCAAGGTAGATTGGTTCAAAGATCCTATCCCAGCTCTAGAAGCCTTTGAAGAAGGTAACATGGCCAACATTTTTCCTATCATAAAAATCGACATCTCCACCACCCACGGAAAACCTGAGCTTATCTCTTTAGGTGCATCATGCATTGAAAAGGAAACCCAAGCCTATAAGAAAATCTTTCAAGAATTTTGAGACGTCTTCACCTGGTCTTATACTGAGATGCCTAGTCTTGATCCTACCATTGTAGAACATCACATAGACACTTGGCCCAACATATCACTGGTCCGCTAGAGACAATGCCCCATTCACCCATCCAAGCTTCTAGCTGTCAAAGCAGAAATTGAGAAGCTTCGAGCTGCAGGCTTCATATACCCTATTGCATATACCACCTGGGTTTCAAACCCAATACTAGTCAATAAGAAAGTAGGCACCATCCGTGTCTGTATTGACTTCCGTGACCTCAATCTAGCTTGTCCCAAAGACAACTTCCCTACACCATTTATTGACCAACTAATTGATGCACGTGCGGGGCATGAGGTACTTTCTTTTATGGACGGTTTCTCTGGATACAACCAAATCAAAATCCATAAAGAAGATCAATACAAGACTGCTTTTACTACCCCATGGGGCACCTTCACCTATCGCGTCATGCCTTTCGGTCTCAAGAACACTGGAGCCACTTTTCAATGAGCCATGACTTATTGCTTTCACGAGTTGAATAACATCATATTAGTTTATTTAGATGACCTCACGACTCGATCTAAGAAACGATCTGGCCATTTAGATGATCTTCGATAAGTCTTCTTGCGTTGTCGAAAATACAAAATCTGCTTGAACCCACTCAAGTGTGTTTTTTGCGTTCCAGCAGGCCATCTGTTGGATTTCATCAATTCAGAAAAAGGGATCACCGTCGAACCTCTAAAGCTCCAAGCCATAGTAGACCTACCGTCACCTTGTACATTAAGATAGCTACAAATCCTTCAGGGGAAGTCCAACTTCCTTCATCGCTTTGTCCAAGATTATGCCACCATAGTACATGGTTTCCTCCGTTTGCTACGCCTTCATACCCATTTTAATTGGGACGACCAAGCAGAAGGGGCTTTCAAAGGCCTAAAAAAAGCACTTACAAGTGCCCCCTTGATTTCTCCTCCAGATTTCCCAAGAGACTTTACCCTTTACATTTTGGCATCAGATTACGCCGTTTCCGGAGTACTCATCCAAGAAGACTCTGCTCGTCAAGAGCATGCCATTTACTATGTGAGCCAAACCTTATCAGGCCCACCACTGCGCTACCCACATGAAGAGAAAATGGCCTTCGCTGTCGTCTTTTCAATACAAAAGCTGTGCCATTATATTCTCCTAAGACATACTACGGTTGTGGCAAACTCCAACCCAATGGTCTATCTCTTGAATTGCTGCCTTCTACAAGGCTGTGTTGCCAAATGGGTGATTATCTTACAAGAATATGACCTTAATTTTAAAACCCCGAAGAGCACCAAAGCACTAGAACTTGCTCAACTCATTACAGACCTACCTTCTTCGTCATCATCGCCAGCCATCCATACTAATATAATTGAAGAACATTTGTTCATCATCTCATCTAACGACCCTTGGTACGACGACATTTTGGCATACCTCCACACACAGAAGTTTCGACCCAATATCAACCATGACGGACACCGTCGCATACGTCACCATGCCCCCCGTTATCTCCTCTTAGTTGATGTCCTCTATCGATGTGGCGTCGACACAATCCTACGACAGTGCCTTTCCCAAGAAGAAGCAGAACAAGTCCTTAATGACTGTCACATCGGTGCCTGTGGCAGCCATTTCTCTGGAATGGCCACCGCCCAAAAGGTAATTCGCGTAGGTTATTTTTGGCCGTCATTATTCACTGATTGTATCACAGCAGTCAAACATTTCCAAAATTGCCAGCTTTTTTCCCCCAAGGCGAGAACCCCCCCCCCCCCGCCCCCCTTCATCCAGTCGTCACCGTTGGACCATTTTGCAAATGGGCCATCGACTTTATGGATTGCAATTTGTTGATGCCTCGGATATCATAGCATCAATCAGAAAGGGATTCTCCCCGATAGATGATCCCAATTAGATTATCTACCGTTTGGTATAGGGAATCCGTCTGGTTAGCGGTTCCGGAAACCGTGGGTTTGGAGTTTAATTCCAATTATACCGGTTATGGCCCGATCCACCTTTCTTTAGATTTTATGTTTTTAATGAGATGCAAGTGCCTAATTTATATTTGATCTAAATGCAAAACTAAAACAGATCTAAGTCTAAAGCTGAAGTAAATCTACCTATCCTTGCAAGGAGCACATTTAAAGGATGAGCAATGAGCTGTAAGAGTTATCTTTAAAGAAAGAACAAACAGCCATTGAATCTCAAAGATAAAACTACGGCCAGACAAAAGATCTCAGAAGATAGCTTCTCATTGTAAATGACACATTTCATTACTCATCAAAGAAATAAGCAAAATTATCTAATCTAGATGGATAGAATGAAAGAAATAGATCTAAGTGTAAAACAAACTGAAATAACTCTAATGATCCCTGCAAGGAGCAAATTTAAAGGATGAGCAATGAACTGTAGGGATTATCTTAAAGAAAGAACAGCTAGCCATTTAATCTAAAAGAGAACTCTACAACAAAGATAAAGATATCAGCAGATAGCTCTTGATTTAATATGAAACACATTCATTGCTCACAAAATAGAGAAAATCGTTTGCACAGAAAGGAGCAAAAATCATTGCTACAAAGAAATAATTCAGATAGTAAGAATGATCTCACATTACAATATGGAAGTCACCAGAATAGTCCAATACACATCCATCTTTCATTCCCATGCAAAACGTCCATCTCCAGGCTTTTATTAGAAAACTTGATTTTCTTAGAACCAATACAAGATAGCTCGTACAGGTTTGAAAATGATTCCCTTGCCAAAAGTGCTTTCATATTCTTCCTAGCTTCTATTTATAATTACAAAAATGCCCTTTGGGCTGCCACCTGGCCTTTTCCACTTGTCATCTACAGAAAATTCTCTCCTATAACAGAAAAAAAAATGTGATTCCCTTTCTTTTACAGAAATTATTTAAAAGAAAATAGGGACAGCTGTCCCATAGCTTCTACGCTTTACACATCTGAGAGCCAAATACAAAAATAACAGAAATAATATTCTAATTTTAGTGCTGTCATTCTTGTGCGTGTGTTTCAGTTGGAGGAGCAGCACTATATTCAACTGTTGCTGCTGCTGCTGATGCCGATGGTGCCTGAAGAGAGGCACTCGAGCTCACTGGAACTGCTGCTGCTGCTTGGGAAGAAGGAATCAAACTAGCTGGAATATCTGCCACTGCTGGGGAAGAGGGAACCGAGCTCACTGTTGCTGCTGGAAGGGCTGCTGGGATAGAAGATTCTAGATTTGCTGTTGCTCCTGCTACTGCTGCTGCTTTCTTCTCCTCCTCCGCTATGTAACTATACCATATACCTGTGTCCCTTCTGACTATGTTTGCGGGAGCAGGGAGCAGGATTTTCTGTGAATTCACATTTTTTCTAAGCTCTGCTCCGATGCCTTGAACTTCCGTTATTGCAGCTTGATGCACTTCTTTAAGCAAGTGGCCGTGGACTGATGACATTCCAATATAATGTTGGAGGTCGTCAATTGCTAGGACATCAATTTTCTTAACATATTCAGTTTGGATGCCTAGTTCTTCCTTTAGTTCAGCCAAGCGTTGTTCCTCACCCGGGAAATCATCGAGGGATTGCGAGAAATTCAATTTGCACCTATCATGCACTCCTTGGATCCTTTGATACAGACCGTTGATCCTATCCCTTGTTCCTTGCACACTGGCTATTAGCTTACTGCCACAGTTTCTGCAGAAGTCCAAAAGGGCCACATCTTCATTAAAACCCTCCATAGATTTGAATGGGAGATGTGTGGGGAAACCTCCCTTTCCTTCTTGCCATTCTATCTGGCTCATGATATTTGCCTTGACATGGGTATGCTTGGCTTTGAGCCTATGGGCCTCCGCATTAATTTCTTTTAACCTGACCACCATGGCCTTGAGCTTGCAAACCTCATTAGTGATTAGCTCCTGAGTGTCATGCATTTGCTTCAGGATGTTGCAGGACAGCTCATGGAAGGGAGACATGTCCATCATTCTGTTCTCAGCTTGCTCCAATTGCTCATCTAATGCCAGCTTGTCTGTTTCAAGCTGGGACACTCTGGCTACTGCATCATTCTTTTCTGCTTCTTCAATCATCATCAGGACTGATAGCTGTTCCTTCTCTTCCTCTAACCGGTTATATTTGTCTGACAGCTCTTTATGCTCGGCGTACAGGCAATTATACTTGTTCACCACAAGATCCCTGTAGGCTTCCTCATTAGCCACAGTCTGTTGTAGCGTATGAGCTCTCTTCTTTGTCAATTCATTTTCTCTAACTATAACACCTACATTGTCCAGTGATGCTTTTGCTGTTTCTACAACTGCGGATGCCATAGCAAAGGGATCTTTATCTGTATTCCGCATTACAGTGACCTCCCGGTGGGTAATGATATCCTCGTGGAAGAGTCTTTTGATCCTCTCTTCCGATTTAAGGACCATTGCTTTCCTTTTCTTGTCATAGACAAATTCATTCCACCTGGACACCGTATGTTTTTCCGATGGAGTGTACGGGACAATTGGGAGGTCCATAATGTCTATTTCTTCTTCAGACTCCCTGAGCTGGATTTGCTCCCACATTTTGGGTACCAGAGCCACCTGCTTGAGTTGCGTCTATTTCCATGTCTTGGACACCGAACCCACTTGCTTGGGCATCTTCCCTTGCTTTAAGCTCTTCTTCCGCTTTCCGTTCAGCTTCCTGTCCTCCTTCCCCTCCTTCAACTTGTGGATGACCTTCATCTCCTTTCTGCTGCTTTTCATCTTCATCCTCCTTCTGCTGTTGGGCTTCCTCTGCTTCTTTTTGCAGCCTCTCACCTTCGGCTTCTTGCTGCATTCTTGCCACTTCAGCTTCCTGCTGCAACCTGGCTTCTTCAGCCTCCTGGAGAAACCTGGCTTCCTCTCTTAATATGAGCTCTTCCTAAGCTCGGGCATCATCAGCTTCATTCTCCTTCTGCTGGCTGGTCTTCTGGACCTTGGTTGAGCTAGAGCTTGCTCCAGTGCCTTGGCGATAGATCCGCAGCTCAGCCATGTTGTTGATGCCTCTGAATGCCTCTTCCTCGGCTTCGGGGTAGTGAGAGTACTCAAAATGAGCATAGATTTCCTTACAGTGCTCAGCCACTTTTCCCTTCCTGTCATTCCTGTGGAAGATCACCTCACCGAAGTGGAAGGATTTCAGCTCCTGAACAAACTCTTCGGCTGAGGCAACCCCCGAGAACTTGTAAGCACCTATGCAGAAAGGTAGAGGGGGAAAGGAAGCCTTATGCTGTTTGTGGAGCATTGCTCCAATTCCATCCAGGAAGATTTGTCTTACTGCTTCCTTAAGGACCACATAATCTGTGGCATACTGCGGCAAAATGTATGGAGCTTTAGTCCCTCCAAACATTCTGAGGTAGGTGCCTTGCTCTGAAAAGTAAAAATCCCCGTAATTCTCAAGGACTTCCACAGCATTCTCTGATACGCAGTTGGGCTCCTCCTTGAATATCTTCTCATATAGGGGCATGATGAACCCCTCACAGATGAGTTTGTAGCTAGGTTTGTAATTCTGGGCCCACATCATCCTGAAAGCGGTATAAACCGGGGTGGTGGCCTTATCCCATGTGCATCCCAATTTGGGGAAGTCCACCTTGGCCAAAATACAATCAATCAGATATGAGGACATGAAAAATTCTGCCTTCTTCAAGGCTAGTCCTTCTCTTGCAGCAACTATCATTGAGGCCAAACTATCTGATAGGAGAGTGGCCCAGTCAAACACAGTTCCTTTAAATGCCACGAAGTGGATGATAGGGACCCACTGAATCTTGTACATGGTGCCATCTGGCAAGCCGAAGATTCTGCACAACATCAAGGCGATCAATCTGAAAGGAGGTCTCAGATTCTGTACGTCATATTCGTCATTTCCTTTCTTTCTCAAATGCTTGCCTGCTACTAGTAGCTTTTTGGCCATCTCAACGTTATTCATTTGGCCCAGCCATTCATCAGTCAGAGATTGTTGGGAGCGGGGAAATTTGTAGGCTGCGACCAGGTATGCAGGGTGAAATGAGGCAATGGCTATCTTCCCGCTGTCATGAATTACTCTTCCTTCCGCATCGGCATGTTGGAGTATCCATCCGATTACTTCAACACAGGGGAATAGTTCAGGGCGGGTAGCAGCTCTGGTTATGCTTGAAGCTTTGATATTTAGATAAATCTGCCCCTCTTCTAACAACATGTCCGGGAAATCCTGGTCTCGGATCATCCTGTAAATGTCACCCCAGCGGATTTCTGGAGGAACACCGGTGGTGCACCTAGTATCCTGGAGTGTGGTCTCAGTTTTAAGTGGCGTAGGCTTCTTTTCTGTCATTTTAGCCTTCTTCTTACCACCTTTTGGCATTTTGACTTATCCCTGATAGCACCCACATACAAGTCATTATGAAATTGAGCAACATACTGTGAGATTTTAACAGAGAGCATCATCATCTTAATATGTGAATGAGATAAAACCAAAATGTGAAGCTGCTTTTTAGGAAGCAAATACACCACTCCAATCTAGATTTAAACATTCTAATTCTTTTAAAGGGGCGGGTTTGGAAATGATCCTGCGAGGATAAGCGTGTTGCGGAAGCAATCTGCTTTTGGCCCAGCATCTAGGAGGGATGGTATCTTTCGCCATGGTTGCGGTTCAAATGGATAATGGCGGGGAAGTCTGGGGTGAAATAACTCTATGACGGAATAAGGAGCCGCCTTCAATTGTATAAGCTGACGAGGGCTTCGACTGCTATGGTTATCTGATAGCACTTGGCGAGGCATTCTACGGTAGTTTTTTTTGAAACTCGGACAGGGGTTGACGACGCCAGGAATGCGGGTGATGAAAAGTTTCGGGCGGTCATAGGTTTGGCTTTCGGCTGATAGAGACGAGACCTTAACGGGGCTTGGTGACTTTTAAAACCCCAAAAATAATGATGCCTGCGGCCAGGGTAGGATTTTGGGAAGATTCCACCTGTCAGAGTTGATGCTCAAACGTTTTAGGATTTCTTTGTTTTGTATGACGGAAAAAATGAAATTTCGACTGTATTTGATGGGCAAAGTAGCCCATGACGGGCATTTTGCTTGTCAAAATCCAACCTAGACCAATCGTCTTCAAAAAAGGACAACCCAATAGTAATCTAACGCGTAGGAGAGGCAAATTTAATGGTTAAAATTCCTACCTGGCACCGCGAAGACAACTGAATGAGGTGGCTGTGAACGTGGACAAGTAGGCTGAGCTGGAGCGGTTGCACGACGTCCAACAAATTTTCCAATCGAGAAATAACAACGTGTTTGGCTCGAGCCCCCACCGTCTATTTAAATGAGCTGGCACGTGCGGGGTGGGTGGCACATTTAAAACGGGTTTAATACTGGTACGTCGGTGTCAAATCAAGTATTCTCGATTCACGCACGACTGCCTCCTGCGGGACAAACTTGTGAATTTCACTCGCCGTTGCGGAAGGATATAGTGGAGGCTTCCGTGGTTTTGAAGGAAATTGTCGAACGTTTTCCGCAAAAATGATTTTGAATGTAAAAGTCCTTTGGCGGCTCTTTTCGGGATGCTAACATGAAAGCCTCCGAAATTGCGGAAAGCTTTCGCGAATGGCTTCCGCAGTTTCGGAAGGCTCCCACCAATGCTTCCGCAGAAGACTCTCGTGAACTTTCTCGGATAAGTTTCGGAACGATTCCGCGAAGGTTTTCGTAGTTGCGGAAGGCTTTGGTGAATGGCTTCCGTGACTTCAGGACTTCAATTTTTTTTCAAAAAACTAAGTCACTTAGCAGCCATGGGGAAGGTTGGTGGATGGCTCCTGTAAGTTTCGGGCGGCTTCCGCGAATTGCTCCGCCATTTCAGAAAGATTTTGACAATAGCTTCCGTAATTTTAACCATAACCTCTAAATATTTTCGGGAGAGTTATGTAAAAGATTTCCGCTGCTTCAGGAGAAAAGACTGAATGGCTCCGCGGAGCTTCCTTCTTACGTCCCGCAAATGCTCAAAATTTTCTAAGTCATTTTCGAGAAGCTTATGTGATTGGCTTCCGCCATTGCGGGAAGGAAACCTGAATGGTTCCGCAAAAGTAAAATAAAACCTAAGAGTTTTCAAAAGTATCCCTTCAACGGCTTTTCGGGAGAATACGGCGAATGCCTCCGAAGTTTCGGAAGGATAGGTTGAACATTTCTGCGGTTTCGGAAGGCAAAGTCCAAAGGATTCCGCAAATTTTAAAGAAACTTCTAAGTTCTTTGCAAAGTTTCGGGGAGATTTTGGCGAACGACGCCCGACGTTTCAGGACGAAAACCTGAATGCTTCCGCGGCTTTCCCAAAATAATTTCGAAGACCTTTTCAAGAAGCTTATGTGATTGGCTTCCGCACCTACGGGAGGATAGCCGAAAGACTCCGCAGTTTCGGGGACTTTCCCAAATGATTTCCGCAAATGCGAGAAAAGTCTAAGTCTTTTCAGGATGTTCATGCTAAAGGTTCCTGCTGTTTCGGGTGGAAAAGGTTGAGTACTTCCGCAACTGCGAGGGCTCTATAAAATCGTTCCGCGATTTCCAGGAAGACTTCATGAAAAAATTTATGTTGAGAAACAAGATTTTCTGGCAGACCTGGAGTTTTTCATGGCAAGATTTTCTGTTGAAAAACAAAGTTAACAGCTGAGGATGGCTTCTTAAGGCAGCCTTTCTAAAAATGAAAGAAGGGGCCCCAATATGTACAAAATTTTGGGGGGGATGTTGCTGCAACAACACAATCCCACATCAGTCGGTGGCCATAAACACATTATTGTGGCTGTCGATTACTTTACCAAATGGGCAGAAGCCATGCCTACTTACAATTGCAAAGCCGACACTGCAACCCATTTTTTCCTCAACCATGTTATTGCTCACTTCGGAGTACCAAAGCAACTCGTCTTAGACCACAGCTCTCACTTCGAGGACTTTGTTTGGCGAGAATTGACAACACTCCTTAAGTTTGAACAACATTTCTCCTCCGCCTACTACCCCCAAGGGAATGGCCAAGTTGAAGCGGTTAACAAATTTTGAAGACCATCCTCCAGCGCACTGTCGACCGACATAAGTCGAATTGGCATCACATGCTTTTTCCTACATTATGGGCTTACCACACATCCACTAAAACTGCCACCGGCTTTACCCCTTTCCATTTAGTTCACGGTGTGGAATTTGTCCTCTCCATTGAGTGTTAGATACCGACATTACAAATTTCCGTAGAACTCCTCCTAGATACTTCACTAATTGAAGAACTCTTACTTCTTTTAGAGCAAGCCAACGAAGATCGCCGCGCAGCTCTCCAAATAATTGAAGCCGCAAAGAACAGATCTAAACTCCATTACAATAAACATGTTCACCCACGAGCATTTAGTGAAGGAGACCTGGTACTTTTTTACAACCAAGCCCATGATAAAACAGGAAAAGGGAAATTCGACTCCATGTGGCAAGGCCCATGCATCATACACACTTGCCTTGGACATGGGGCATACATTTTCACCGATTCAGAAGGAAACCTCATGTGCAACCCCCGTAATGGGTTGTACCTCAAACGATTCTATCCATAAAAATATCCTGGACACCACAGTCCATATTGTACAGTTTTTTGATTTATTTTTTCGCTGTAAACTTCCAAAAACTTACATTTCATTTTTTTCCTGGATGAACAAAGATGGATCCTGTTCCACTCTAACACATCGGCTTTGCCGATGGTGCAAGTTGCTGGTCTCCAAATCTCACTTCAGCAGCTTGGGTAATTTATTCCCCTTCACATGAGTTGATCCACCTCGACAGAGTGTGCATAGGTGCTGCCACAAACAACCAAGCTGAGTACGATGCCATGACCAGTCTGCTGGCCGCTGCTCTCCAAATGGGCATAAGTCACCTTAATTTTTTCCTGGACTCCCAACTCCTTGTTTCCCAACTCAACAACTATTACCATGTATGTGATCCCTATCTATTTAGAAAATTTTTGTGCACTAAACAAATGATTCGACACTTTGAATCCATTTCATTCACTCATGTCCCAAGAAATCTAAACAGTGTAGCAGACCAAATAGATAACAACATTCTAGATTGGCATGTCAACCAAAACATGTAGGACATCACAACGTGATCACGACATGCATCACATAAAGCATCAAAAAATCAAAATAAACAAACTAGCCATCATAGTATTGCATCCACGTGCATAACATGTGCCTCCATGGGCATACAAAAAACAAAACACATATCATTGCATCCACGTGCAGCACAACATAAATAAAAAGACAAGATGTGCATCCACGTGCATACAGGACTACATACCAAAAATGCATACATATATATACATATATATCATCATAAGAGTCACAATGTCAGGAGTGCTCTTAGCACCCAAATATACAAAAGGTACACCAGCTGTACAACATGTGTATCAACAAAATACATCCCCATATGCTCATTAGAATTTGGGTGCAGATACAAGATCACCTAATCATCACGATCACCGGGCTCCTTTGGCTCCTCCGGATCATATAGCTCTCAAGCCCTCCTCTCAGCTGTCACTATAGCTACTCTCCGCAGGATCGATCTCCACTCACGGGGAGCATCGTAACAATGATCGAGAACATGCTGATCTAGATCCCTCCAACCATCATCTGGTACATCCACTAGTAGTGCCTCCAAGATATCACGTACGTCCTCTAGGGCATCATCTTGATGGCGCACAACTCCTCGTACACAAGGTGGGGGTGCCGCTACCGGTGGAGGTACCACCACCATCACCCATCCCCTACGACCCATATGATCCACTGGAGGCCTCGGACCAACATCTGCCATGACCCACATTGAAACAAGTCAGTATCATATAAACATCTCTAGCTATACTCATAACAAAACATCTAAACATGATATAATAGAGAAATAAAAGACGTACCGTCTAACCCCCAAGCCTATCCTTGAGCTTGAGGAATCTTAGGGTCTCCCCGGAAGTCCATAGCCACATATGGATAGTCGTCAATCACAACGGGCATCTGCTCCCACTGATCATACATCTCTGACGAGAAGAACCACCAAATGCCACCACCACCCTGGGGCATCATCTCCCCCCATCGCACCATCCGCGGCTCACTCCTCAGTCCCTCCCGAACACAGGCCAGAAACATCTGTCCCCAAGCAAAATAGGTTCCCGTCAAGACACAGTGAACCATCATCGTTTCCCCCCCCAAAAAAATGATGGGGCACCTATGCACCAAGCACCTGCAAAACACAAGCCGCCACCGCCTGCATCTCTGGCTCCCTTAGATTTGAGATACTCATTGCGGTATTCTGAGCACGAGCCCCTGGAATGCAAAATATCTCAAGGAGATCCTCAATATCCATACTAGTCGGAATCCTGGGCTAGATGTCCCCTATCTCTCCCAAACGAGGAAAACCAATAAGGAAATATACATCAGTCAAGGTAAGCTCCAGTCACTCACCCTGCACAATAAAAGCTACCTCCACTAGGTCCCAGAAGTCAACCAACTTGTTCAGCAGCTCCCTGATTGAATGCATGATAGGAATATGTGCGAACTTCAGTAGTCCGCTCACAGCCAAGGCTGCCCGCACATCTAGGCTCTCCCGAATATGGCCCATCAATCCCTCACCAATCTCCCTCTCCCTCCACGATACCAGCGGCCTCCTCAGCGTCCTGCCAAAACAACACAAAAATTTTTAGAAAAATAAAACAATTTTTTTTCCCTAACCAAGCGATCCCCATCGCGACTTTTGGACCCCTAGCCATGATGAACATCGTGGCTTTTAGCCCTCAAAGCTGCGATGCTCATCGCGGTTTTTATCCCTCACAGCCGCGATGCTCATCGCGGATGTCAACCCTCACAACCGTGATGTGCATTGCGGCTGTAAGCACCCATAGCCGTGATGTGCATCGCGGCTGTAAGCACCCACAGCCGCGATGAACATTGCGGCTTTAAGCACCCACAACCGCGATGAACATCGCGACTGTCGAAACCACAGCCACGATGCACATCATGGCTGTCCAGCCCATACCCATGATGTGCATCGCGGAAAAAGGCCCAAAACCTACGATATTCCACGTTGGCAAGCTTACGTGGAATATTCGCAGCTTTTGAGACCCTGACACTCAACATAAGTAAATAAATGGAAAGGCTAAGGCACATAGGCTTACCTGAAACTCGCGGAATGAAAAACTGACGGTCGAATCTCTGTTAGGAACCCATGTCTTTACTTTGTTAGTATATTGTTGTTGGACGCATATGCTTTGTAAGTCGTCCCGTGGTATTTGTTGATCCATAGTTTGTGTTATTGTCGTTGGCACATATGCTTTGTAAGTCGCCCATAGTTTTGTTGATCCATAGTTTGTATTGGCCCATGGTTTTGACCCGTAATAATTGTTGATCTATATTTTGTATTGGCCCATGGTTTGTATTGACACATGGTATTGACCCATGGTATTGGTACCTAGACTTAGTATATAAGTGTGTGTTGAGGCCTATGAAGGCACCGTGAAGTTAATTGTATTGAGCTTGATCAAAGGATGTTGCCCCCTCGAAATGGCCTGTGATCAATGTAAAAGTGATTATGAGTTCTTTTATTTTTGATATCTCATGTATTTTCATTAATTAATTATTGCAGGTTCTTCACATCTGGTATCAGAGCACTTTCTTAGGCTCGCTGGGCGAAATTTCTGCCAAATTTTTTTTCGCATCTGTTGCAGGTTCGGATTTGGGAATAATCCCTATCCGCTTAACTGTGGGAAGTACTTGGGCATAAGCCCTAAAACTCATTATGAGGAGTACCACAGGAACCCCAAAGTAGCTGGCCCATTGAGAGGACCTGCCAGTGAAAAGGGCAACGACCCCTACGTGATTGACTAGTTCCCACCCGTGATGTAAACTAATAGCTGCCGTTTGTGGCAAAGCGGTTATCAGTTTTACCTGAGCCGTGGAGTGAGGGGTACTGCCCCAATACGCAATCCGTCAGACAGCATTGGTGGCTGAGTGAAATCCTTGAACTGTTAGGAAGCCGCACATACCTGGGGTCCATATCTATTTTTAGCTGAACTGTTGTCGATCACTGCTGCGCCGTTTCAGATCTAGCCGTTCAGATCCATTCTGAAAGCCATTCCATATCCAGCCGTTTTCAATCCATTCAGCGTCATTTCAGATCCCTCTATTTCTGCTCACTTCCGGGCCGTTGAATATCCCTTCCGCGCCGCTGTTGTCGATCCATTTCTAAAAAAAAAAAAAAATGAAAAAGAAAAAGAAAGGTATAAAATTCAGTTTTTTCTCCATATCTCCCTTGTTTTCACTCTGTTTCCCTTGAAATTTTCGGGGAACCCTTGTCATCCCTTTCTGCATATTTCATTCCTGAGGACCCTATTCCTAATTCCACTTCCCAAATCCCGAAATCCCACATTTGTATATTTTTAGGGTTTGCCATAACTTCTTCAATTTTCACTTGATTGCCTTCAAATTTTACCATAGAGTTCCCGCTTCTGAAATCCCCATTTTTTGCTTCCCTGTCCCTCAAAAAGTGTCAAAAACCTAGTCAAACCCCAATTACCCCTCCGAGTTTTTCCCAAATCCAAATTTCCCCTTACTAAATAAGCTTGTGTTTGTGTTTTTCTATCCATTCCCCCCGCACAAAAAATAAATAAATTCCTGGTTATGGTTGTCACTCGCACAGGAGCAAAAACCATGGAGGAAGCACTTGCAACCATCCAAACCAAACTCCAAGATCTAAATGAAAAAATTTTCAGCCTCCATCTTCAGCATTCAGCCATGAACAATAACCGACAACTAGAATCTTCTGCAGCCATTGGGTTCTCTTCTTCCAGCAATTTTCGTAAGCCGAAGCTTGATTTTCCTCGCTTTAATGGTACTGATCCGACTGGATGGATATACCGAGCAGAACAATATTTCAGTCTGCATAATACTTTTGATGTCCAGAAAGTTCCACTTGCATCCTTTCATTTGGAACAGGAAGCCCTTCAATGGTACCGTTGGTACATCAAAGCTCATCACGAGCCAAACTGGACAGATTTTTGCCAACTCCTTTTGCCACGATTTGGTCCTAGTGCTTTTGATGACTTCACAGGAGCACTCACTAAACTTCACCAAATTGGCACAGTGAGAGAGTATCAGACAAAATTTGAGAAACTGGCCAATCACACAGAAGGATTGTCTGATGAATTCTACAAGAGTTGTTTTATCAGTGGTCTCAATGATGAAATCTGCTCAGAAGTCAAAATGTTCTGTTCCAACACAATGATGGAAGTCCTAGGGTTGGCTAAGTTGGCAGAGGACAAGATCGTAGCTCAACAACGCTCCAAACCCACCTTTGTTCCCTTCAGAAATATGGGTTCCCAACGACCTCCCATCATGCCTGCTCCTCGAACAACTCCTATCAAGCATTTGTCTGAAATAGAGATGCAGGCACGCCGAAAAAAAGGGCGTTGTTATAATTGTGATGAGAAATTCACTCGGGGACATAGATGTGTTCAACAAAATCTCTATCTCTTGGATGTGGATTCTCCGCCTACTTCAGAACTTGGTGAAGAAGCTCCAGATACAGTAGATGTTCAGGTCGACATTCAACACCCACCTGTTGACACCCCATCTCAAGACAACCCACCCAAGATCTCTCTCCATGTTGTAACTGGCGTCACCACCCCACAAACAATGCGAGTCAGGGGATACTTCAAGAAGCTCCCTCTTACCATACTCATTGATTCTGGTAGCACTCATAACTTCATTGACCCTCAGATTGCCAAACAGGATGATTGTTTTGTCCATCCTTGTTCCAACTTTGAAGTCATGGTTGCCAATGGGGGCACCTTACCTTTCAAGGGGAAGTGTCATAATGTGCGTATCTCTATGGAAGATTATAAACTGCACTCTGACATGTTTGCCTTGTCCTTAGGTGGATGTGATGTAGTTTTGGGCATTCAATGGTTACGCACACTTGGCCCCATCTTATGGGATTTTGATGAACTTTGGATGTAGTTTTCAGTCAATGGAACACAACACAAATTTATGGGCTTACAACCAGGGTCTCTCTGCATCATCAGTTCACATCGCTTGGAAAAGATCCTTAAGAAGAATTCACATGGTGTCATTGCTCAGCTCCATTCCCTTCAGATGCACCCACCAACGGTCTCCACTACTTCCTTGGATAGATATGCAGGTGTCTTTGTTGCACTAGTGGGCTTGCCGCCTTCACGAGACCTTTCAGGTAAGCACTTTGCCACATCTACATCTCAGCAGAACATGATGGCTATTTTTGCATGTAGTACAGAAGTGGCAGCCATCCCTACTGGGGAATTATTTCTACATCAAGACTGATCTCCAGAGTCTGGAAACTTTCCTGGAACAACGGGTCTCCTCCCCAGCACACCTGAAATGGGTTCTCCAACTCATGGGTTATAACTATGCGACCACTTACTAGAAGGGTAAGGACAATATGGTGGCAGATGCTCCTTCTCGCACATTTGATGACCCAGTTTCTCTTACAGCTATTTCTCTGCTTGTTCCAAATTGGTTGCAATCTGTTCAACGGGGCTATCTCTTCTATGAACTCCATGCTTCTTCATCAGCATGGCACTCTGGGTTCCTCAAAACGTATGACCAAGAATAATGTAACTTCTTTTGGCAGGGATTGAAAATGAAAATTCAACGGATGGTAGTTGAATTTGATACTTTCCAGGTCAACAAGGGTGAAATGACCCTCCTTTCGGGACTGCTTGAACCCTTGCCCATACCTACACAGATTTGGACAACTATTTCTATGGATTTCCTAGAAGCGCTCTAGTGGTATAGTACCACATCTAAAAGGACACCATATGAAGTAGTCTCTGGACAGGCACCGCCAGTTCTTCTTCCATACACCTTCATCAGCTCTCCAGTTCAGGAAATTGACTCCATTCTTCGAAACCGCGATTAGCTTCTTCTCATTCTGCAGGACAATCTTCACATGGCAAGAATTCGACTGAAACAACAAGCCGATCAGCACCGTTCTACGTGCACTTTTCACGTCATCGATATGGTTCTTCTTCGTCTACAACCTTCCATGCAATCCTCCCTGAAGCTCAAAAGGTGCCAGTGGCCTGGAATGCAACTTGAGGATGCTATAGGGGACCCACTCCTTCAGATTCTGCATCAATTTCCACATAGAAAGCTTTGAGGACAAAGCTTTTTCTAAGGGAGAGGGGATGTTAGGAACCCATGTCTTTACTTTGTTAGTATATTGTTGTTGGACGCATATGCTTTGTAAGTTGTCCCGTAGTATTTGTTGATCCATAGTTTGTGTTATTGATGTTGGCGCATATGCTTTGTAAGTCGCCCATAGTTTTGTTGATCCATAGTTTGTATTGGCCCATGGTTTTGATCCGTAATAATTGTTGATCTATATTTTGTATTGGCCCATGGTTTGTATTGACACATGGTATTGACCCATGGTATTGGCACCTAGAATTAGTATATAAGTGTGTGTTGAGGCCTATGAAGGCACCGTGAAGTTAATTGTATTGAGCTTGCTCAAAGGAGGTTGCCCCCTCGAAGTGGCCCGTGATCAATATAAAAGTGATTCTGAGTTATGTTATTTATGATATCTCATGTATTTGCATTAATTAATTATTGCAGGTTCTTCACAATCTCCCGCAAATCAAGAAAATTCTCTGACTCAACCAAATTACTCTGTGAAACTCAATGGTAAAAATGACACTTGTCACATTGGGTCCACTTGCTATTTATAGAAATTCGACCAATTCTTTAATCAACCATTTTGGCATCATATGATGTCCGTTTTTCAAACCATTGGAGTTAGCGCAGTGAGAAATTCATGATAGTCCACTCCTTTTCTCGATTCCTCCAGGTCCCATTTTTGGGGATTTTTTACATGTCCCTCGTCGCCTTGATTTGCGTGCCACATCGGTCATGGTCCATTTTTTACGAGTCTTATATCACCGGATTCAGTTTTCCGCGCTCGTGACGATGCTTGAGATCATTTCTCGCTCTCACCCCCAGATTTTTTGGGCATTTTTCCCATGCCCCTTGTCGCCTCAGTTTGTGTGCCACATCAACCGTTATCCATTTTTGACGAATTTTATATCACCGGATTCAGTTTTCCACGCTTATGATGATGCTTGAGATTATTTATCTCTCTCACCCCCATAATGTTTTTGGACATTTTTTCACACACTCGTCGCCTCGGTTTACGTGCCACATTGGCCGTTGCCCGTTTTTGATGATATTTATATCATCAGATTCAGTTCTCTGCACTCGTGACGATGCTCGAGATCAGTTCTCGCTCTCACCAATGCCCTTTTTGTTCGGTATAATTTTATTCCTTTTTCGGGCCGAGCAATTCCTTTATGAAAAAGGCAGTTAGAGAGTTTCTATTAATCTCTTTTATGACTCCTAAAACAATGAAAAGATCGTCGAGCAATCTTGCTTCCTTTCATGCTCGCTAAAAGTATCTGAAAGGGTGTCTTCCTGGTATAAGTTTACCCCTTTTCCAAACCTTGTAGACTAATTACAAAAAATGAATACTCTGGTCACATCGGCTAGAAGAGTTCTCCATTTGTATCATTTTATGCTTTTTCGGGCCTTGGAGACTAACGTATGAAAAAGAACACCAATGGAGTCTACTTACAGCTTTCAGACTCTCTAAAATTGAAAGCAACCATGAGCAATTACTGTCTTGGGCTCGTACAAATCCACAGGACGGTACTCATCCACCAATTCAGAGTCTTCTTATCGTTTTCAGACTCATTAAAAATGAAAGCACTCACGAGAATGAACAATCCTGGGCTCGCATTAATCCACAGGACATTACCATTTCAGAGCAAACTTTTATCCCTTCTTGGAGCTCATTAAAACTACGAAGAAGGACCGAACGGTGCTTTTTTCGGCACCACAATAGATCATATCTACGCATATGGTAGCTTCTCCATTATGGTCTCCTTTGTTTACAATATTTTGCAATATGTCACCCTGAGAGTCTCCCAATAACATCCATCAGATTGTCCCCCCAGAGTCACTCCAATTTGCAATACATACCCCCGATACCTTAAGCTATGATCCCCACACCTAAAAGTCAGTTTCCTATGTTGCCAGGTCAACCATGTCATCATGCTCTGAACAAAGTAAGTTTGAGTCCACCCACTCTATGACTCTAGATATTCCCAATCCTCATAATATGTTAGTCCTACCATCAGTACTATCACATTTCCGTTGTACATCTCATGCTCCTATCAAGGAAAAATGATTTCCTTGGTAGTTGTTGTTCTCCCTCTGTCGACGCCAACCAAATCTATTCCAGAGGATAGACCTAGAGGTCCCTGTGCCTTGGACTCATCACCATTAATGACGAGTGCCTATGGATCATTTTGAAAGAAGTCCTCAGTGCCTCTCCAAATGATTGTTTCTCACATGCTCGACATCAACACCTTGATCGCATAGTTGAGACGCATACAGGGTATCAGTCCTTTCAGTTACTTGTTGAAGACCCTGGATATCACCTGACTCCACCACACTTGAGAGTCTAATAGAGGAAACAACCAGTTACACATTCCTATGGATATCCGGGTTGCGCTTGGTAGCAGTTTTCAGATGTACCCCAGTTTTATACTCCCTCGAGTATACAGTTACATATACTCCTTAGAAGTTAACTCACAGTCATTGAGTCCCTATAGATGTTGGACACCTTTAGATTCAGCAGTTCATCAACCCTTCTGACACCTTATTCAGAATGGTTGTTGCTCTTTTCCAGTGTATCAGTCCTTCAGATGAGTCATGGTATGACCATGAGTATGTACCAGCATTGTGTCCTCTCTGGACCATCGTGATGTACCAGCAGATTTTTATGTATTATTCAGATCCCTCTTCTTGGGCCTAATTGTTATGTATATGTCTTGATACGAGCATGGGTATGCCCTCCTCGTCCATTATCAGAGATTATTCCTCATTCATTTTGAGGCCATGTAATATTTCAGTTTTTATAGCTTCCAAGGGACTGTTGTTCCAGTCTCCAATCGGTCTCTTCTCTTCTCCAAACCTCAGGAAAAAGACAAAAGAACTATGATGTCTATCGGCCATACGATCAGCTCCTGCCCTCACACATCAAGGGACAATCTGTTAACACCCAAAAAGTGTTCACTAGCTCATTCCCTTATTCACATGACCCATTTGTCCACTTTTTCCACCATTTGAGCCTCTAAAACCATCAAAAGGTCACCAAAAAGACCATAATACACATTTTCCCCCTCAAAATATGTATTTTTCCTAAAAAAACCCTAAAAAATGGTCCAAAATTCCCCAAAAATATTAAAAGGGAATACAAATATAAAAATATTCAAAAAAAGAAAAAGAGGGAAAAAGAGACCTAAACCATGTTGGTTAATACCATTGGTTTCCTTAAAACCATAATGGTATTCCCCATCACCCAAAACTATAAAAAGGTGATAGGGGCTCCTCACTATTCATCCACATTTCATATTATCCTTATGTTGCCAAATTCCCTTTGAGAGCCCTTGCCTCCCATTTCGAGTTTGAAGATCCCCATTGAAGCATTGGAGAAGAAGAGACCATTGGACATTGGAGCATCTCAAAAATCACCATCCTCACCATTTGAGGTAATAGAAAATCAAATTTTTTAATTTCTCATTTTTCTTATAGATCTTATTGCTTATGTTCTTAAATCTAGTTTTTTATTTCTTTGCACATGTTAATGTTAGATCATATTACATTAGTTTTTACATATTTTTATTGAGACTGCTGCTACTAGTTAGCAGGTGCATCCTTGCACATGCTTGGTTGAAAAACCAAGTAACACCCCATGCTTCCAAATGTCATCTTGAGAACCCATTTGACTTTCCCTGCTGACAATTAATTATATTGTAAGGAAGTAGTTGAGGAAATTAGTCAATGGATTCAATGGAGCATGGGCAGCCCAAAAAATTGTATGGCAGAGTATGAGCTATGTTTCCTTGACCCACAAATCACTCTACCTCATGGGAATTCATTTTCCCTCATTACCATTCCATTGTTGAACATCTAAGCATCAATTTTCATCCATTACACATTACCAGCAGTGAGAAAAATCATAAATTGGAACCCAGAGTTAAGCCACATTTTGAGGTGTTAAAAACGCCCATAAAATTGCGTGGATAGTGAAATCCAATGGGGGATCCATAGACCTGAACCTTGGGGTGAATTTGAGAGTGTTAGATTCCTAGAAATCCATAGGAAAACCCATATTTGATAGCCTAAAAATCCAATTACGGGACAGAGTCATTTGGCCATAGAATTGAGAAAATCCAAGCGTGAATGACAAAGAAGAAGATAGAACAGAGGTTGGAATTGCTTGAAAAACCTAGTGAATGATAGAATCTCAAATATTTAGCAGCTTGGACCTTTCTATGCCCACCCTGAAGAGTACTAGAGGGAAGGGGTTCCTGAGGGACTGTGTAGCAGAGAAGGTGTAATACCCCAATTTTGGATTTGTAAACCCCTTATTATTTTGATAAGTATTATTTCACTTTATTTAATTCTGATGACTATGTGGAAAAAACATTAAAAGAGACGGGGGTAACAATTCCTATGGGTCTGGAGGATAAACATAAATAAAATAAATAATAAGAAAGTATTGAGACACTTGTAAAAACCCCAATGAAGAGTTTTTGAATAAAAGAATTAAAGAAATAAAAAGAAATTGAAATCAAGATAGAAAGGGGGGGATTACTCCTATATATAAGCACATAGAAGTGTATAACATCCTGAACAATGAGAAGAGAGGAGAGGAGATAAAAGAGAGAACAAAAGAAAAGAAAGAGCTAAAAGAAAAGAAAATAACTTAAATAAAATAAAGAACTTAAAGAAAGAAAGGAAGGAAGAGCATGAAGGGTTAAGTCTAGAGCACAGACTTGGACCAGAATTGGAACGATTGTAGCTGGGTATGGAATAGAACACAAGAAATGTTTTGGTAGGAGCAATACCAATTTCCTTGCAGGAGCACTGCAAAACCTTGAAAGGTTGTGAGAGGTTGATTCATGGATTCGGAGGCTTAAAAGTCCTTGGATCACTCAGAGAAAATCAGGAGCATTGAGTGAGTGTTGGGTTTCCTTCTGCAATCAGATTTACTGATTGAATGGGAACTAATGGCATAAAAGTTTAAAAGGATACTCCAGGTCTTGTGGAACTGTGTACCCAGCTCAGGGGTGATCGTGAGAGCAAGGAGAGACTTGCTTGTCTATGGATGGGTGGTTTGTGCTTGTCCCATTGATCATAAGGTACATCAGATAAGTATTGTTTCAGTTATGTTTGACTGATTATTATCATCATCAATTATTGTGTATTGGTTATTTACCTACTGTTGAGCATTGATTATGAAGTAGTTGTAATGATTGTTTTATTTAATAGAATTATTGTTGTGTTAGATCAAGAACCCTATGGGTGATTCTGGACTTGTTACTACATGCATTATGCAACTGAATGAATGTGCATCTGATCTGAATATGCATATTAAGTAATTTCATTTTGAAAGGAGTAGTTATACTCTATGATATATATATATATACATTTACAGACTGCATGCATTTAGTTATGGATTTAAGTAAGTATAGGTGTTAATTCCTATGTCAAATGACATTGGAAGAATATTTTCCTACTACATGCATATGAATACATTATCATGAAAAAAAATAAACACATAGGTTTATTAAATCCAATTCTGGAGGCCGATCCACATACCAACTCCCTTTAATATACAAAAGAATCGAAATAGAGCTTTAAAAACATCTATACTATTCAAAATTGAAATGCTAGATCAAGTAGGAATTTCGTGGATCTCTTCATGTATTGCTTTCGGCTCATACATCCTTCACTGTGCATGTAACATGCATACAGAGCTCATATGTTTGATATTGATCCCATAGTCAAATGTTAGGCATTACGATGCATGGATTTTGTTCAGATCATACAAACCCTTTATTACATGGGATAATGCATAAATTAAATAGAGCAATTGCATTTACTAATTAATTGATTCATTGTCATCATTAAAAGGAATAGATTCATAATCTAGGGATCGAACCTTGGCCTTTACGGTCACCACAACCAGGGCCATGTGCATGCATAACTTTTTACGGGGCCGATGTTAAGCAACGAGAATAGGAAAGCATTTCAAATCAATTATAAACAGAGAAACATATTGAGTCCATATGGAATCCGTATAGGTTACCAGTTTAAAACCATGTTCATCTTTCACTAACAAAGCTTGGCAGGGCCTTTGGAGCACAAGGGCCCAACACTAGTTTAATTTAATAAAACACATCAAGCAAGGGTGTACAAGGCTCCCCGAGCCAAAGGTATTTTGGAGTCATGCTACCTGACTCCAACATTTCGAGTTGTGTGGACCACCTTTGTTACAAGTCTAGGGAAGGGAGGCTTACCCTCATCGCTCCCTTCTAAACCCCTTTGACTTCATGAACCTTGGGCATTGAGGGACCGGGACCATCAGCTTGAACATTAACATGGTGTTAATACATTTGATAAAGAATTGAAACTAACACGATCTTTTTACAGTGGTAAATATTTTTTTTATAACTTCTTACCTTTCTTGTAATGGTCGAGGACTCCGTAGTGGTTGAGTGGTGCTTCTCCCAGCATGGGACCATATTCACTTTGCCGAGAGCTTGGCCTTTGGCCCGTTGACAACACCTTATGCCGAGGGTTAGCTCGGAGGAGGCTAAAACCCTCCGCAGCAACTCCAGGAATAAAAAAACAAACCCCAACCCTCACAATGATACAACTGTTTCGAAAGACCGTCCTCAGAGGTAAAACCCCGTGCTTTTCCCAAAGTGAGGGTACGTCCATTAAAGCTCTAGCTACCACCCCGTATCATTTGAGTGGCTACCATCTGGCTAGGTTGGTAACTGCATTATTTTCACCACAATGTTGGATGCCCCAATGTTGTAAGCCGAGGTTGGATAAGTTAATATGTGGTATGGGTATAATTTTTCCAAAGCGAATAGTTTCTAGGAGCACCTGCAACATAGATAAATGTGTTAGCACTAGGCTAAGTAAGCTCCTTCACGATGCATTAACAAGGGTAACCACAACGTGTATAAACAACACATTGGTCAACCATTAATACATATAAAATATTGCATGAGATTCTATATGTTAACAACGTTGCAATTGGTCGATGTAAAACCTTGAGCCAACTGTAATCAACATATAAACTATTAATGACAAGAAGGCATGCAAACATGATTAGTAATGCTATGAGAATTCACTTGGTATCAGTTATGTTGGCACACTAATTCTTTACACAGTGAAATGTGTTAAACGAGATACCTCTAAGAAGAAAAGGAGTCAAGCATTAATAACGGTTATAAATACCAAACTGTGTATGCATATCTTAGGCAGATAACAATTCTACGAATGTCAAATAAGAACAAGTAATAATATATGTGTATAACGTTGAAGCCTAGGTAAGCGAGGTCAGAACAAGATATTGCAAGGAGACTTGAAAGATCTTGCTAGAATTCCTTGCTCAAACCATGCAAATTCCACGACGAAGGCAAACAAGTATAACTAATATCAACTAAGCATAATTTATTATATTTAAAAAAAAAGATTGCGCAAAAACAAGATTAAAGTTTAGTGTCGTTACAAAAGGGGACCTTCCTTGTGTTTGGTGTGGTAGGCATTGTGGGTTCCAAGGATGTTTGAGTTTAGTTTGAGATTCTTGTAGCTCCGTGGTTGAGCTCACTGGCTTAGCATCCTCCTCCTTTGTCTCTTTTCATGCTTGATAAACCCAATTGTGTGTTGGCTTAGCATGACTGTTTGTGTGAAACCATGGTTGTGAGTGAGCTTGTTTAGTTCCTCCTTAGTGGATACATAGCCCAACTCGGGGGTGGTCTCTCAGCTGAAAGAATATAGGCTGGACAAATACCTATGGTTGGGTGCAACGTTGCTCTCACATAGCTAGTTGCTTGGACAAATTCCTTAAAATATAAGTGCTCTCTTTGGTTCTAAATTATGCTAATCCCTATCTTATGATTATCTGTTATTTCAGGTCAATTTGAATGAAATGATCACATGGAATTAATTAGTAGGAATCCTGTGTATAATCCTAAACATGAGGCTGGTTCATATTTGATTGTTTCATCATTTTGCTTGTGCTAAATATGTTGTTAGTATTGCATGTTGTAGATGCATTAATCAGATTTAGTTCCGCTATGTAATTTTAATTATGCATTTGATTAAATTTTAAATTTCATCATATGGGCTTAGGGGAACAATTAGACACCCCCATCCCCTGTTGTTGTGTTCATGTTCCCTCTGTGGGTCGGGATGACGGGAGGGGATGTGACATCCTTCCTCCTATAAATTATGTATGATGATCATCACATAATTAAACCATCCTACCACTATAGGGTTTATATTTGACAAATTGATCTCTTCGTGGAGATGTGAAAAGATGCACATACGTCTAAAACCCAAGCATATAAAAGTGATCTACTATGATTGAAAAAGAAAACCTCACATGTTGTTTATTTTGAATTTGTTATGATAGCCTTAGTTGATGGTTGATCTATCTTTTCATTCTTCTTTTCCTTCTTCAGATGAAAATAGTCCTTTTTCAAGTGCCCCATTTCCACACAATTATAGCACTTCCTATTCATTTTTCATCCTCTAGACTATGGTCTACCTTGTTTACCCCTTTATCTATATCGACCTCTCATAGATAGGGCTTCACTGGTAGAGTGTTCGAGAGATGATTTTCACCTCAACCCTTATCCCAACAAAGCGATTACCACATCATTAAATTTTAAAGTTCCTCATAATGAGTTGGTGATGGCCATCACCAAACGATCCTAGGTATATAGGAAGGAACATAGTAAAATGATTGCTATGTCCTCATCCTCCACCTTTACACCAACTAAAACCAATTTAGTGTTTAGCGTATTAAAATTGTTCAAATTATCTACCACATTTTAACCCTCCTTCATCCTTAGATGATAAAGATGTTTTTTTAGGAAAACCTTATTTGTTTCCAATTTAGTCTCATATAGCTTACCAATTTTCTTCCAAAGTGCTTCTATGCTCTTTTCTTTACCAACATTGAACAAGACATAGTCTACTAGGAAAAGATGAAATGTTGAAATTGCCTTTGTATCTAGCTTTATCCACTACTTGTCTATCATGCCACATAATTTTTTCTCAACCCCTTTCAAGCCTAAGGCTTGAAAATTTTGAACCAACAAACCCTCCACCTTCATCTTCCATAGGGATAATATTTTTCTATCAAAATTCTCAATATCAAAATTTGTTAGATCTCATGTCATTATTGCAGTCCCCACCCACAAAAAACCTTTTGCCTACAAGTTTTCCAGGATTTAATACCATATGTTAAAAGAATTAAAAAACAAAAGAAAACAAAAATAAAAATAGAACAAGATATTTACGTGGAAACCCTGTTGTGCGTAGGTAAAACGATAGATAAATGGCAGTTTTTGATCTGTTATTATTAATCATCAAAAAACATGCAACGATTTCTTCTCTTGTGATACATTGAAAGGGCTTAGTTCCTTTTTATACAATACATATGAGGGTTTCATAAGCAGCTAAAATATACTATAAGGGTCTATAAATTTTCTCCTTCGGGGATTTATTCCCAAGGACCCAGAACATGGTGGATTCTCCCCCACACCTCTAAGTAGGGGGGCCTAGCCAACCACCTCTCTCCCCCCTTCCTTTCGAGTGACCCTTCTAGCGTGATTGATGCATACAAATCAATTGAGGGGATAGTGATGCAAAAATATACAAGAAAATATTAGAGATTTAGATATTGAATTCACCTCCTAATTGATTTGACCATTGTATTGTAAATTGCAATAAGTCTTTGAATCTTGTAAATATAGAAAACTTATTTCAACCATTATTTCCCTTCATCTCTATTTTACTTTATAATTAGGTATATGGACACTTTCTGTAGTGTACAAAAACGTTTATGCTATTATGATCCTATTTTATATAGCTATAAAATTTAGATAGATTTTTCATACAAAATTTTAATTATTTTTCTTGGAAGAATATACCTATGATATTTATAGATTGTAAAAATTTCGGTTTAACTTTGATCAAATGAGGCTAGTATTTTTAGACACATAATAGAACAATAAATGTGTATAGTATTATGTGTTATTGCAATACAACTTACAAGAGATAAGTGGTACTTATAAAAAAATAGGGAGAAGGCCAAATTATAATTTAATGGATAGATCCTCTAAAATGAGTGTCAGCATAAAAGGACTGAAGTGGTACTCATGTATAATCGAGAAAAAAACAACATAACATGAGTATCCTTATGGACACCAATCCATCTCACCAAAGTGCATGGCTCAATGGATGTTGTAATGATTGAGTCAAAATAGGAATAGATGCTCGAGATGAGGCTCACTTTGAAAAAATATTGATCTTGAACAAAGTAGTGAAGTGTAAAGAATCATACAAAGAAACATTACACAGTATCCCCTTACAATGTTGAATTGTATGGACCTAGATGAAGACAATGGATTTGATAGGTCTTGGTGAATATATAGAGGTATGGGTTGAAGGTGATAAAAATGTCAAGCAACCAAGCAAGAATCGCTCAAATGTGTCTAGCTCCAAGATTTACAAGACGAGCCTATGCATAGTCATGTAGGTAAAACCCTAATGACACTCCAAAAATATCTACATGAGTGGATCAAATCCACTACTTGGAAAGAGTTTCCAAAGGTACAAAAAGAGATACACCAAAAATAAATCCATAAAGGGAAACAATCCTCAATATGGACATCGACAAACAAGCAGAGAAATTTTAGGAGAAAAATTTAGCCCATGCAATAATTTTTAGGGAATTTTCCCAAAAAACGATTCGCCATTTTCCCTTCTTTTTAATACGATTTTCCTAAATTCCATAGGATTACATTTTTTTACTCTAAAATCACCTAAAATGTCCAAAAAACATATAAAATCCTTAGGGCTGGTGCAAGGTAATGATAATCAATTATGATGCGTTAGTTACAATGACATGCTGGAAAAACAGAAATATTATCATTAAAATGAATTATTAGAGGTACCTACAAAACTTTTTCAAATTAGGTGTAAGAAGATGAAACTTAGAATGACGGATGACCTTTCGGAATATATAGCTTTTATTTATGGAAACGTGGTATAACCACCCCAAAATGTCATTATTTTAATATTGGTATGTTATTTTTTCTCTAAAACATAATGCACATGTTTTAGTTGAGCCACCTATTTGTCATGTAAATTGTCAATGTATGAGGAAACAAATATGTAGAGGCATAGGCAACAAACGAATCTTGTGCGGGGCTATTTTTCCAAAATTTTAAAAGTTAATTTTATATATTTTTTAAATTACGAAAGTCAGTGAAGCCTTAAAATGACATGGTAAAGTGTTGGTACACCATATCATGGTATGAAAATATAAAAAAAACCTTTTTTTTTAGCTTGTAGTTATTCTTGTACTCTTATGTGGGTTCTTTTCCGTTCCCGAAATAGGTAAGCCCATCAAAAGTTATATGCCAAATAAACGACCTATGTTTTTTACAAATTTGACATGAGTGCAGTTAAAAATGAATTAAAAATAGAAAACAACAACATATATATTCAAAAAATATATAGTTAGAATCTGCACACAAAGCTCGACAAGTGTGTGCAATTTCATTTGCAGTGCACTAGTGGAGCATATGCGGAACTAGGAGTGAAAAACATGAAGTTACAGCATTTGATGTGTTCTGCCATAAATTAGACCGAGCCTCAAGGTTTGTCAATCTGAAGCAAATTCCAAGCCTGCAAGGGCGCCAAAAACAATTTGAATATAGAGACGCGTGCACACAAATGCGTGCACTCGTAGATGCTCATACACGTGTCTAAAAGTGCGCACGCGTTGTTTAATTTCCTTTGTCAAGGGGATACATAAAGTTGACAAAGTAAATTAAAGAAAACATATTAAGGGATACATAAAGTTGACAAATGAAATTAAAGAAAACATATAATTTGTAGTGAAAAAATAACAGGGTGGTAATAAACTACACTTGTGTCTTCCATTGTCAGCTGCACTTCAAGCTTGGAGGTGGTAGCCTTGGGACTAGACATAGGTCGCAGGTTTGAATCTCCTCAGTTCAGTTCGAACCTGCGACCTATGTCTAGTCTCAAGGCTACCACCTTCAAGCTTGAAGTGCAGCTGACAATGGAAGACACGAGTGCAGTTTATTACCACCGTGCGAATTTAATTTGATCTTATCAATCAATTCCTATTGCCATTTACTCTCATATGACATCCCACAACCATTTCTCTCACCACCCACTCTTCATTCATTCTGCATGCATTTCACTATGAAACCGTCTCAGATTCTCACTGCGTTTTCCCTCAATTAGTTTCTCAATTCAGTAGGACCCACGCCTGTCGTTCGAGGAGTGTTGCCAACGATCTTGAGTTTCAGCCTGGAAACAGTGACCATTCATGGTATTACGTTTCCCTTCGACTGCAATATGGAAAACTCATAGTTCACTACGAAGGTTTGTTTGACAAATGTGAAGGTTTGGGTTCCGTGCCTCCAGAGTAAATCCTCTAAGTGTCCCTAAATGGCCCCGGGGTGTCGTACCAAGATGCCTACAACACCCAAACCTTGGCTCGGATCACGAATCCGTCGATTCCAGTGGATCCAGGATGCCGAGTTTCAGCTTGGGGAGCCCCCACAATGTGCCTCCAACCCCCAGAAACACTCTTATTAAGACATCTTGTTGGATTCTGGTGAATCCGTGCACGCATTGCTCCTATCTCTACAAAATCTAATTTCCATTCCTAGACATAAAAATTCCAAATTGTTTTGAATCACTATTTTCATTGAATAAGATGAGATTGCCTCTAAGGTTGGGACCCCCCACATCTCTATAACCCCATCCCCCTCTCTTCCTATCTACCCAATCCCCCCCACTCTCTTCCACTCTATCCAATCCCTCCTCCCTTCCTCGCCCCTCTCTTCTCTCCTTCACCACAAGGGTTAGGAGTTATACTATTACACAAAAGCACTAACTCGCATTATCCTCATGTACATATAAATCTTCATCCTTGTAACCATAAATCCATGGTCCCCCTATATCTCAATCCCCAAACCCTTGACCATTTTTCCCTAGGCACATCAATCCCTAGTCCCTAATACAACTAACCACCATAACTATAGGCCCACCCACGATAATCCTAAACTAGCATATATCCCCTAAGAATCCTAAATACTAACACATAATGATATATATCCCTTAACCCCTATAATCCTAACCATGCAATTATAACATCTAAAGTTTCTAGTCAAATAAAAATTAACCACTAATCCTTATCGTTGTCATCATCTTCATTATCTTCACCATCATTGTTTTTGTTGTCATCACCATCATTTGAATGTTCTTCATCATCGTCATCATCATCTTCATCATCATCATCATATTCGTCATCATCATCATCATCATCATCCTCATCCTCATCATCATCATCCTCATCGTTAGCATTGTTATCATCTTCATCATCATCATCATCATCATCATCATGAAGATGATGATGGAGAAGATGATCATGATGGAGATGTTGATGAGGAAGGGGGAGATGAAAATGATGATGAAGAGGAGGATGATGATGATGATGATGAGGATGATGATGATGATGATGATGAGGATGAGTATGAGGATGATGATGGTGATGATGATGATGATGAAGATGATGATGATGATGATGGTGATGAGGATGATGATGATGATGGTGATGATGATGAAGATGTTGATGATGATGACGATGGTCATGCGGATGATGATGATGATGATGGAGATGAGGATGATGATGATGATGATGATGATGATGATCATCATCATCATCACCTTGATCATCATGATCATCATCTTCATCATCATCATCATCACCTTAATCACCATCATCATCATCATCCTCATCACCATCATCCTCATCATCATCATCCTCATCACCTTCATACTCATCATCATCATCATCATCCTCATCACCTTCATACTCATCATCATCATCATCATCGTCCTCCTCTTCATCATCACCATCACCATCATCATCCTCACCATCATCATCATCATCATCATCCTCATCATCATCATCCTCATCATCATCATCATCGTTCTCCTCTTCATCATCATTGTCATCTCCCCCTTCCTCATCAACATCTCCATCATCATCATCATCTTCATTATCATCATCATCATCATCATCTGCATCACCATCATCATCATCATCACCATATTCTTCATCATCATCATCATCATCATCATCACGTCCATCATCATCCTCATCCTCATCACTATCATCCTCATCCTCATCATCATCGTCCTCCTCTTCATCATCACCATCATCATCATCATCTTCACCATCCTCATCATCATCCTAATCATCCTCATCATCATTCTCCTCTTCATCATCATTGTCATCTCCCCCTTCCTCATCAACATCTCCATCATCATCATCATCATCACCCCCATCGTGATGGTGATGGTGATGGTGATGGTGATGGTGATGATGATGATGATGATGATGATGGTGATGAATATGATGATGATGATGATGAATATGATGATGATGATGATCATCTTCATCATCATCACCATCATCCTCATCAACATCATCGTCCTCCTCTTCATCATCATTGTCATCTCCCCCTTCCTCATTAACATCAACATCATCATCATCATCATCATCACTATCATCATCATCATCAACATCTTCATCATCATCACCATCATCATCATCATCATCATCATCTCATCATCATAATCATCAACATCTTCATCATCATTGTCATCTCCCCCTTCCTCATCAACATCTCCATCATCATCATCGTCATCATCATCATCATCATCATCATCATCATTGTCCTCCTCTTCATCATCATTGTCATCTCCCCCTTCCTCATCATCATATCCATCATCATCATCATCTTCTTCATCATCATCATCATCCTCATCACCATCATCATCATCATCATTAACATATTCATCATCATCACCACATCATTATCATGGTGATGAATTGATGATGATGACGATGATGGAGATGTTGATGATGATGACGATGGTGATGAAGATGATGTTGATGATGATGATGAAGATGATGATGATGATGGATATGTTGATGAGTAAGGGGGATATGACAATGATTATGAAGAGGAGGACGATGATGATGATGAGGATGATGATGATGATGATGATGATGGTGGTGGTGGTGAGGATGATGATGATGATGGTGATGATGGTGATGGTGATGGTGATGATGATGATGATGAAGATGATGATGATGATGATGATGATGATGATGAACATCTCCATCATCATGGAGATGTGCATGATGATCATGAACATCTCCATCATCATCATCATCATAATGTTCATCACCATCGTCATCATCATCAACATCTTCATCACCATCATCCTCATCATCATCATCGTCCTCCTCTTCATCATCATTGTCATCTCCCCCTTCCTCATCAACATCTCCAATTCCATCATCATCATCTTCCTCATCAACATCTCCATCATCATCATCATCATCATCATCATCATCATCATCATCATTGTCATCGTCCTCCTCCTCCTCCTCCTCATCATCATCACCATCCTCATCACCACCATCACCATCATCATCATCATCCTCACCATCATCAACCTCATCACCATCATCCTCATCCTCATCATCATCATCGTCCTCCTCTTCATAATCATTGTCATATCCCCCTTCCCCATCAACATCTCCAACATCATCGTCTTCTTCATCATCATCAACATCATCCATCATCATCATCTTCTTAATCATCCTCATCACCATCGTCATCATCATCAACATCTTCATCATCATTACCATCATCATCACCATCATCATCATGATGATGGTGATGATGATGGTAATGATGATGAAGATGTTGATGATGATGACGATGGTGATGAGGATGATTAAGAAGATGATGATGATGGATATGTTGATGAGGAAGGGGGGGATGAAAATGATGATGAAGAGGAGGAGGAGGAGGAGGAGGAGGAGGGCGACGATGATGATGATGATGATTATGATGATGGAGATGTTGATGAGGAAGGGGGAGATGACAATGATGATGAAGATGTTAATGGTGATGATGATGGTGATGATGATGATGATGATGATGGTGATGATGAAGATGATGATGGTGAACATTTCCATCATCATGGAGATGTTCATGATGATCATGAACTGTTAGGAACCCGTATCAACCCTTCTCTTTACTTTGTTAGTATATTGTTGTTGGACTCATATGCTTTGTAAGTCATCTTATAGTATTTGATGATCCATAGTTTATATTAGCCCATGGCATTGACCCATAGTATTGGACACATATTCTTTGTAAGTCATCTCGTAGTATTATATGTCCCATGGTATTGACCCATAGTATTGGGCATAGACTTAGTATATAAGTGTGTGTTGAGGCCAACGAAGGTACCATGAAGTTATTTGTATTGAGCTTTCTCAAAGGAGGTTTCCCCCTCGAAGTGACCTGTGATCAAGAAAGTGATTCTAAGTTCTGTTCTTACTGCTATCTCATGTATTTTCATTAATTAATTGTTGCAGGTTCCTCACATCTTGTATCAGAGCACTTTCTTGGGCTAGCTGGGTGAAATTTCTGCCAAATTTTTTTTCGCATCTGTTACAGGTTCGGATCTGGGAATAATCCCTATTCGCTTAACTTTGGAAAGTACTTGGGAATAATCCCTAAAAATCATTGTGAGGAGTACCATAGGAACCCCGAAGTAGTTGTCCCATTGAGAGGACCTGCCAATGAAAAGGGAAATGACCCCTACCTGATTGACTAGTTCCCACCCATGAGGTAAACCAAGAGATGTTATTTGTGGAAAAGCGCTTATCAGTTTTACCTGAACCGTGGAGCGAGCGGTACTGCCCCAATACGCAATCCATTGGACAACATTGATGTCTGAGTGAATCCCCTGAACCGTTAGGAAGCCGAGCATACATGGGGTCCATATCTATTTTCAACTGATAAATCGCAGATTTCCTATGCCTAGAACTGTTGCCGGTCACTTCCGCGTCATTGCAGATCTATCTGTTGTCGATCCCTTCTGCGCTGTTGCAGATCCATCTGTTGTCGATCACTTCCGTGCTATTGCAGATCCATTTCTGAAAAAAAAGAAAAGAAAAAAAAGAGAGTATAAAATTATGTTTTTCCACCATATCTCCCTTGTTTTAACTCCGTTTCCCTTGAAACTTCCCTGACACACATATCTTGTTTGTGGGCGATGTGCTGCTTTTTTAAGGTGAATCAGAGGAAGAAGATAAGGCAGTAAAATAAGTTTTGGACAGTTTCAGTTTGGAAATGGGGATGGTAATAAATAATGGGAAATCAACATGTTATCACAACAGCATAGAACATAATCAATTAATGTACATTTAGGAAAGGTGGCTTATGTATTAGTATGATGTTTCTTCCGGTTTTAAATATTTAGGCTTCAAATTGAAACCAAATAAATATGGGAAGAATGATTGGGAATGTCTGATAGCGAAGGTGGAAGCTAAAATAAATTTATGGTGCAAAAAACTTCTTTCTAGGGGAGGTGAAGTTGTTTTAATTCAATCATTGTTGAATGCGATACCAGTATATTGGATGATATTGGTTCAGATTCCAAAAGCAGTCTTGAATCATTTGAGATTTTTTTTTTCCAGTTTTCAGTGGAAAGGAAATGCAGAGAAAGGAATTCACTGGGTTGAACGGAAACTGATAGCAAGGAAAAATGAAGAAGGAGGATGGGGACTAAAGGAATTCACTGGGTTGAATGGAAACTGATAGCAAGGAAAAATGAAGAAGGAGGATGGGGACTAAAGGAGATGTTCATATTTGGAAGATCTCTAGCAACAAAAATGGTATGTAATTTTATAAGCAAGGAGGGAAAATGGTAGGCAGTAGTAAGAAGCAAATACCTGAATGGAGGACATCAAATAGATTGGATTAGAAATCCAATAAAAAACTACAAGGGAGGATTAATCATTTGGAAGGAGAAGAATTTAGTGTTTCTGGTTGTAGGAGACTTGGTAGTGTGGAGGTTTGGAAATGGTGATTAGGTTTTATTAGGAAGGGATGGAATTAAGGGATGCAGGAAGTAGCCTTCAAATTAAATGTAGAGTTAATAAAATGTTTAAATGAAAAGGGTATGATTTATGTAAGGGATACGGGGATTATAGAAGAAAATAATAGGCTAACTTAGAAATGGAAATCAACAGTCATTGGACTTAATAGGAGTCTGGAAAGACAAATGGAACATATGAATTAAAGAAATGGAAAGAGGGTATATATTCCTGAATGAGGAACCTGATAAACTGATTTAGACTAATAACAAAGAAGGGGGGATACATTTAGTAAATAAAGCTTATGAGTTATTTTGGAACAGTATGGTTTAGCAAAGAAACTGGTGGTGGATGGTGGTATGGGAAGCTCAAGCTCCTCAGAAACGTAATATTTTCATGTGGTTAATTTTAAAGGAGAAGTTTCTCATATGGGATAAATTAATGAGAAGAAATATTATGGGTTCAAGTATTTGCATCTTGTGTATGAGAGAGGAAGAGACCATATGCCACTTATTCAATAAATGTCTATTTTCAAATGAAGTATCGAAAGGAATAAGTGATAGTATCCATATAGATAAGCTTTGGGAAGAAGAAACTATAGAAGAAAACTTAAGGCATTGGTATAAGAAGATGGAGTGAAAAAAAATCAAGTGCATTCCCTATCTAGTAAGGCTAGGGAATTTGGAGGGCTCAAAATTAAATTTTTTGTGAGGATAGATTAGTTCCAGCCTTTGTGGTGACCAAACAGGTAATGGAGCTGTACAAATATTTTATAGAATCAGAGTCTTCGATTAAGGGAGAAAAATTAAAGAAATTATACAAAATGATAAGGAATGCTATGGTTTCTTTGACAAGGCCTGCGGAGGGGAGGTATGTGTCTTGGGGGGAATACTCATTATGTCTGATACTTATAAAGTAAGCTTTAAGGAAAATAATGGAAAGGGAACAAAAAACAGGGTATAAGGCTTGGAGGTTAGATTGCTACTGATGATAACAATGGAGGAAAAAATCAAGGACCTGAAAGTGTATGGAGATTCTGAGCTATGGATTGAATACTTAAATGAGAGAAAAAATCTAGTAAACATAAATCTTCAAGGAATGGGTACAAGTTTGAACAGGCTAGTAGGTGGTTTTAATTCTTTTTGAATTTGTCACATATTCAGGGAACAAAATGAAAATGCAAATTCACTTTCAAAGAAAGGCCTACAACTATCAACAATAATAGTAATAATTACAAGAAGCAAAAATGAAATATCAGAAGAAAAAAGATCAGTTCTGGACATCATAAACTGAAAAGATTGTTTTGCACTATATTTGGAAACTTTTGTCTTTTTTTTGTGTTTTGTGAAAGAAGTATAAAAAATAGTGTCAATTTTCAGAAATGAAAGAATGTAGCAAGTGAATGTAATGAAAAATGATAAAACAATGAAAGAAAAAGCATCTAATGTGCATTTAGCATATGAAGAGTTTTTGAAAGAAGTTTTGAAAGTTTTTATTTTTTAAAAGAGAAAGTTTAAGGTTATAATTCTAAGTACCAATAGGCACCCAAAGAATGTGTTCAATTTTTCAATATAAAAAATAAAATGCGTCTTTTTTCCATGGAAAAAAAAAATTATACACTTATCGATAATTAAATTGATTTAATACCTCAAAATAAGATCATTTAAAATAAAAAAAATTATATGTTAGGAAAAATAAATTATTAACATTTTATAATGCTAAACTTTGGACAACATAATTAAATTAAAAGCATCTAATTAATATATTTTTAAACTTCATATAAGTTGAAGGAATAACTAATACATGTTCAACTTTGAACTCAATATAAGTGATAAAATGATTATTAAATTTATATTTAGTAGAAAAATTGTGATGACTTAAGTTTATATATATTTTCCAATAGGAAAATATCCATCACTTTAAATAAAAAGTGATGGTGGACTGTCCTCTTGGGACTTCATTATATATATCTAAAGATTACAGTACTGATCATAAGTTCATAAGCCTTTTTGCCCTATAGGCTACAAAAATAGAATCACACTAAACTGCTAAAAAAAGTCAGTCTTTCCCAATGTTTTTCACTAAATATATTCACTGTCACATACTAAAGATTCATCAACTGGTTAAAATCTGGCTGATTATTTGTAAAACCTGCTATCTCTAGTCTCCCACATGGTAGGGCCAGCGCCAGTTTTGACAATTAATCAATTTCTAAGTTTAAATCCCGATAAACATGTGAAAACTGGATCTATTCAAAAATTGAAATAAGAACTCTGATAGCATGTAGGAGGTGCTGTAGATGCGGTGCATTTTTTTGGATTTTTTCATTTTCTCAGTCAATTGTCATTTTAGAGTCTCTGAATAGTTGTATCTGCTTCACCTGGTTTTCGGATGCAACCATCAGAGTATCCCATAACGACGCTAGTTCCGCCTTGCTGTTGGAAGCAGGTCCTGGTGCAAATTTAATATGCCACTTCTTGTTGATTGAGAAGTGTATAATCCTTCCAGCGCCCTGTAGTGAGGGGGAGCCCTGATTGGCTCCATCAAAGAACGCCCAAGGTATATCTTTGTTGATGGAAGGGTGGGAAATAACTCTTGAAGGTTTGTCTGAAGGTAGAGTTTTGTGTTCACTTGTTTTCTGCATCAGAATCATTACAGAGATGTCTAGAGGAATGAAGATGCCTTGAAAAATTATCTTTTTTCTTGCTTCCCAAATAGTAAAAATGAAAAGGGTAGGAAAGGCTTGGAATAGACGTACCCTGCGGTCATTCCACCAATCAAGAACATTTTTTTCCACTGAGCTTTGTTGTAGTTGAGATGCACAGTTGAGGTTCTCGGTAGAAGTCCTCCAAATGTAATATGCATATGTGCAATGACAGGAGATATGTGAGATAGAGTCCTCATCCATATTGCATAGGACACATATCCCTGGTCCTTGAAACCCTCTTTTCTGCAGATTGTCCCAGGTGATCAATTTATTGTTTAAAGCCAACCAGAGAGTGATGATGCATTTTAGGGGGGTCGATATTTTCCAAATTTTTTCCACCATGGTCGTAGATCCTCCCTTACCACAGTATCTGCAGCTACTTCATAGCCAATTTTCGCAGAGTATGAACCATGTTTGTTGTTCTGGCTCTAGACTAACTTGTTTGGCTCTGCTTCTCTTAGGTAGATGAAATATATGTTTAGAAGGGTTATGTAATGAGTCCATTCTGCTTCCTTATCTCCTTCCAGGCCTAGTTGAGTGGCCAGTTTCCAACCACCTCTACATCTTCTTCTGTTCAAATGGTCGTATGCATTGTCCAGTGTGAAAATGTTCTTGGAGTGCAGGTCTCTTAGGAGTTCATCCGACAATCTGTAGTGTTCACCTACCCCAACCCAGGGGTATTCTCCAACCCTGATAGATTGACCATCTCCTATTCTCCAGGCTACCCAATTCCCTATTAGTGGGAAAGCTAGCGCCATAGCCTTCCAACCTATAGAACAGTTCTTGAAACTTTTGGAAAGTTGCTTGAACCATTCTGTGATAGTGAGGGATGACAATATTTGGAGAGTAAGGATCTTCCCCACAGCAAATTGGGAGATTCTGCTAATCTCCATAGAGTTTTTGCCGGTAAATCTTTGCAAAAGAGATCAGGGTTTTTGACACCCCACCCACCCAAAGACTTAGGCTTGGAAATGGTTTTCGATTTGACTAGCGGGATTCTCTCTCTTTGTTTGCGGGCTGTCCATAGAAAGGAGAAACATTTCTTCTTGATTTTGACTAGGATCCCTTTTGGAATGTAAGCTATCAAGGCCCAGTATACTGGGATGCTTTGGAGGACCGCTTTCAGTAGGATTAAACTTCCTCCTCTAGAAAGAAAACGATTTGCCCAAAAAGAGATCCTATCTTCAATTTTTTTATATATCCACAACCAGTCCTGGAAGGTGTAGGCGTTGGGTTTGAGGGTGAACCCTAGATATTTCAAACCCTCTAAAAGAGGGGTTAGGGGAAAGGGTGAGGCATGAGATAAATCTTCCTTACATTTTCTAAGAGATTATTGTAAGATAGCCTAGATTTTTCCGTGTTGATTACCATGCCTGTTGCTTTCTTGTAGAGGTCCAAGATCCTTGTAATGGTAGAGAAATTTCCCAGGGTGCCTTCTCCGAAAAGTAGAACATCATCTACAATTAAGGTGTGTGTTAGAGTGACCAAGTTAGAAAGATTGATTCCCTTTAAGTTCCCCTCTAAACTAGATTTTTGTAGCAGCCGGCACAGGGCATCGACTACAAGCAGAAAAAAGGAAGGGTGGAAGGGGGAAACCCTGCCGTATGCATTGTGTTTGACAAAAGAATGGAGAGGGGGAACCGTTTATCAAAACAATGTATGAAGTCGAATGTATGCATCCCATTATCCAATCAACCATTGGTAGAGGCATTCCTATATGTATTAGAAGAAGCAGGAGGAATGCCCAATTTCCTCGATCATAGGCCTTGGAGAGATCTAGTTTTAAAGCCATGGCTGGTAATTTTTCTTTTTTGATGGAGTGGAAAACTTCCTGAGCTATGGACACTGCTTCATGAATTTGATGGTTAAAGAGGAAGCCAAATTGTTCTTCTGTGATAATCTTGCTAAGAACCGGTTTGAGTCTCTGAGCTATGACCTTGGAGATTATTTTGTAGATCATGTTACAACATGCTATGGGTCTGTAGTCTTCAAAATTTTCCCCTTTTTGTTTTTTGGGGATCAAGGTAATGAAGGTAGAGTTAAAGGTACCCAAAATTTTTCCTGAGCCCTGAGATTCTCGGACGACCTTGAGTATGTCCTCCTTCAGTAGGGTGTAAAACCCCAGGAAAAATTCTACAGTGAATCCATCTGGCCTAGGGCTCTTTCCTTTATGAAAGGAGTGAAGAACTGTGTGGATTTCCTCCTCTTTAACTTCCTCTTCTAAGTCAAATTTCATTTCATCTGAAATAAGGGTGGGGAAGAGATTAATTACCTCTAGAATATCTTCTATCGGGCATCCTGGGGGGGCCATGAACCTTTCCTTGAAGTGGGCTTCAGCTGCCTTGGTCTTCTCCAGAAAATACTTAGCAATATTTCCTTGATCGTCCTTGACTTCCAGATTGGTGTTTGTATTCTTTCTATGCATTGCAAAGTGGTGAAATATTTTTGTGTTTTTGTCACCTTCATTAATCCAAAGAGCTCTGCTCTTCAATCTCCACAGTGCTTCTTCTTTTTCCAGTAACAAAGCCTTTTTTCTCTCTAACGTTTTTAGGGTTATCAATTGCTCATTGGAGAAAATTCCGTTGGGCATCAGAATGTTTAGTTCTTTGATTTTGAGTTCAATTTGCTTTAGGTCACGTCAGTCATTTTCATCATGTTCCTTACCCCAAGCTTTGGCGAGAGTCTTGATTCGAGATAAATTAAGGTCGAACTGTTCCATGAAAGAGGTATTCGATGAGAAATTTAAAGGACACCAACTGTCCTTCACCAGTTTGCAGAAGTATTTGTGCTCTAACCAGGAGGGGTTGAACCTGAAAGGGGCCGGGGGGCTTTTTTTCTGGCACTATGATAGACATAGAGATTGATCTATGATCAGAGGAACCTCCTACTTACACAGAAGAACGAAAAAATAAGCCTTAGCTGGAACAGGTCTTCAGACTTAAGGAATCTGTCCAGTCTTTTGGAGATAGCCTCATCTCCTCCTCTATTGTTCCTCCAAGTTGGAGTGATTTTCACTGACCGAACATCAATCAAGTTTTTCTCTTCAAACAGATTGAGGAATAAAGGGGATAGTGAGTCCGGACGGGCATTCTTGACCCAAAATTCTCCCGTTCCTAGGGTTAGGTTGAGGTCGTCGGGGAGAATGAGCTTGTGTGAGTTCAAAACTCCAGAAAGACTTAGATTTTCCCAAAAAGATTTGCGGTCATGGAAAGGACCATAGATGTTGAGAAAGGTGAACTGCTGGTTTAGCTCCAGAATTTCAAGTTCCATTTTGAGGGCTGAGGTGAGAACAACAGAGGATACAAGCTTTAGTTTCGGGCTCCAAGCTGTGAGGAGGCCACCATAGTGATCGTCTGCCTCTGTAGTTTCCACATTCCAGTCCTTACAAAGTTTTTTTATCACCTCTATTGCTCTCACACCATCCATCATCATTTCTTGAAGTAAAAGAATTTTAGGTTTTTGTAATTCGACTAACCTTTTGAGGGTGAGTTGTATGGGCCTACCCCCTAGACCCCTTATGTTGAAGGAGAGCGCTAACATTAATCACCCTTTGAGAGGGCTTTATCCACTCTAAATGCCCTACTAATGGTTCTTTGTTTACCATTTTTGACGTCATTGGCAGCCTGTAACTATGCTTTGGTTAGAAGGGATTTCCATCCTACCTTGGATTTTAAGGGGGGATCTAAAGCGATACCTCATGTGGAAAAAATGGGAGATTCTTCGGAAGAATGGGACCGGAGGTTGTATTTATGTTTTGGTGGAGGGGAAAAGGTTGTAGCAGGGCTGGAGGAGCGATTTAGGGCTTGGGAGGGGGAAGAAGGGGCCACGGGTAAAGTATCAACGAAATTCGTAAGAGGAAAAGATGATTTCAAAACGAGACTAGAGGGAATACCTTTTGGTGAAATGTCGGCTTCTGAGCTGGAGCTTTCCTCTACGTTGTCGTTGGGTGGTGAATTCCTGTCTCCCAAAGTAGTCCCTTCTGCTGCCACATTTTTGCACACAACGTCTTGAGTAGCTAAAATTGTCACCTTGCATGCCATATTTTGTTTATCCAACGAGTCATCCATATGAGCTACTGGAGAGGTATCTGTCACCTTACATGCCGCTTGAGTAGCCATAGTGTCCTCCAAAGGTGCTGTTACAGCGACATCCATCACCCTATTTTTTCTAACCCAAGTTTTCTTGTAAGGAGGTTTGTAAGAGCTAGCTTGTGGCGGTGCAGTGCAATCTCTCTGCAAATGGCCAACCTGTCTGCAGTTAAGACAACAGAATGGTAATTTATAGTAATCGAGCTGCTGTGTCCATGTACTTCCCCACATTTTTAGTTTGATTTCCTCATAAAGGCCATTCCTTAAATCCATTTCGACAAGAATACGGGTGCATCGTCTGTCCATCTTCAAATTCCAATCTTCCTCTAGAGCGATAAATTTCCCTAATTTGTTGCCAATTGCTTCCAGGATTGGCTCCTGCCAGAACACCATCGGTAGCCCAGGGAGGATGACCCAAATTTGTCGAAGGTTATGGGGTTCCCTGTTCGCATTGAAATCCACTGACCAAGCTTTTAAGATTAAGCCCGAAGGTCCCTAGTTCCATTGTTGGTTCAGAAGTGAGGCTGCGTTTTGCTCTAAGTGAACTTTGAAAAGGAACCAGCCTCGCGGTAGTACATGGAAATCCGGAACATAACCAATTGCAGGAAGCCAAAAACGTTCCATCTAGGAATAAAGGGCTTCTCTACCAGTTGTTTTTCCACATAAGCAACCAACCAAGGTGTGCTTCAGGTAATTCAGGATTTTAGAGAGATGGATATCCTTTCCAACCACTAGCTCGGGGCTTGATTTTTTTGGTTTGATACTTCTTTTTTTCGGACGTCTGAAGTGAGGTGAGCTGTGCATGTGAACATTATTGCTGTGACTGGGTGGATGGTGAGCTAATGATGAGGGACCAAAGGTATGAGGTGGAGAAGGCGGTAGAGAAAAAATCTTGGAACCAGAGCTAGGGAGGGGGGATGTGTAAGGGCTTTTGTGTTGCGGATGGTGGGTTTCTGAATTAGGCATAGTGCGGAGATACCGAGGCTGTACCTCCTTGTCCGTGCAGAATATGGGGGCAGTAGGGGAGTCATAATTGTAATCCACTTCGTCAATTACCATGGTGTGTGGGTTTTAAACCAGGATTAGCCGTACTGCAGTGTGACGTCTCTTTGTGACGGAGGGAGAGGGGTAATGATGATAGAAAGGGACGGGACAGAAAGGGAAAAATTTAAGGGGATGGAGAAGTTACTGCTACGCTGCGACATACTGAGTGCGAAGAAAAATGGTTACAGGACTGGCAAAACAGAACCTTCGACCTTCAGACATGCGCACCTATCCCTCACTCCGAGCTCCATTCTCCCCCTTGCATCTCTTAAATTTATATATATATATATTTGAATATTTTAAGATGTACAAATTTTTTCTTAAATTTTATATTTAAAAAAAAATTGTATATAATTTTTTTTTTTTTAATATTTAGAAAATTTATAATTTAAGATGAATTTATATTCATAATAATACAATTATAAGAAGGCTCTTTACATATATCTTGATAATATGCACCAAAATTATATTTCTACATATCTTTAGAAGCTTTAACGTTCAATTAGTTATATAAAATTATAATCAATGTAAATTTATTTTAAATAATTAAATAAATTAAATTTCTTTTAACACTTAATAGATAGTTCCAAAACTGATCGTATCATAATAAAAATATATTACATTACAGTAAAATATAAACATAACTAAGTAACCAGAAATAGTTTTCTTCACTTTCTGAATTCAATGTTTAATTTTCTACGAAACAATTAATTTTTTTGGTTTTTTCAAACACACTTATTCAATGAATATAATGGAGGTTCTAATTTTTTGAAATAAAAAAATTACTCTGGTTATTCATATGAATTAAAAAGTACATATCAACCACTCAAAAAATGGAGATTCTAACCTATACGATAAGTACAAATTATTAATATAATTTTTTTTTATTAATTGAATAACTAAAATGAAGTTTCTAACATATTAGAAATAGGTAAAAATAATTATTTTGTATTTAATTATATCTGAATGACTGAATATAAGTCTGTACAGACTTACATTCAATACTATTTGATTCACTAATATGAATATCAGCAGTATAGTTTTTTGGCTGCAAAAAAATAAAAATAATTAATTTATAAAAAAATTATTAATTGAATAATTAAAATAAAGATTTTAAAATTAATTAACTTACAAATTGAATTTATTAATTAAATAAATAAAATGGAGATTCTAACGTGTTAGAGATTCATCAAAATACAATTAATGTATATATTAATTGAATGAATAGGATACAGGTCCTAACAATTATGGAGCTTTTTTGCTCTTAGTTTTTAAAATAGTTGCTGTTATTAGAGCAAAACAATAGTGATAATGACATCTTAAATAAAAAAACTAATACTACATCTGTTCGTAAAGGGCGTTATTATCTTGATCTTTTAATTAATTATTGTAACATGTTTATAAAGATTTCAAAGTTACACAAAAATATATATATCCTAGAAAATAATTAGAGATCAGGATGAACAAAAAGACAAATTATTAAAAAATTTAATTATAGAAAAAAATATGCAACTGAAAAACCAACTTGAGTAACGACGACTCATGGTTCTTTCTTTCTGACGTCTTCGATTAAGAAAACTAAAACATGGAAAGTCGGTATAAAAGTTAATAAATAAGAAGCATCATCTTGAGAAGCTGGGGTTGATATAATTTATTAAAATAGAATCAAGAGATCCACTTGTATTATTCTATCATATAAGTCTTGAGCTTCTAAAGATAACAAGTCACCTTTTTTCATTGTGGAAATATTGTAAATAGTCTTGTAATGTTCCCTAATAGGAATGGATAAATGTGACATTCACTAGATTTAGATTAAATATTGAGTCTTTAGCATGGAAAGGTAAGAAATTTATTTTTATTTTTCTTTTCTCATAAGTAGTTGGTGTTTTTGGGTAAAAGATCCATTTTAAACCCGTATCTATCAAGTACCGAGAGAGATCCAATTTCTTGAGGTGTATTTCTTTTTTTAAATTTAAACTCAAGAAATTTGATCTCTCTTGATTTATAGATCCGGGTTTAAGTTTTAAGTTTTTATTTTATAAACGAACATCTATTTTTTAATTACTTTTCATAATATTTTATTTTATGAACCAATATGGATTTTTTTTAAAAACTTTCCATAATTTTTTTATTTTATGAGCCGACATGACATCTCCCCCATACTGGCTGTAGAGCACCTCATTTCACTCGGTGCAATAACCTAGTATGTTCTCAAGGTTTAGATTTTGTTAGAAAATTATAAAAATAGAAGCAAACCACAGTAAAAATACAACACTATATTTATGTGGATATTTATTGGGTTTTTTCTTGTGATACAATGTAAGGTCACTTCTTCTTTATGCAATACATATGAAGGTCCTAGAAGGAATCAAAATATATTAGAAGAGTTTAGAAATTTTCATCTAGGGGGATTTTCCATGCAATCTTGGGTAGGGGGTTGTGGCCAACCGCTCGATTCATATGAATCACACAAGAGGATAGTTGTGTACCATTATACAAATGCATGTTAGAGATATCGATATTGATTTAACCTCCTAACGTTCTCCTACTTGATTTGATACACATGAAGTTTCTTACCTATGTTCTATGCTCATGTGCCATTTCCCAATGTTTCCTTCATCACATTTTCAGCAAGCCTAGAGAAGTTTTACACCCCTCAAATTTCTCTATCCTAATTGGATTTGTAAGTATATATGTAGTATTCTCATTAGCATTCACATTCTTCAACAAGATCATACCTTCTTCCATTACTTTTCTTATGAAATGGTACATAATATTAATATTTTTTAAGGTTGGATTCTTGTGACTAAATGAATAGCACTTTGACTTTCACAATGCAAAGTGATCTTCTCCTACTTCATATTGAAGTCATCTATCAATTACTCTAGCTACATGGCCTCTTTACCGGCCTCGCTTCCCACATATTATTCTTAAGTGGTTGATAAAGCCACCATTGGTTGCAACTTAGATGTCTAACTTAGAAAGATTGAAAGTATATCCTGTAGCAGATTCTCATCCATCTCTGTCTCCACCAAAATTAGAATATGAAAAAAATTTAATTCAATCATATGTGTCGATCTGTAGCAAACAACATCTTTTGAAGCACCCCTAAATATCTAAGTATCCACTTCATGGCATTCTAATGCTCCTAACCATTATTAATCTTGAACCAACTAACATATCCAACTACTTGGGCAATATCTTTTCTAGTTCTTACCATGGCGAGCATGAGGCTTCCTACTACTGATGCATATGATATATGAGACATGCTTGTCTTCTTTGCTTCTGTAGCAGGACATTTTTTTGAAGACAACTTGAAGTGTATAGGAAGTGGGTGCTAATTGGTTTTGCATTCTACATATTGAAGTGCTATAGAATCTTTTGTATATATGAATTTTTCTTAACCATATTTTCTTATCCATTATTTCACTATGTATCTTCATCCCTAGAAAATGATTTTTTTACTCCTAAATATTTCATTTCAAATGTCCTAACTCATGATCCTTAAGATCAATGATTTTCTCCATGCCATGGCATGCAAAAACCATGTCATCAACATACAATAGAAATATAATACAACAACCATCATAAAACCTTTTTTAATATGCACAATGGCTAGGTTCACTTCTATTGAAACCTTAGATCTTCATGAAGGTGTCATATTTTTTATACCACATTCTTGGAACCTATTTTAATCCAATACATAGATTTCTTGAGTCTACAAACCAAATTCTCTTTCCCCCTTTCTTTATATAGCTTACTCCAATCTATATAAATATATTCCTCAAGATCACTACGAAGGAAAACAGTTTTTACTTCAAGTTTCTCTAGCTTTGAATCGTGTGCTTCTACAAATGCAAATAAAACTCTTACAATAGTTAGCTTCACAACTAGAGAGAATATTTCATTAAAGTCTATACCTAAATTCTACACATAACCTTTTTCCACCAAGCAAGATTTATAATATTTCAACCCATAATTATTTATCTTTACTTTATACACCCACTTGTTCCTAACAACCTTTCTTCTCGATGGGAGATTTACAAAATCCCATGTTTCATTCTTGTATAGTGATTTCATTTCTTCATCCATGGTTTCCCTCTATTTATCTACGTTCTTAGATTCTCTAGCTTCCTGAAATGAGCTGGGTTCACCATCATTAGTTAACAAAGAAACAAAAGAATGAAAATGAGGAGAATACATTTCACAATGTATTTTCGGAAGGTAGATCTTCTGAGTTTTGGATGTTGAACTTGTTGTTCTTTATGTTGATCAGAAGTTTCACTTTCATTTTCTTCTTCACTCATTTCTACTTATATGGGTACAATCGTAAGTGCCCATTGTACGTCCTTCCTTTGCATGGATTTTTCATCAAAAATAAAATCCCAACTAATAATTAACTTGTAGTCAGTATGATCCCATAGTCTATATCCTTTTATTATATTGTCATAGTTGATAAACACACATTTCCTTGACTTTGGGTCAAGTTTGGACCTGTTTTATTTAGGAACATGGGAAAATGCACCAGAACCAAAGATACACAAATTATGAGAATAATTAACTAGCCTATCAAACCAAACTTCCTTTAGAATATATCCATCCAACGTGGTTGTAGTATCTATTTATAAGAGAAGAAACTATATTAACGACCTCTACCCAGATCCATTATCCAACCAAGATGTGTTGAGAATGCTTATCGCATGTTCCATGATTTTAAAATTCATCCAATCGGCCACACAATTTTGCTGTGGAATATATGAAGAAATATTTTGGTGCTTGATTCCATCCTATGTACAAAATCTATCAAATAACTTGGACAAATACTATTATTTATTATTCCATATAAGATGTAAAAAAAAGTTTCCCAAACTTTTCTCTACTCGTGCCTCCTCTTTTGTTTACCAAAAATATAGTGCTCACACTTGAGTTTAAACTACAAGACTTAATCCCAAAAATCATACCTCAGTTATCATATTTTTCAAACATTTTTTCACTCATATGTGCTTGTCTTTGATGCCACAACACACTGCATCTAAAACATTCCCCAAGTTTGTTGTTGCTACATGATTTGTCATTATATCACCTAACAAACAATAGAGGTTCCCATAATATTCTCCTTTTGCTAGCACTAGGGTTCATTTGGTAATATTGAAACAATTATCGCCAAAGGTAGTAGAATACCTCAATTTATTCATTGTCTTAATTGAGAGAAAATTATTTTGCAGATATGATACATGTCATACATCACACAAATTCTTTTCTCTCCCATCGTCCAATTTGATACTAATATTCCCTCCTCCTATAAATTATATATGATGATCATCACACAAGTAGACCATCCTACCACTATAGGGTTGATATTTGACAAATTGATCTCTCCATGGAGATGTGAAAAGATGCACATAAGTCTAAAACCCAAGCATATAAAAGTGATCTACTATGATTGAAAAAGAAAACCTCTCATGTTGTTGTTTATTTTGAATTTGTTGTGTTGGCCTTAGTTGATGGTTGATCTATCTTTTCATTCTTCTTTTCCTTCTTTAGATTACAATAGTCCTTTTTCAAGTGCACCGTTTCCCCACAGTTATAGCACTTCATATTTAGTTTTCATCCTCTAGACTGTGATCTACCTTGTCGAACCCTTTCTCTAGATCGACCTCTCATAGATAGGGCTTCACTGGTAGAGTGTTCGAGAGATGATTTTCACCTCAACCCTTATCCCAACAAAGCGATTACCACATCATTAAATTTTAAAGTTCCTCATGATGAGTTGGTGATGGCCATCACCAAATGATCCTAGGTATCTAGGAAGGAACATAGTAAAATGATTTCTATGTCCTCATCCTCCACCTTTACACCAACTAAGACCAATTTACTGATTAGGGTATTAAACTTGTTCAAATTATCTACCACATTTTAACCCTCCTTCATCCTTAGATGATAAAGAAGGTTTTTAGGAAAACCTTATTTGTTTCCAATTTAGTCTCATATAGCTTACCAAGTTTCTTCCAAAGTGCTTCTATGCTCTTTTCTTTACTAACATTGAACAAGACATATTCTACTAGGAAAAGATGAATTGTTGAAATTTCCTTCCTATCTAGTAGTTTTATCCACTACTTGTCTATCATGCTACATAATTTTTTCTCAACCCCTTTCAAGCCTAAGACTTGAAAATTTTGAACCAACAAACCCTCCACCTTCATCTTCCACAGGGATAATATTTTTCCATCAAATTTCTCAAACACGAACTTTTTTAGATGTCATGTCATTATTGCAGTCCCCACCCACAAAAAACCTTGTGCCTACAAGTTTTCTAGGCTTTAATACCATATGTTAAAAGAATAAAAAAACAAAAGAAAACAACAATAACAATAAAACAAGAGATTTACGTGGAAACTGTGTTGTGCATAGGTAAAACGATAGATCAATGGTAGTTTTTGATCTTTTATTATTAGTCATAAAAGAACATACAATGATGTCTTCTCTTGTGATACATTGAAAGGAGTTAGTTCCTTTTTATACAATACATATGAGGGTTTCATAAGCAGCTAAAATATAATATAAGGGTCTAGAAATTTTCTCCTTAGGGGATTTATTCCCAAGGACCTAGAACATGGTGGATTCTTCCCCACACCTCTAAGTAGGGTGCCCTAGCCAACCACCTCTCTTCCCCCCCACCTTTCGGGTGACCCTTCTAGTGTGACTGATGCATACAAATCACTGAAGGGGATAGTGTTGCAAAACTATGCAAGAAAATATTAGAGATTTAGATATTGAATTCACCTCCTAACTGATTTGGACATTGTATTGTGAATTGCAATAAGTCTTTGAATCTTGTAAATATAGAAAAAATATTTCAACCATTATTTCCTTCATCTTTATTTTACTTTATAATTGGGTATATGGACACTTTCTGTAGTGTGTAAAAATTTTTTTGCTAGTATGACCCTATTTTATATAGCTATAAAATTTAGATAGTTTTTTCATACAAAATTTTAATTATTTTTCTTGGAAGAATATATCTATGATATTTATAGATTGTAACAATTTGGGTTTAACTTTGATCAAATGAGGCTAGTCTTTATAGACACATAATAGAACAATAAATGTGTATAGTATTATGTGTTATTGCAATACAACTTACAAGAGATGAGTGGTACTTATAAAAAAATAGGGATAAATCCAAATTGTAATTTAATGGTATGTCAATTGGGAAAATAAGGTGTACCAATTTAGAACATAATTATATTAAACTCATATGATAACTATTAGATTATGTAAGATGAAAATAAATATCTATGCACTAACAAAACTGCTAGTTTGGCAAAGCATAGGGAGTAAAAAAATAAGAAAAAAATGGATCCTAACAATGATCCTTGTTAAGGTACCCAAGTACACAAATTTCAAAGGATTAACATGAGTTAGGAACTAAATCGAGTATTTTAGAATGGAGTAACACCAATGCTATAAAGGCCTTGGATCTTGAATTAAAGATGATCTCATATAGATCCATTGAATGTCAAGAGCATGAGGCATGCGAAGGTTCAAAACTCCAATTAGGAAGGTTGAATGATACTCTAAAGAGGAGAGCCAAGTAACCTCAAAGAACATGGTTGAATTCTAAATAAGAAGAGGATAAGTTGTAGATGCATAAGAATGGAAAACACTAACAAATACCACATGGATACTTAAAAAAAAACATTGGTGAGGAACTAGAGAAAATGATTCAAACATAAGAAAATGCCATCAACCATCAAAAGAGAAATGCATCTTACAAATGTTAAAATATCTTCGAAAAAAGTATGATGAAAACTTTGAAGAGGGCCAAGTAACCCTAAGATGGAAATGAAATCAATGATCCACATGAAAAATCCAACCACCAAATTTAAAAATCCTTGAGAAAAGAGAATAAAATGCACACAAATCTGATCCTTAGGGAATAATAGAAAATGGATACATGGACTCTAAAATGAGTGTCATCATAAAAGGCCTAAAGTGGCACTCATGTACTATAATCGAGAAAAAACAACATAACATGAGTATCCTTATGGACACCAATCCATCTCACCAAAGTGGATGGCTCACTGGATGTTGTAACAATTGAGTCAAAATAGGAATAGATGCTCGAAATGAGGCTCACTTTGAACAAATATTGATCTTGAACAGAGTAGTGAAGTGTAAAGAATCATACAAATGAATATTACACAGTATCCCCTTACAATGTTGAATTGTATGGACCTAGATGAAGACAACGGATTTGATAGGTGTTGGTGAATGTATAGAGGTATGGGTTGAAGGTGATAAAACTTTGTCAAGAAACCAAGCAAGAATCGCTCAAAGGTATCTAGCTCCAAGCTTTACAAGATGAGCCTATGCATAGTCATGTAGGTAAAACCCTAATGACACTCTAAAAATATCTACATGAGTGGATCAAATCCACTACTTGGAAAGAGTTTCCAAAGGTACAAAAAGAGATACACCAAAAATAAATCCATAAAGGGAAACAATCCTCAATATGGATATTGACAAATAAGCAGAGAAATTTTAGATGCAAAATTTAACCCATGGATAATTTTTAGGGTTTTTTCCCAAAAAACGATTCGCCATTTTCCGTTCTTTTTAATACAATTTGCCTAAATTCCATAAGATTACATTTTTTACTCTAAAATCACCTAAAATGTCCAAAAAACACATAAAATCCTTAGAAATTTGAATATTTTATAAAAATTATCTCCAAACATTTTATGGTTGGAAATTTGATAATTAGTAAGATTCGCCAAAGTTTATACACTTTAAGAAAATTATGGATCCTTAAAAGTTTCCTTGCAAACAAGGCAATGATATCTACTCATATGTACACGTGAGGAATCAACAAATATTTATTCTACGAAAAAAAAATGTATATGAACAGAAAAATTGGGCAAAGTCCAAGAATGTGGCCAATAGACACTCTCTAGAAGAAAAACCCGATTCAACGAAAAAGTGTCACATATCAACAAAGGGCTCCAATAATTGTGTTGAAGCTTAAACTAATTGGTGTCAATGCATACAATGGTTGCACTTCAAGAAAGAAGTGGTGCTAATGTAAAAAGGAAAGAAAAAGTGCTTCAAAAAACATAAGCAAACACCACAATGGCCACTAATAAATTGCCGAGGAAAATATCTATCCACATGTGAAAAAAAAAGTATCTTGAATAAAGGAAAACAAGTGTTGTGTGAATGGAATGGAAAATGGAGAATTCGAATAAATAATAAATAATTGTGACAAAAAAAAAAACCAACAATGCATCAAATACAATGAATTGGCAAAAACAACAAACTCAAACACATGAACATGTACAAATGATACTTTAATTGTTTGCAAAATATACATCATTGGAATAAAAAAATATGCTAATGGCCTTCATAAAACAACAAATTCATGAACATATAAATAATGGTTTGATTATTTGCAAAATACAGTAGCGAAAGGAATAAGTGCTAATAAAATTGCTTATGATGAACACTTAAAAAGAAAAGGAATCTAGTTAAATGTAAATTGGGATGAAATTGTTGAAATTGCAGATATATGTTGTTGGAATTGCATAATCTTGATGCCCATAAGTATTCAAGAAGACTAAATCCATTGCAATTTGAACAATAGAAAATAACAATTTAAGCAAAGATATATGTATGGCTAGAAAAATCTATAACTTCTCGAACTTATAATGTTTAGCAAACTCCATAAATATAAAATAACATAAAGTGGATGCTCGGAGACCACATGGATCCACATGCTACACGCTACAAAATCCCATGTGAAGAGGGGACTTGGTCGACAAGGAAGATGGCATCCAGGAGGGTTGCTACTATTGTGGAATCAAACTAGAAAAGCATGGCCTTCATGCATTAATGGTGCATTGTCTCGAACCAAATACCTTCGAGGAGAAAGAAGTTAACCCCCTTTTGGTTACAATAAATGTCATGGCCTTGGTGAGGTGAGGAGGGCGCCTTGGCCATCACCCCACCTATGGATAAGATTTGATAGGATTGGCAAGTGGGATTAGCCAAAGAGAAAAAGATGGGAGCATGTGGCAAATGACATGATTCGAAAGCCCCAAGGTTTACCCAACGACATCCAGAAGTCAAGACGTGTGGTGGGGCACCACACCCGGATACCTTGGTGGGAAAAAGGCTTTGATGTCATAACAAAGGGCTTCAGTAAGAATGTGGGCACGTTGGGAAGAACGGGTTGGAATCTCGTGAGGAGAATCCCGGGAGCATGAGTCACCTAAAAGGAAAGCGACAAGCTCTATCGACAAAAAAGTAGAGATTCTAATTATTGATAAAGATGGGAACTAATCACTAAGTGACCCTCTTTCCATCCACTTTCTTACCAAATGGGAATGATAGTTTTCTAAAGTTGTAGATGGAAATGATCATCTCACAGCAATGAATAAAAGAGGTTGATTAGGAATCAAGTAGATTAACATTTCATTTAAGATTTGACTTTTTAAACCTTTTTATTTTTTTGACTTGAAATCAAAAACCAATTTTCATTAAATAAGGAGATTGATCAAAGTCATATTTAGTAAATAAATAAGGTTGATTTGGGTTAGACCAAACTTATTAATATCTAATTTAACATATATTAGATTAACAACACCTTTACAAAAGGATCTCCTTTGAAAACCTAACCTATCTTATTGTCAAAGTATTGATAAAGAAAGAATAAAATTCTTGCCAATTCGATGTAATTAGAGTTAATGTGAGAAAAAAATGTTATATTTTCTTAAAAAGAATTGATTACTTTAATAATAAAATTGAGACCCTAATTTAAAAATAGTAACTTCTCTTTTATCCAACTTAGTTTTTATTTAAAAATTCCAAATTTTACCTACACGCTACCCATTGTAATATTTTACCTAGACTCTTAAAAATGTACCAACGAAAAAAATTACACATTAAAAAATTACCTATCTTTTCATTAATCAAATGTCTACATCTCAAGATTTCAAAGTTCTCAACACAACGACTGACATAATATGAAATACATGATATATACAAGACAGAACAATTAATAATTGGGCATTGCCTTTAAATACACTATTGTTTGGGCAGGTTTTCAAGTAAACATGGCAGGTTTTGGGATATGATGTATGACTTTTTCTACATATACTGGTTATTTTTGAGTTGTGAAAAAAAATCGAACAATTTGTTTTGGAGTTCTGCCATTACTTTTTATAATAAGTCGCTGTTATTAGAATTAAAGAATTTTATAATAAGTCGCTGTTATTATTAGAATAAAACAATCTTGAGAAAGATGTGTTAAATAAAAAACTAATACTACATCGTGGGTAAACAGTCTTTGTTATGTTTTAATTGATGAAACATATGGGCAAGTGAAGATTTATTGATTCGTTTACGATCAGGAAAGATAAATAAACAATGGAAAGTCTACGAAAAAGTATTGAATAGGAAGCATGATCCGAGAAGCTATTGATATAATTTATTCAATCAATAGGTATCTGATTATATTTACTCCTGTATGCAAATATTCCAAATGTATTCAAATGTTGACTGACTTCTCTGTGAATCCGTCATATTGTTTTTTAGGTTTATATTGCGTTGAAGATTTAATGGAGTGCTATGAAAGAGTCTGTCTACTCAGACTAATAAACCATATTGCATGCTCTTCTGAGAGGTTCAAAAGAAAAAGCTCTGTGACAGGAATTGCAGCTTGTATATATATGTCTGCATGTTTATTCAATGCTGTAAATAAGACTGGAACGAAAGAAATAGAGTATTTCAATGGCTGCCAATCACAGCAAGGCGAGGAATGTGAACGTGGTCTTGCTCTGTGTAACTCTGATGGGATTCATCTGCTTCGCGTTTTTGAAAAAGGCCCAAATGTCGTTCATTAATCCCGTCGTTTTAAGCTCCTTTTCGGACAAACCTGATGACCCTTTTAAAATGCTAGGATTGTGCACTAAAGTTGCAGATCAGTCTGTAAGTCAGTAACCTCTCAAAAAATTTCTATTAGAAATAATAGAGATCTGATTGTAAATATTCTTCCACAATGTTCAATTTTTCATTAGGTTAAGATTTTTAAAATTTCATTGTATTTAAACTTCAAAAATTTCTTTATGTTTAGATTTTTGATATTTCATTATTGAATGGTAATTTTGAACTTCTAAGTAATTAATAGAACATGGGAATAACAATCCAACAATCCGCAAGCTAAATATACCAATCAAATATAAAAATGATGACTTGTAGAAATTCCAAAAACCTTAACACGGTAATAGAGATCCGTGTAGGGTATGGTATTAATAAGGCGTCTCTCTAAAGATCCCTGTAGGGTATGGTATTAATAAGGCCACTCTCTAATACAGGGGTTTTTGTATACAATTGTGCAGAATTATTATAGTACTGTACTATCCAATGATACGGCAGATCTTGAATCAACACTGTCTAGAGTTGCGAACCCTAACAAAACGGGTATAATGACGTTGCTGAACGCAGCATGGGCAGCGAATAATAGCGTGCTAGATCTGTTCATGCAGAGTTTCCAAGTGGGCAACGGAACTGAACACCCCTTGTATAGTGATTTCATTTCTTCATCCATGGTTTCCCTTTATTTATCTACATTCTTAGATTTTCTAGCTTCCTTAAATGAGTTGGGTTCACCATCATTAGTTAACAAAGAAACAAAAGGGTTCACCATCATGGTTCTGGATGTTGAACTTCTTGTTCTTTATGTTGATCAGAAGTTTCACTTTCATTTTCTTCTTCAATCATTTCTACTTATATGGGTACAATAGTAAGTGTCCATTGTACCTCCTTCCTTTGCATGGATTTTTCATAAAAAATAACATCCCAACTAATAATTAACTTGTGGTGAGTATGATCTCATAGTTTATATCCTTTTATTATATTGTCATAGTTGATAAACACACATTTCCTTTACTTTGGGTCAGGTTTGGACCTATTTTCCTTAGGAACATGGGCAAATGCATCAGAACCAAAGATATGCAAATTATGAGAATAATTAACTAGCATATCAAACCAAACCTCCTTTAGAATATATACATCCAACGTGGATGTATTATCTATTTATAAGAGAAGAAACTATATTAACGACCTCTACCCAAATCCATTATCCAACCAAAATGTGTTGAGCATTATTTTGGTGCTTGATTCCTTCCTATGTACAAAATCCAACAAATAACTTGGATAACTAGCATTATTTATTATTCCATATAAGATGTAAAACAAACTTTCCCAAACTTTTCTCTACTCGTGCCTCCTCTTCTGTTTACCAAAAATATAGTGCTCACACAAGTCTAAACTACAAGACTTAATCCCAAAAAGCATACATCAATTATCATATTTTTCAAATATTTTTTCACTCATATGTCCAAGTCATTGATGCCACAACATCACTACATCTAAAACATTCCCCAAGTTTGTTGTTGCTACATGATTTGTCATTATATCACCTAACAAACAATAGAGGTTCCCATAATATTCTCCTTTTGCTAGTACTAGGGTTCATTTGGTAATATTGAAACGATTATCGCCAAAGGTAGTAGAATACCTCAATTTATTCATTGTCTTAATTGAGAGAAAATTATTTTGCAGATGTGATACATGTCATACATCACACAAAATATTTTCTCTCCCATCGTCCAACTTGATACTAATATTCCATCCTCCTATAAATTATATATGATGATCATCACACAAGTAGACCATCCTACCACTATAGGGTTGATATTTGACAAATTGATCTCTCTGTGGAGATATGAAAATATAGATGTAAGTCTAAAACCCAAGCATATAAAAGTGATCTACTATGATTGAAAAAGAAAACCTCTCATGTTGTTGTTGATTTTGAATTTGTTGTGCTAGCCTTGGTTGATGGTTGATCTATCTTTTCCTTCTTCGGATGACAATAGTCCTTTTTCAAGTGCCCCATTTCCCCACAATTATAGCACTTCCTATTTAGTTTTCATCCTCTGGACAGTGATCTACCTTGTTGACCCTTTTCTCTAGATCGACCTCTCATAGATAGGGCTTCACTGATAGAGTGTTCGAGAGATGATTTTCACCCCAACCCTTATCCCAACAAAGTGATTACCACATCATTAAATTTTAAAGTTCCTCATGATGAGTTGGTGATGGCCAGCACCAAATGATCCCAGGTATCTAGGAAGGAACAGACTAAAATGATTTCTATGTCCTCATCCTCCACCTTTACACCAACTAAGACCAATTTACTGATTAGGGTATTTAACTTGTTCAAATTATCTACCACATGTTAACCCTCCTTCATCCTTAGATGATAAAGATGTTTTTTTAGGAAAACCTTATTTGTTTCCAATTTAGTCTCATATAGCTCACCAAGTTTCTTCCAAAGTGCTTCTATGTTCTTTTCTTTACCAACATTGAACAAGACATAGTCTACTAGGAAAAGACATGAATTGTTGAAATTGCCTTCCTATCTAGTAGCTTTATCCACTACTTGTCTATCATGTTGCATAATTTTTTCTCAACCCCTTTCAAGCCTAAGGCTTGACAATTTTGAACCAACAAACCCTCCACCTTCATCTTCCACAGGGATAATATTTTTCAATCAAAATTATCAATCACGAAATTTTTTAGACCTCATGTCATTATTGTAATCCCCACCCACAAAAAACCTCATTCCTACAAGTTTTCCATGCTTTAATACCATATGTTAAAAGAATAAAAAAACAATAAAAATAGAACAAGAGATTTACGTGGAAATTGTGTTGTGCGTAGGTAAAATGATATAGCAATGGTATTTTTTGATCTTTTATTATTAGTCATCAAAAAACATACAATGATTTCTTCTCTTGTGATACATTGAAAGGAGTTAGTTCCTTTTTATACAATACATAGGAGGGTTTCATAAGCAGCTAAAATATACTATAAGGGTCTAGAAATTTTCTCCTTAGGGGATTTATTCCCAAGGACCCAGAACATGGTGGATTCTCCCCCACACCTCTAAGTAGGGGGTCCTAGCCAACTACCTCTCTTCCACCATGCCTTTCGGGTGACCCTTCTGGCGTGACCGATGCATACAAATCACTCGAGGGGATAGTGATGCAAAACTATACAAGAAAATATTAGAGATTTAGATATTGAATTCACCTCCTAACTGATTTGGCCATTGTATTGTAAATTGCAATAAGTCTTTGAATCTTGTAAATATAGAAAAATTATTTCAACCATTATTTCCTTCATCTTTATTTTACTTTATAATTGGGTATATGGACACTTTCTGTAGTGTACCAAACAAAATTCTGCTAGTATGACCATATTTTATATAGCTATAAAATTTAGATAGATTTTTCATACAAATTTTAATTATTTTTCTTGGAAGAATATATCTATGCTATTTATAGATTGTAACAATTTGGGTTTAACTTTGATCAAATGAGGCTAGTCTTTATAGACACATAATCGAACACTAAATGTGTATAGTATTATGTGTTATTGCAATACAACTTACAAGAGATAAGTGGTACTTATAAAAAAATAGGGAGAAAGCCAAATTGTAATTTAATGGTATGTCAATTGGGAAAATAAGGTGTACCAATTTAGAACATAACTATATTAAACTCATATGATAATTATTAGATTATGTAAGTTGAAAAGAAATATCTATGGACTAACAAAACTGCTAGTTTAGAAAAGCATAGGGAGTACAAAAATAAGAAAAAAATGGATCCTAACAATGATCCTTGTTAAGGTACCTAAGTACAAAAAGTTCAAAGGATTAACATGAGTTAGGAGCTAAATAGAGTATTTTAGAATAGAGTAACACCAATGCTATAAAGTCCTTGGATCTTAAATTAAAGATGATCTCATATAGATCCACTGAATGGCAAGAGCATGATGCATGTGAATGTTCAAAACTCCAATTAGGAAGGTTGAATGATACTCTAAAGAGGAGAGCCAAGTAACCTCAAAGAACATGGTTGAATTCTAAATAAGAAGAGGATAATTTGTAGATGCATAAGAATGGAAAACACTAACAACTACCACATGAATGCTTAAAAAAAGAACATTGGTGAGGAACTAAAGAAAATGATTCAAACATAAGAAAATGCCATCAACCATCAAAAGAGCAGTGCATCTTACAAATGTTAAAATATCTTAGAAAATAGTATGATGAAAACTTTGAAGAGGGCCAAGTAACCCTAAGATGGGAATGAAATCAATGATCCACATGAAAACTCCAACCACCAAATTTAAAACTCTTTGAGAAAAGAGAATCGAATGCACACAAATCTGATCCTTAGGGAATAATAGAAAATGGATAGATCCTCTAAAATGAGTGTCAGGATAAAAGGCCTGAAGTGGTACTCATGTTTAATCGAGAAAAAACAACATAACATGAGTATCCTTATGGACACCAATCCATCTTACCAAAGTGTATGGCTCAATGGATGTTGTAACAATTGAGTCAAAATAGGAATAAATGCTCGAGATGAGGCTCAATTTGAACAAATATTGATCTTGAACAAAGTAGTGAAGTGTAAAGAATCATACAAAGAAGCATTACACAGTATCCCCTTACAATGTTGAATTGTATGGACCTAGATGAAGAAAATGGATTTGATAGGTGTTGGTGAATGTATAGAGGTATGGGTTGAAGGTGATAAAAATGTCAAGAAACCAAGAAAGAATTGCTCAAACGTGTCTAGCTCCAAGCTTTACAAGATGAGGCCTATGCATAGTCATGTAGGTAAAACCCTAATGACACTCTAAAAATATCTACATGAGTGGATCAAATCCACTACTTGGAAAGACTTTCCAAAGGTACAAAAATAGATACACCAAAAATAAATCCGTAAAGGGAAACAATCCTCAAGATTGATATCGAAAAATAAGCAGAGAATTCCAATAAATAATAAATAATTGTGACAAACAAATATAACCAACAATGCATCAAATACAATGAATTGGAAAAAACAACAAACTCAAACACATGAACATGTACAAATGATACTTTAATTGTTTGCACAATATACATCATTGGAATAAACAAATATGCTAATGGCCTTAATAAAACAACAAATTCAAGAAAATATAAATAATGGTTTGATCATTTGCAAAATATAGTTGTGAAAGGAGTTGATAAAGTTGCTTATGATGAACACTTAAAAAGAAAAGGAATAGGTTAAATGTAAATTGGGATGAAATTGTTGAAATTGCAAATATATGTTGTTGGAATTGCATAATATTGATGCCCATAAGTATACAAGGAGACCAAATCCATTGCAATTTGTACAATAGAAAATAGCAATTTAAGCAAAGATATATGCCTGGCTAGAAAAATCTAAAACTTCTCGAACTTATAATGTTTAGCGAACTCCATAAATATCAAATAACATAAAGTGGATGCTCGGAGACCACACGGATCCACACGCTACAAGCTACAAAATCCCATGTGAAGAGGGGACTTGGTCGACAAGGAAGATGACATCCCGAAGGGTTGCTACTATTGTGGACTCAAACTAGAAAATCATAGCCTTCATGCATTAATGGTGCATTGTCTCGAACCAAATACTTCCGAGGAGAAAGAAGTTAACCCCTTTTTGGTTACAATATATGTCATGGCCTTGGTAAAGAGGGCTCCTTGGCCGTCACCCCCACCTATGGACATGATTTGATAGGCTTGGAAAGTGGGCTAAGACAAAGAGAAAAATATGGGAGCATGTGGCAAATGACCTGATTTGAAAGCCCCAAGGTTTTACCCAACAACATCCGAGAGTCGGGACGTGTGGTGAGGCACCCACACTAGGTTGGTGGGAAAAAGACTTTGATGGATTCGATGGCATAACGAAGGGATTTGGTGAGAATAAGGGCATGTTGGGAAGAACGGGTTGGAAGCTCGTCACGATAATCCTGAGAGCATGAGTCACCCGAAAGGCAAGCGATAAGCTCTTTCGACAAAAGAGTAGAGATTCTAATTGTTGATAAAGATGGGCACTAAATTCTAAGTGATCCTCTTTCCATCCACTTTCCTACCAAATGGGAATGATAGTTTTTCTAAAGTTGTAGATGGAGATGATGATCTCACATCAATGAATAAAAGAGGTTGATTAGGAATCAACTAGATTAACATTTCATTTAAGATTTGACTTTTTAAACCTTTTTATTTGTTCAACTTGAAACCAAAAGCCAATTTTCATTAAATAAGGAGATTGATCAAAGTCATATTTAGTAGATAAATAAGGTTGATTTGGATTAGACCAAACTTATTAATATCTAATTTAACACATATGAGATTAGCAACACCTTTACAAAAGGATCTCCTTTGAAAACCTATCTTATTGTCAAAGTATTGATATAGAAAGAATAAAATTCTTGCCAATTCCATGTAATTAGAGTTATTGTGAGAAAAAATGTTATGTTTTTTTTTTTTTAAAATTGATTATTTTAATAATAAAATTGAGACCCTAATTTAAAAAAATAACTTTTCCTTTATCCAACTTAGTTTTTATTTAAAAATTCCAAATTTTATGGACACACTACCCATTGTAATATGACCATCCTTATCTCGATTGCTGATTCCCTCCCATTGCAATATGACCATTCTTATCTCGATTGCTGATTCCCTCCATCCAACAGACATGTAGCAAAGTCAAAGATAAAGGGAATCAGCAATCAAGATAAGCTTAGGCTTGTAGTATTTTATCTAGAATCTTAAAAATATACCAAAGAAAAAAAATCATACATTTAAAAATTACCTATCTTTTAATTAATCAAATGTCTACATCTAAAGATTTCAAAGTTCTCAACACAACGGTTGACTTAATATGAAATACATGATATATACAAGACAGAACAATTACTAATTGGGCATTGCCTTTAAATACACTATTTGTTTGGCAGGTTTTCAACTTCAGATGGCAGGTTTTGGGATATGATGTATGACTTTTTCTACATATACTGGTTATTTTTGGGTTGTGAAAAAAAATCGAACAATTTGTTTTGGAGTTCTGCTATTACTTTTTATAATAAGTCGCTGTTATTAGAATAAAAAAATCATGAGAAAGATGTGTTAAATAAAAAACTAATACTACATCGTGGGTAAAGAGCCTTTATTATCTTTTAATTCATGATAAATAAACAATGGAAAGTCTACGAAAAAAGTATTGAATAGGAAGCATGATCCGAGAAGTCCGCGCTTGATATAATTTATTCAATTAATAGGTATCTGATTATATAACTCCTGTATGCAAAGATTCCATATGTATTCAAATGTTGACAGACTTCTCTGTGAATCGGTCATAATGTTGACAGATTCCATATGTATTCAAATGTTGACAGACTTCTCTGTGAATCGGTCATAATGTTGACAGATTCCATATGTATTCAAATGTTGACAGACTTCTCTGTGAATCGGTGAATTGTTTTTTAGGTTTATATTGCGTTGAGGATTTAATGGAGTGCTATGAAACAGTCTGTCGACTCAGACTAATAAGCCATATTGCATGCTCTTCTGAGATGTTAAAAAAGAAAAAGCTCTGTGACACGAATTGCTTGTATATATATGTCTGCATGTTTATTCAAGGCTGTAAATAAGACTGGAACGAAAGAAATAGAGTATTTCAATGGCTCTGGATAAACATTATCGTAGGACATGCTTTCGATCTGGAATAGCACGAGAATGACTATCCCAAAACTCTATCACGTTCCCTCTAATGCCTGCTGCTATCCTATCTCGATAGGGTTCCCTACAAATAAGAGCCCAACAAGTAGCTTTATCACTTTCATCTATCCGGACCCTAAATTTAGTATATTTGAGCAATGTTCTTTTTGAAACATTGAGCAATGATGCCATTGTTGATACCATTCGATTTCTTGAGGTGCTTTGTGCCACAACAGCCGTTGTAATTGCCTTACGAGCAGCGCGGGTATCATTGTTTCTTGATTTTCGAAATGAAGATAATGCAGTTCTTACATTTTCTATTGCATTTTGGCATGTCTTTTTTTTTTTAACATTTTGAAAACTCAACAACTTTGTGGCACGTTTCAATTTTTTGTGTTTTATCAACCCATGTAGGATTTTAGCTTGTGCCATCGTTGAATGTTGTTCAAAATATGACTTGATTATGTTATTGACATGCTCTCTAACTCTCCGACCAGGAATCGATTTCTCAATCTCTTCTTGTGCAGAAACAACTGCACAATCCTCTAGAAAATTTCCACCTCTTCCAACCCCACTGCAACTCCCAATTATATTTTCAATGTGAGAGGGAAAGGTTTCATGTGATGGCTAATCAGGATCATGAGGGGGTCACAGGGTCATGTGATTCTTGATCACCATGATGTGATGTCTGACCATAATCTCTCCCTGCGTAACATGTAAATTAACAAACTGAAAATTGGTGACTTGATAGTTGTGCATTGAACTTTAAAATAGCTAGTAACTTGAAATTTGAGGTGGAAATTGAAAAATTGAAAATTGCATGTGAATTGAATTTTACAACTAATACATTTGGCTTGAGAATTGTTCTAAGTAAAAATCAAAATTGCTAGTAACTTGAAGTTTGAAGTTGCTCAAGTAACTTGAAATTGCTAGTAGCTTGAAATTTCAAATTGCTCAAGTGATACGAACCGTTACACCAAAACCATGAGGTGTTAGTGAAGGCCGCCCACTAGAATCTTAACATCTCACCGTGCTCCACAATCCAGACTCTGGGCTAGATGTGCGCCCGTACGGTGGTGTCCCCTCTGCATCGTACGAGCCCTGGATGAACACTGCAATGCCGATGTTGGATCTGAAACGGCGCGGAAGTGATCGACAACAGTTCAGTTGAAAATAGATATGGACCCCAGGTATGTTCGGCTTCCTAACAGTTCAGGTGCTTCACTCGGCCACCAATACTGTCTGACGGCCTTGCGTATTGGGGAAGTACCCCTCACTCCATGGCTAAGGTAAAACTGATAACCGCTTGGCCACAAAACGACAAGCTCTTGGTTTACCTCACGGGTGGAAACTAGTCAATCAGGTAGGGGTTGTTGCCCTTTTCGCTGGAAGGTCCTCTCAATGGGCCAACTACTTTGGGGTTCCTGTGGTACTCCTCACAATGAGTTTTAGGGCTTATGCTCGAATACTTCCCACAGTTAAGCGGACAGGGAGTATTCCCAGATCTAAACTTGCAACAGATGTGAAATTGGGTAGTAACTTGTACATTTAACTTTAAAATTGCTAGTAACTTGAAAATCAACTATATATATTTAAGTCAAGATAATTATTAATAACTTGATAAAAATGATTGTGGACATAAAAATTAATATCATTTACAATCATCACATTATATAATTGTGGGCAAATTTTCTTTCTGCAATTTATGTCCATTTTAGTTTTACATTACAAGAAAAATGTTATTTTAACTTTATGGTATAATTTATAAATAAATAAATATTTAAAATACAAGTTGTAAATCACCATGCAAAGAATAAATGATTACAACACTTCTACCCTAGAATTTCAAGGACAACATCATGCATCCCATGTTGTACATACGTGAAATAAAAATTTGAGATTGATTTTCTACCCATCATAACATACCGATTATACTCTAAATGTGGGGAAAAAAACATTGATTTAAAGATGAATACGATATTTAATTAAAAAACATTGTAGTGATATGATTGAGGGGAAATTCATAATTTTTAATGCAAAATAACATTTTCATTAGTTGATGATTTTGCAATTTCAACAATAGACCTTTAAAATAGAAATTGTAATTTTATCATAAATTGCAATTTAAGGATTTTTTATCAATAATGCTTCGCATATAATGCAAGGTTGTAAACATTGCAAATTTAATTATTTCCAATTTGTACTAACAAAATATATGGTTCTAATTATTAATCTTATCATGGTAACATGTCATATTATGCAAATAAAAATATATGTGATAGATGAATTTTTTTTTAAAGTAAACATTATAATTAAATAGCTCTTTGGATATTCATTTTGTATTCAAATATTCATTACTATGAAAATATTGCCAACCACCATAACTGTGAAAATATTCATTCATTTGTTTTCAAATTGATAAATTCTAACTAATACATAACTATCAAACATGTAAATTTAAAAATATTCATTCATTTGTTTTGAAATCGAATTTTTCTAACAAAACAAGAATTGAAATTACATTTAACTTGAAATTTGTTAGTAACTTAAAAAATTGCAATTAGTTAAATATGTAAAATTTGACTTGAAAAATATAGTGTCTAAGTGTACATTTAATTTAAAAACTATTCTAATAACATTGAAAATTGTTAATAAAGTTTAGAAATTTCAAAATAGTTAATATGTACATACATTTTAAGTTGAAAATAGAATCTAAGTGTACATTTCATTTGAAAATTGTTGGACAATAAAATTGAAAAATGTTAGCAAACTTTGAAATAATTTGAAAATTGTTTTAAAGCAACTTTGAAGCATAATTTGAAAATTGTTAGCAACTTTGAAATAATTTGAAAATAGTTAAAAATATGTTCATATCTTAACATGAAAATAGAATATAAATTTACATGTTTCATTTGAAATTGTTCTAATTTAACTTTGGATTAAATCCACTTGAAAAATTGTTCATTTAACATAAAAATTGTTGCAACCTTTGAAATTTAAATAACAAATTAATGAAATAAATAAGAATATAATTACAAATAAATATGAAACAAATTAAATTATAAAATTTAGTTAGATTTATTGGAAAATTGTTACTAATTTTGTAAATTATGTAGCATGATATTTAAATTATGATAGCATGTAATTCAATAATTTACCTTGGTTGTCCTTCATTGGAATTTCTTGCACCAAATGTGCATCTTCTTCTTCTCTCAACCTTGATCTTTGTTGTCTCATTCGTTCTCTATTGTACTCACGTTCTTCATTGGCATTTTGTTGTCTAGCATGTTTTCTTTGTCTTTTTTTTTTATTCCCCATCATTCTACAATGAAAACAAACAATTTTTTTTCAAAATGTTATAAGAACAACAATATGTTAGTATGAAATCTTGAAATATGCCTACAAAGAAATCTTACATGAATCAATCTACAATGAAAACAAACAAATTTTTTTTCCAAATTATTATAACAAACAACAAAATGTTAGTATGAAATCTTGAATTATGCCTACAAAGATATCTTACATGTCTAATGAGGTCTAATTTAGAAATATGAAAATGACAAATCTCTAATTCAACAAGATCAAATTCACAAATCTCTAATTCAACAAGATCAAAATTGATAAATCTCGAATGGAAAAAAAAAACTAGAAATGAGGTAAATTGTTTTTTGTGAATCCTTGTTTGTTAGTTATATACAAGTTCGTTGTTGTTTTTTGGAGGGAAGGGTAGTTGGCAAACATTAATTGTTGCCAACTCCTTTCGCGGTTTCTGCTCAGCTGCTTTATATATTTTTTTTACACAGACAAACCCTCGATCGAGCCTATTTGACAGACCCTCGATCGAGCAAAATACCTCGGTCGAGGGTTTAATAACACCTCGATCGGAGGTCTTGTTAAACTCTCGATCAAGGTATCGTTAAACCCTCGATCGAGGTTCTGTTAAGCCCCTTGATCAAGGTATTTAAAAAAGATTGATCGAGCAAATAGATCAATCGAGGGCTTTAAAATACAGGCTGAGAGTCCCTTTCTCAGCAGAATGGAATGTTTGTCTGCCTTACGCAATGTTAAACTATGTCATTAAATGCTCATTAATGAGCGGACTTGATACCATTGGATTCGTCAACAAATATTCTATCCAGATACATTAAAATTTATGAATTTTTATCTTCATATGTCTTTTTTTTTTAAATTTCTTCTACTTTAACACTTGCCCTAAAAAAACCATGCCGACAACTTCGATTGAACTCAAAGAGAAATCCACAACATTCAAAATACACATCCAAAAATTTTGAAAAAATACACAAGCCCCAGATAAATACAATCCTCTTTAAAAGGGTATTTTTAGTTTTGCAAATTATGTAAAAAATCAAAAGATTTCGTGCACGCACACACATGTGTGCAAAATGGAGATTTAAATATTCATTGGGTAAGTTTCGAAAAATAATAATAAATACACTTTTTCGAGAAAAATTAAAAGAAAAATATGTAAAGCCCTAGTGCATTCTGTCTAGATCATGTTCACATATTTCATTTTTAAAATTATTACTTTAACATTAAATTATTGTGCATGCACACAAACTACTTGTTAATTGCTCTTCAAAAGTACACATGTTTCATTAAATGAAAATTTGACACGATATATGGCATTGGTATATTTTGAAAAAAATATCATTGGAAAGCCGACATAATTCTCTACATTTCGTTTTTCCAAACCGCATGTCAAAATTCATGTGGCAAGTATGAGTTTCGAGGGCTTCAATTTAATACAGGGGTAAAATTTCTGTTTTTCACCGTCATATTTGGCCAAAAAGAGTTACCCATATTCAGGGAATCACTCATACACAAACTTGGTTTGGCTTCTCCTGGAAGCTAGAGGGTTTCATGAAAGTCTGTACAATAAATTTCTACCTAAGAAGTTTTTGGGCTTGGGAAATACAAACAAGGCTACATAAATACTAACTTTCCATGAGACAGATTGGCTGCAAACTGACTGACTGAATTCTGACATTGCAGACTGACTGAGTGTCTATCAGAGCCGGCGCATATCAGATATGCTATCATCTCATTAATTACAATATTCCAACACATACGATGGTAGCCAAATATGTCTCAACTTGCTTGACCACTAATGTTTCTTAAATATCCCTGAGATAGTGTTTGAATACTGAACTAAAAACATAATAATTTGAATCTATGTTACGAGGTTGCAAAAGTTTATCTTCATAAAAAACTCAGTCATTGTCGTAATTTTCAGGATTTAAGAAAACAACTTCATTGTAAAATTGAAGTCGATATAGAATAGGATATCTCAAACATGATTCAAAATAGGTAAGATAGATTCTATAATACTTCTATATTCCAACCTATGTCACATTGCCATAGATGTATGAAAGCTAATAATGCCACCAAAAGTGTGAAGCATGGCTACATAATTCATTTCTTTTATTTATCAACCAAGGAGTTGGTAACTCTTCTTATAGAACTCAAGCACAAACTAGTTGTGATTTGATGTTAGATGGTTTAAATCTTGTCATCTTCTGCCCATCTAAATTCTTTACACAAGAAAGGGCTATGTATACCATGCCATAACCAAATGCCCTTGAAAGATCTGTCTCCAACTTCTCCAATGCATCCCTTGGCACTTGTCCACAGTAGCAACCAAATGAAGGGATCAATAGTCTTTGAAGCTAGATATAACTTAGCAAAATCCATCTCCACGCTTATCGGATCTCCCAAAATCATTGGGGTAACTTTATAATATATTTGTGGTTATCTAAAAAAATCTACTTGTCACTTAAGAAAAGGAAGAAGAAAATTGACTAGACAAAATATCGAAAGTAATCGAGGGCAGGAATAGAATTGATAGAGGAAATAAAATCAACACAGTCACACTTCTATTATGCTCTTGTCCTAAAAAATCCTATAGGATTGATTGAGTTCGAGAAACCAGTGCAAATCATAGAATTAAAAACTTGAGTCCTTCACTTTCTAGAACAATTAGTAATGGAGCTCACATAATAGAATCGATTTAGGTACAACCATTTCATTTTTTTAAAAGCCATGAAATGTAAATTAAAGTGAAACGATAGTTACTATAAAATCAACTGCTTGTCCTTGATGTTACTGTGATTTGGCTATTATCCAAAGTTTAAGAAAACTTTTGTGTTGTTTGTAGATGATTGCTTTTTTGGGGGTTATTTTCCCAAGATTTAAATCAGAAATTCAAATATTCAAACAATCCATGCATTCATTTAAGAAATAAATAAGAATTTAGTTATGAATTTATTGAAGAAAGAAATAAGATTTATTTATTGCAAAGAAATACAAATTTTATTTTATGCATCTCCATTTAACAAATGTAAAAATATTTATATGCATTTATAGACACTAGAAAGAAATAATTCTCAAACTAATTTCAGCGGCCTTTTTTTTTGCAATTACCAAATGAATATATAAGTGTCACACATATCTTGTTTGTGGACGATGTGCTTTTTTTTAGGTGAATCAGAGGAGGAAGATAAGGTGGTAAAATAAGTTTTGGATAGTTTCAGTTTGGAAACGGGGATGGTAATAAATAATGGTAAATCAACATGCTATCACAACAACATAGAGCATAATTAATTAAAGTCCTTTTAGGAAAGGTGGCCTATGTATCAGTATGATATTTCTTCCGGTTTTAAATATTTAGGCTTCAAAATATAAACCAAATAACTATGGAAAGAATGATTGGGAATGTCTGATAGCGAAGGTGGAAGCTAAAAAATTTATGCAAAGAAGGTTCTCACATGGGATCAATTAATGAGAAGAAATATTATGGGTCCAAGTATTTGCAGCTTGTGTATGAGAGAGGAAAAGACCATATGCCACTTAGTCAATAAATTTCTATTTTCAAATGAAGTATGGAAATGAATAAGTGATTGTATGCATATAGATAAGTTTTGAGAAGAAGAAACTATAGAATAAAACTTAAGGCATTTGGTATAAGAAGATGGAGTTAAAAAAATCAAGTGCATTTTCTATCTAGCAGTCTGGGAATTTGGAGGGCTCGGAATGAAATTTTTTGTGAGAATAGATTAGTTCGAGCCTTTGTGGTGTCTATATAGGTAATGGAACTGTACCAAATCTTTATATAATCAAAGTCTGAGATTAAGTTAAGAAAAATGAAATAAATTATACAAAATGAGTCTAAGATTAAGGTGAGAAAAATGAAATAAATTATACAAAATGATAATGATATAGGAATTTTATGGTTTCTTTGACAGGGCCTGCGACGGTGAGGTATGTGGCTTGGGGGAATACACATTATGTCTGATACTTATAAAGTAATATTTAAGGAAAATAGTGGAAAGGGAACAAACAACAGGGAAGAAGGATTGGAGGTTAGATTGCTACTGAAGATAGCAATGGAGGAAAAAATCCAAGGACTTGAAAGTGTATGGAAATTCAAAGCTATGGATTGAATACTTAAATAAGAGAAAAAATCTAGTAAACATAAATCTTCAAGAAATAGGTACAAGTCTAAAGAGATTGGCAAGTGCTTTTAATTATTTTCGAATTTGTCACATATTCATGGAACAAAATGAAAATGCAGATTCACTTTCAAAGAAAAGGCTACAACTATCAATAATAACAATAATAATTTCAAGAAGCAAAAATGAAATATCATAAGAAAAAAGATTAGTTCAGGACATCATAAGCTGAAAATTTTGTTTTGCACTACATTTGGAAACTTTTGCTTTTTTATTTTTATTTTGTGAAAGAAGTATAAAAAATAGTGTCAATTTTCAGAAATGAAAGAATGTAGCAACTAAATGTAATGAAAAACGATAGAACAATGAAAGAAGAAGGATCTAATGTGCGTTTAGCATATAAAGAGTTTTTTGAAAGTTTTTAGTTTTGAAAGCAGAAAGTTTAAGTTTATAATTCTAAGTACCAATTAGGTACATGAAGAATGTGTTCAAATTTTTACTATAAAAAATAAAATGCTTAGAATGCTAGACTTTGGACAACATAATTAAATTAAAAGTTTTTAATTAATATATTTTTTAAACTTCATATAAGTTTGAAGGAATAACTAATACATGTTCAACTTTGAACTCAATATAAGTGATAAAATGATTATTAAATTTATATTTTAGTAGAAAAATTGTGATGACTTAAGTTTATATATATTTTCCAATAAGAAAATATCCATCACTTTAAATAAAAAGTGATGGTGGACTCTCTCTCTTGGGATTTCATTATATATATCAAAAGATTACAATATTGATTTACAACATTTCCTTCATATCAAACAAATTGTCGATTGAGCTACACCCATGCAAGCAATTGTGATGACTTATATATATATATATATCTCTTTTAAGATGTAAGTTTTTTTCTTAAATTTTGTATTTAATAAAAGGGTTGTTAAATAAAAAAATTTGTTTTTTTGTTTTGTTTTTATAGTTTGAAAATCTATAATTTTTGATGAATTTAGATTCATAATAATACAATTATAAGATAGCTCTTTACATATATCTTGATAATAATTAAAATTATATTTAGATATATAGAGAAGCTTTAAATTTCAGTTTAGTTATATGAAATTATAATCAATGTAAATTTATTTTAAATAATTCAATAAATTAAACTTTTTTTAATATTTAATAGTTAAAATATTAACACTAATTTAATAACTGATGGTATACACTAGCATAGATCTATCTTAAATCCGTATCTATCAAGCACCGAGAGGGATCCAATTTCTTGAGGTGTATTTTTTTTTTAAATTTAAATTCAAGAAATTTAATCTCTCTTGATTGATAGATCCAAGTTTAAGTTTTAAGTTTTTATTTTATAAACGAATATCTATTTTTTAATTACTTTTCATAATATTTTATTTTATGAGCTGACATGGATTTTTTAAAATACTTCCCATAATTTTTTATTTTGTGAGCCGACATGAATTTTTTTTAATTATGTTTTAATTAAAAAAAAAACCTTTTACTTTTTAACCGATAATAAGGACAAACATGTAACGTTACAAACATCTCCCCCATACTGGATTGTAGAGCACCTCGTTCACTGGATGCAATAATAACTGATTGTATCAATAAATAAAAACATATTACATTACAGTAAAATATAAACATAACTAAGTAACCAGAAATAGTTTTCCTTCAAGTTCAGAATTCAATGTTTGATTTTCTAAGAAACAATTAACTTAAAGGTTTTGGTTTCTGTCAAACACACTTATTCAATGAATATAATGGAGGTTTATTATTAATGTGAATCAAAAAGTACATCCACTACTTAAAAAAATGAAATTCTAACTTACATTATAAGTAAAAATATTCTATTTGAATAAATAAAATAAAGTTTCTAATCGATTAAAAATAGGCAAAAAATAATTAACTTATAACTTTTTTATTAATTAAATAATTAAAATAATTTTTTTAAAACTAATTAACTTAAAAATTGGATTTATTAATTGAATAAATAAAATGGAAGATTCTAACGTGTTACAGATGGATCAAAATACAATTAATCTATAAAAAAAATGGATATATTAATTGAACGAATAGGATGGAGGTTTAGAGCAAAGAGACAGGTCGTAACAATTTTTTTATGGAGCTCTTTTGCTCTTAGTTTTTAAAATAGTTACTGTTATTAGAGCAAAACAATAATGATATTGACATCTTAAATAAAAAACTAATACTACATCTGCTCTTTATTATTTTGATCTTTTAATTAATTAGTGGAACATGTCTATGAAGATTTCAAAGTTTCACAAAAATGATATATACCCTAGAAAATAATTAAGGATCAGGTTGAACCAGAAGGACAAACTATTAAAAAATTTAATTTATAGAAAAAAAAATATGCTACTGAAACTAAAACATGGAAAGTCGGTATAAAAGTTATTAAATAGAAAAATAAAACATGGAAAGTCGGTATAAAAGTTATTAAATAGAAAAATAAAAACATGGAAAGTCGGTAAAAGTTATTAAATAGAAAACCAAAACATGGAAAGTCGGTATAAAAGTTAATTATTAGAAGCATCATCTGAGTGGGGTTGATATAATTTATTAAAATAGAATCAAGAGATCATAAAATGAAATGCATTATTTATATGCTAAAGTTTAGTTCCAAATTAATACTTTTCCTGTAGTTTTCTTAAAATATATATAATCTTCCTATTTCAATGCTTTACATAACTTTACGTATTGATAATTATACAGATAATAATTAAGCAAACGGTTTTAGAATGATTTGTGCAAGTATTTTGTAGTTTAATTATTCAGATCAACCTTTTCAATTCCATATTTGAAACTCTCCCATGATAGTACCGAAACTGTGTCATACACTGGAAAAAGTCACCTTTTCTCATTGGTGGGAAAACATTGTAAATAGTCTCTTATTGTTCCCTACCAGTAGTCGATAAGTGTGCCTTTCACTAGATTTAGATTAAATATTGTGCCTTCATCATGGAAAGGTAAGAGATTTATTTCAACTTTTTTTTTCCCTCATAAGTAGTTGGTGTTTTGGGTAAATAACTTCCTAATGTTCTTTAAGGTTTAGACCTTTGTTAGGAAATTATAAAAATAGAAGCAAATCACAATAAAAATACAACACTTTAACCCACTGGGTACTGGGTCTTCTGTGATGATACAATGTATGGTTATTTTCCTTTATACCATACATACTAGGGTCTTAGAAGGAATCAAAATATATTAGAAGAGTTTAGAAATTCTTATCTAGGAGGATCTGTCCTGCAATCTTGAGTAGGGGGTCATGGAAAACCGCTCAATTCATATGAATAACACAAGAGGATAGTACGTGTACCATTATACAAAGCATGTTAGAGATATCGATATTGATTCACCTCCTAACGTTCAGCTACTTGATATTGATATACAAGAAGTTTCTTGCCTATATTCTATGCTCATGTGCCATTTCCCAATGTTTCCTTCATCACATTTTCAGCAAGCCTAGAGAATCTTTACACCCCTCAAATTTATTTGTTGTAATTGTATTTGTAAGTATATATGTAGTATTCTCGTTAGGATTCACCGTTCTCCAACAAGATCATACCTTCTTCCATTACTTTTCATATGAAATGGTACATAATATTAATATGTTTTGTGCAATTATGAAATGTTGGACTCTTTACTAAATGAATAGCACTTTGACTTTCACAATGCAAAGTGATCTTCTACTACTTCATATTGAAGTCATC